>CM042319.1:7194435-7671935 GCA_023566125.1 Zingel zingel
ACTAGGTTTAAAAAGACCAATTAACCTTGGGAGTGTAATCACGGCTTTGCAAGCATCAAATGATGCAAATGTCATGACCAAAGAGGTGTATGGTGCAGCAGTGGTGGTTTTTCTCTTTGATTCAGTGGGGGTGGAGAAAGAACTGCTAGCATAACACTACTAGCTACTACTACTAGCTGATGTGTGGTGAGCGCCTGGCTGCCGTACATCACCCAGGTGGGTGCTACACATTGGTGGTGGTAGAGAGTAGTGACCCCTACCCGCCTGAACCACTTTAAGTGTCTATCATAAGGCGCTACAAAAATGTAATGAATTATTATTATTATTATTATTATTATTATTATTATTATTATTACTCAGGTATCCATGCAAATGTGTTGCACTTTTTACTAATTTCCAAAAAATCCGCAAAACAACATGCAATTGAATGCTTGTTAAAGACAGAAACAGCCTGAACAGTATAGTCAAACCCTGCTCTAAAATGATTGGTGTGAAACAAAGAGATTTAAATTCTCTTTGTAATCAACAAATCTCGCTTAAGGCAACGAGCATTTTGTCTTCTTCAGATCATGTTCTTCAGAGTGAATTTTCTCTGTTGCCATTATGACGTCGTTATATTTGACCTGCTTTTACAACTGATCAGCACTCTTCGCCAATTCTTTTACCCCTTCTGCAATTCGACTTTTAAATGGATAACTACTCTCTAGGGTGTAGGCCTATATAGGGCTTGTGTGCTGTATGTATGTGTATGTGTTGTCTATAGCTGCTCTTAACTTATAGCCTATATAATATATTGTCTTTTTTCTGGTAATTGGCCTATGACTGTATAATATCGTCGTGTGAGTAATGCATTAAATGTGTGTAATCAATCCTTTGGTAAAAAATTGTTTCTTAATAATCGCAGTAAGGGCAATACTAGCAGGGCTGCAGTCAAGTCCATGTCAAGTCCAAGGCTCTGAATTTGCTTGTGTTATTGGAAAAATATGTAGAAGAGAGACTTTATTTGTTTTCTTCAGGAACAATAATATATCAACTATTTCAGGGCTTCATGTTAGGGCGTCATCAATGACGTCATTTGTCTTAAAGGATACAAGGCTTGATATGTGCTCATGGAAAACTTCCTGGATTACTCGACACGCACTCCGAAGCCTAAGCACAGCATCACTACAAATGAGACAAGAATTATCTCGCTAGCACAACAAAAGAGTAGCAGAGCTCTTTCTACCGCTGTCGTGGTGGGGAAGACAGTCAACGACGACAGCAAAAGTAGGGCGTTTTTAAGTTCAAATTGAAAACGTGCATGAAAACATGTAGATGGAAACGCACCTACTAAGTACATTGAGAGGTTAATGTAGCTCTGCTGCTGTAGAATATTGTATTAACCCCAGGGAAATCCAATTCCAGATACACAAGAAAAGCCTTGCTGATTTAATTGTAAATAATGATTTATATGAGCATAATGCTTTCATTTATTCCTTTATTGTCATTGTTGTTATTGTCATTTATGGTGCAATTGAGGTTATGTTCCAGTGCATTCTGATGTTACCACCATCATCATCACACCCCTTGTAGCACCCCTAATATTCTGGTTCAGCGTCTGAAAGCTACTTTCACTTACTTTGAAACAAAGAGAAAATGTTCTCACACACACACACACACACACACACACACATACACACACACAACCACACACACACACACACACACACACACACACACACAAACACAGACACACACACACACGCACACGCACACACACACACACACACACACACACACACACACACACAGATACACACAGACACAAACAGTGTGAAAAACTGCCATTGTGCCATTCCACTGCTGGTCATTTTCACCTTGACATGGTGCAGCTTTGATGCCACTGATTTACTATAGTGCTCAGATATGCTTCCGAGCTTTTGCTGTCAAATTATTTGACATGATGGATATAGATGCAGTGGAAATGGAGAGGTTGAAAAACAGTTAAATGGGTACTGAAGTAGATGGTGAGAACTACTTCTTTTGAGAAACTGAAAAGCAGTCAGGGTGGGAGATGGAACAGGGAAAAGAGTGGTGTAAATCTGCAGGGTGAGGGAGGCCAACATTAGTTTCAGGCCATTTGTGGCATTCTCATCTAAACCGTCTCCTGCAGCACCTACACTGGGGCCAATGAGGCAAAACTGATGGAAAGCAGTCTGAATATGGGAGACAAAAGACCCGCCTTTCATTTAATCAGGCCTCAAACACCGGCTTCCTCCCTAACTCACGGTCAGGACAAGGAAACAAACAATATGAGCTGGAAATAAATGAGCACATTCTAGACATGTATTTAATTTTTTGGATTTCACAGCCAAGGGTTTGTATAAAAATAAAGGTCTTAAGGTGAATAGGTGATCCGGCATATTAAAGTGCATCTCGGTATGATTTGGTTTACCTCATTATTTTGAATAGCCCATTATGGTAGTGCTCATGGGTAATATAATAAGGTACAGTGTAGTGTTAAATGTGTCACAGTCAGAATGACTCCTCATTTAGAGAGAGTTTCTATCAAAAGCAAACGGAAGCACACCAACTAAAACAAATGTTTAAGTTTGCCCACCACTCGAGTCAACGTTCCACACTTTGGCAGAAGAAAACTTGACACTGTGTGTGTGTGTGTGTGTGTGTGTGTGTGTGTTTGTTTGTGTATGCGTGGGAGCAAGTTAGCTCAAAATTGTAATGTCTGTTCTGCTGTTTGCTCAGTATTAAAAATGAAAACACGGTGGTTTATTTACAACCTCATATTGCACAGTGTATTTCATTACAGCTCATAATGAGCTCATAATATGCTTTTTGGATCCGCTTGTTTTGTCTGCTGTTTTATGAGGGATGCACCCTTGTGCATTGAAATACATTGTGCCCATTGTGTCAAGTTAGTGTGTGTGGGTGGGTGTGTATGTGTGTGTTTTTACCAACACGAGGTCATAGGACAAAATCTATGCCATTATATTACATAATTCAAAATTTAATTCTCACCCAAAAAAAAGCCATCAATTACTATTTCCCCTAGCCGAGTTTCCAGGCAGTAAGGGATAATGTGCACAGTACAAACAACAGCAAAATAAACTTATATTCACTCAGCATCCTAAGTTTTACTGAACTATTACTACTTCCTCGTCTCATGTCTAATACCACGTAATTGATTGGCAGGAAGTCGTAACTCATTCATTGGCTACTCTGAGTTTCACTAGTTGTGGAGCCAAAGGCTTTAATCAAATTTTCTTTCTCTAACTTGAAGTAGTACTTTAAGACATAGTGTGATTTGACTGGTAGCACTCTCTATAAGGAAAGTGCTAACATGAGTTGTCAGCTCACCCCAGGTTACACAGGACTTTATTCTCACCAAGGGGAAAGTCTCAAACTTGGCAACATTTTGACATTAATGTCAGAACTTACAAGATATCTGCGTGTTTTCCCAAAGGTGTGACAATCTCAAAACATGAGGAGTTTAACTCTGTACGGCAAAAATGTGGGAGTTTAATTGGGTTCAAGCTCTTTAAATGCTTCAGGGGTTCGATCGTGTGGTACAGTAGTTTCTGTAGTCTTCACTACTCTAACAGAGCGCTGCCTCATTGGTAGCTGTTCCTTGGTGATGTGTCACATTTTCTGTCCAAATTGCTATGCCACAGCAGTGGGTTCTGTTACATAATGTATAATTTAGTCACAATTGAATCAAACGGCAAACACCAACATTATATGTGTAAAGGTGAGGTCACAAACTGCTTTGTACTAAACTACACCAATCCTAATGACTGAGATGTATGATTTGAACATAGTCATTTCCATTATCTGTTGACAGCAGGTAAAGATTGTCATTTAATTAACCATAACCATTTCAATACCTCAAAATGACTTTGCTAGTTCAGTCTCTAACTCTTTATTACATAGCAGTTAATACCGATATAGCCAATTAGCATTGGTTCATACACTCGGTTCATTACAAGTATATGTGCAGTGTCTGTCTGTGAAAGAAAATCAGAGTCAGTTTAGAAAAGAGTTTGTTGACATGTCCCGGTTTAAATCAGAACACCCCTCACTCCCTTTTCCTCTAATCCCTCTTGCATCTGATCCTCAGAGCGCGTCCTAGAATCCAGGAGTTTCTTCTTGCTGAATCATCCACAAAAACAAGGTCTCCAGGAATAAAGTTCCCTTTAGTCTTGTTCCACATATTTGACTTTTTCATGATGGCAAAGTACTGTTTAACTTTCCTCCCGCAGAACAGATCTTCCAAATACCAAACCTGACTCCATGTATTAGATTCTAGAGTACATGTCCATTTGTTGGCGTGGTCCAGAAAGCACAATGTAGTTTTCAGCTCTAGCTGATGATGTTAGAGGCTCAAGACGGTAACGCTCTCTCTCTCTAAATTGACCGGTGATCGGTCAAAGTCTCCCGTCACAGGATAGATTTACTAAAGCCTGAAAACAGAGCTAAGGAGGAGATGCAGAAGTCTAATTCAGACCCCTTAAATTAAAATATGCTGAAAGATTATTATGGAATGTTTTCCCAACGATGCCAAAACAAACTGCCTGCCTTCCCCCAGCTTTAACAAAGGAATAAATAATTTTAATAGTGACAAACCAACAGAGAACCATAACCCAACTCTGCAGTTCCCCTCAGCTCTACAGAACATTTTAGCGTTGTTTAGCTCTTTGTTTCGGTTTTATGGCACACAGATTTTCACTCTTAGCTCTCTCTCATTAACTTCCTTTCCAGCAGCAGCCGGCAGCCTTCAGCAAAAAAACAAACAAACAAACACTACACTACCTGCCCAGCACCAAAAAGCTGTCAGACGAGGTTAGCAACCATGGTGAACATGGTGGATAGCAATTGGTGGTTAGCAAATATATTCAGATATTATATAATGTAACACAGGTGTATTATATAAATTAGCCTGAGGCCTTTGCTGTTAATGGATGTGCAGATCAGTGCAGTCTCACATACTACGCCTTGTGAGAATTTCCCATAAACACAAATCTCTTTCAGCATAAAAAGAGTGTAAACATTTGTGCACAAAGCCTTTTGTTTCCTGGTTTGTGCTTGTGTCTGTGAGGGTATGGGTGTGTATCTGTGTATTTGTGTGCGTCTCTTTGTATTGTCTGTGTTTTTGAGCGTATGTGTCCGTTTGCATCCCCAGTCGGACAATTAGAAGGTGACAGTCCCATTAGAGCCGGCCCAGTAGTACAAAGGCTGAGTGCTGTTGTGAGTGACACAGAGCTCAGCCTCTCACTAAATAACTGTCAGCCTGCCCTCGTCCACTCTGACCCCTCTGGCAGCCTCCCTCTGAGCCACTCAAACTCCCTTCTGGACTCTCATTGGCAGCCTTTGCAGCTCCCTGAGCCAAGCATGGCCCTCCTTTCAAGCCTGGACTCTAACTGATTGGTTGGACCCCACTAGCCTTAGGCATGCCAAAGGGCTTTCAACTGGCCTCAGGGTGCTGCTGATTGGTCAGGCTGTTGGGGCCGCATGTCCCCTATGAGAGCGTGTGGCAGCAGCTTCAGTTTAAGGATGCAATTTGACAATGATGGTCGGTGGAGAGGAAAAGTGCAAGAGCAGCAGAAAGCTCTGCGCTGTCCCCTCCCTCCATCTATAACTCTATCTATCTACTGTATATCTCTTTATGTCACTGTCTTTCCCTTTAGTCAACCTTCCAGCAGCCAACCATGTCTTCACAGTAATTATCTTGTGGGACATTTCTCTGTGCATGGAACGCCTGTGGTTTACCTATCGTCCTTGTATTTGGAAGCCTTGGGTAGAGCAGGAGAATGGTGCTATTTAACGAGTTGAAACTCCAGGGGTCTGTGGTCTGTTGGGAGCGGGTAAGACAAGAACGGCGGCCTCTGCCTCTCCCATTCCCATCGCAGAATTAAGGATAGCAGCTCTCATTATAAAGGAGACAGAATGGCTGTATATGCTTCTATTGTTCTCTCCTCGCAGTGAATCAGGGGAATTAATGCCATTGTTAATGCAGAGAGACCGCTGGTACATTTCAACAGGATTCTCGCCTCTCGCAGAGCTCATCTAAATTGCCTGGCTAATGCTGTAATTGGGTTTGTGAGTCACTTCTTAACTTCCATTAATATTTGTTCTCCCTCTAATTGTCCCTTTTTCCGATTCTACATTTCATTCCACCGTCTGGTTAATGGTCTGAGGTAAAGGCAGTAATGTGCACGTATGCTTGAGAAAGCATCTAATCTATTTTTGAGCAGATACAAAATGCGAGAACATCTTTTTATTTTTGTCTAAAGACTTCCTATCTGTTTTTTCAAAAGAGAGCCAAACTCTTTAATTTATAGGTTATTTATTGAATATGCCGCCGGCATTCAGAATGCTTTCTGGTGTTCATTAAAAGAGATATTTCTTGACGATGTCTCTGTTTTCTCAGATGTTGCCTTTTAAGCTTCTTCCCTCTTTTCACACTTACCTATAACTGGATTGTCTTTTCCTATTATACATCACATTAAAACTGCTCCTCTGGAGGGAGAAAAACATCTTCCCCAAAAGGTTTCAGCTTTGTTTCCTTAAATTGTCAAGAAAAAAAAGTCTCACTCTATTATCTTTAAATCCAAATCCACTTCACACAAGCATTACTTTAGGAAACCTTACGAACTCAAAGGATTCAATTCACTTGACTGTCTTAGAAAGTGGAGAAGAATGGCTGAATATCAATGTCAGAGCAGACAGACCCTCCTCAGGTGGCGTCTCTTGCTCGTTTGTATTGATGGGACTCTCGCTGCTTCCCTCCCACTGGGAGCACTGGGAGGAGGGAGCGCATGAGAGACAGAAAGAGATAGACTAACTCATATGGCAACACAAACACAGACATAACGGGAGAGCACACCGAATGAAAAGAAGCTGTATTCTGCAAAAACTAATATTTTCGAGCTGCATAGAGCTCGGTTCATTTCTCATTCAGTTTCCGATCCATTATGGACTAGCATGCCTGTGTGCCGAGGCCCAGACGCGGCTGTTCGGTATGAGTATCAGGAATAACTGTGTGGGACTGTGGCTGTCAGGGGCTCTCACTTGAGAGATATTAAACCTGAGCTGTCTGCAGCTTCTCTCTCACAGACCTCCTATGTGGCTATTTTTAAAGCTACATTGTGTAAGAATTTCTCCCATCTAGCGGTGAAATTGTATATGACAACCAACTGAATATTACGTTCTAGCCCCTCCCATTCCGAGCACATTTTAACTCCTACGGTGGCCGTATTATTTCAAGAAGTACGGCATCGTCCGTGAGTGTTCCTTCCAGTGTAATAATAGTTTTACGTTATTGTGGTATCAGCTATCAGGTTCCCAAACATATGCAAGCTAATGTTAGTAAAGTATCAGTGCTATCGTTATTCTCTATATTGTACGAGATTAATAGTGTAAGGCTATGTTTACAGCGTAGGAGAGAAGCAACGGAGGTTTGTGTTTTTAATATATTTATCTGAGCAGTATGAACAATGTAAATGAAACTGAAATTAGCTCTTAGTATCACCATCGTTTACACGCAGCTGTTCTAGCTGTAGCTAGTCTGTGATACAACTCCATTACGTGAGTTGTCTGCCAGGGAAATCACGACACATATAATTACGTTTATGTTACAAGGTAGACAATCCTTTAGTATCCTAGACGTCGTTCTAGCATTATGCAGAACTATGATATAGTTAGCCAAGCAACTATAACACTTTGAATTTACACAAATAGGCTGAATTACCTTTTGAGAAGAAAGCAGGCAACTCTGGCGTCCCTTTTAAAATCCTTGCTCCTTATGAGCTCTTTCCATATTGGAAAAGCCACTCCAATATCTTTGGTCTTGTTGCTTTGCCTGTTGCATTGTCGTTTTAATTCTCTTTTTAACTTCCTTGGCGTTACATGTCCTCGAGAATAGGCATGGTCCTCCATCTTCAACAAGCTTTCAAATATGCCAGCAGTCGCGAGTAATCTCCCCCTCCCTGGCATTCGTCACGGTGCCACTGAGTGTAAAAGCGCGAAAGGCGGAGGTATGTCCCTCTTTGGCTAATGTATTTTAAAGATGGAGGCGCAACATGGCTGCCGCCATTCGAGCGACTCGCTCGTATGTATTCTGAATGATTCTGAATGGCAGATTCTACGCTTACGAGAATACTTTGATTAGTTGGTGGAAGTAATTACACATTAATGAGCACATATTTGTGAAAGAACAAAGGGGTTTTGGCTAAGAATCAACTCAAAAAATTACACAATGGAGCTTTAAAGCCCTTCCCTTCTCATGACGCCACTAAATGACAGGTTTTACCCCTCTTTATCGCCACATTCTCGTGTGTAAGGTTGTTATTGTATTTCGTAAGAAGGAAAGTTTGAAGGCTGGGAAAAACTTGAGGTCCCACATTTTCCATAATTGGAAATTTTGTTTCCATTTTGTCAGCCCATCTCTCTCTCGTTCTTTCATCCTCTGCCTCGTATTTCTTCCTCTGTCATTTTGTTGGATGTTTGTGTGGATGGCCTATCAGATTATTTGAATTCCTCTTCCCCATCAAAAGCAGGGCACATCAGCTTTGAAGAGTTACAAGCACACAGCAGGAGGGATCAAAGCAATGCAAAACTGAAATTTAAGAGAAAGTTAAAAAGCATGTAGTTTGCCACGTACAACAAAGAGAAAACAGGTACTGTATAACGGCAGGGAAAGATGAGACATAATCAAACACAGCAATTTTCAAGGTTGCCTGTGTACTTTGCAGATGCACAGATGCTTTTGATAACGCTGTTTAACATAGCAGTTCACCCATTTGCAGTGACTCATGTAAGCAGCCATTTTAGCATTGCCATAAATGCAAAGGTTTATAGTCAGAGCTGAATATTTTACACTGACACTGAAGTCACACTGTTAAATATAGGAACATCAGTAGTTTTTTCCAGCAGTGCAGTGTCATTTTTCTTCTCTTTAAAATCACTCACTAAGGAGCTAGACCTGCTGTGAATCTGCAATGGAAACATACAAAAACTCAAAGCATATTTTAAAACCATTTAGTAGCTTGCCAGCAATTCCCCAAGTCGACAGGCAGCAGCGTAAAAAGGAGCAGTAAAGCAAATAGAAATTAGAAATATGAGCTTGCAGCTGACATTACTGGAAGAAGAGCATCAGAGAGCAAATTAGATTATTATCTCTAAAACCCTGTTTAAAAATGTCAAAAATCTTCAGATTTTTTTCTACTTAAAACTGAATTCACATGATGAACAGACCATCAGGTGCTTCAACAGAATACCTCAAACTAATCCTGACTCTAAACACATTGCCCCATTATTTAAATTTTGGACAATATAAAGTCAGAATCATGCTGTCATCCATATTTAATAACCATATTATTATTTCTTACGTTCTTGTGTGCCAATTTAACAGGCGGATCAGAGTGGGAGACTGAGAGAGTCTAAAATCAGAGCAGGCTTGTGAGTATATGAAGCATCCAGTTAGTAGTCTATAATAAAGGCATCCAGATATTTGGCAGACGCGGTCTTAATTATGGTTGACAGCTATGACAGCTAAAGCGTGACTAAGGCCCCCAGAAGGGCTCAGTCGTAGCCTGTCTGTGCCCTGACTTGGTTGGCATCACTTCCTCCCACAATGCACCTCACCACGGAATTTAATTTGAATTTACTGCATATTAACTGCCCCTCAAACTTACATACTTATATCCCTCATTCCTAACTGTTAGAACTTCTGTGCAGTAGGTGTTTTCCATATTTGGCTAATGGCACATCATTGACATTTGCTGTGCCACACAGTAATATAAATAGCTAGGTTTATAGATAGCTTCTTGCCCTTTATTTACTCTGTTATACAAATATAACAGTATTGCATATATCAAACATATCTTTATTGGGTTAGAGACAAGAAGAACACAATAAATTAATAGAGCACAAGCTAAAAAAAAAAATCTATGTAATATTAGATTAAATGTAACCCCTAGGATAGACAACAGAAAACAATCATAGTTAAAGACAGAAGAAAAACAAATCATCCCTGTATAATTTACAGTACATTTAAACCATCACTCCACATTTCCTATATTCTGTAATAAGAGATACACTGCATACGTTAAAGGAACATTTTAGTATTTTTCAACCTGGGTCTTTTTTTTTTTTTTATAATTGTATCTATTCTGTCTATGGGTCATGCTAATGTTGCACATGCCACCTCCATTATAAGGATTCAAGAAACATAGACACTGCAAAACAACATAGACTGGGCCAAGCAGTGCGAGCCTCCTAAAGCTTTAAACTTCAATTTTGCATAAATCATTTAAAATGCCTGTTTCTAAATGTTACAGTAAGTCATGTTTTAACATTCAGGATTAGCAATTGTAGCTACCTGCATAGGAATCTACTTCTGGGCGACTTGCTGGCTAACCTAACTGGCTGCCTATTTATCTGCACATGCTGATTTGTCTATGTGTGAGGATCTGTGTCGCTATCAATTTAGCATATGTATAGGCTAGTGAAATAGTAGCAAAGTAGGTAGGAGAAAACTGTGTGCAATGGTCCAGCAGACTTGGAGGCTCGCACTGCTACTACATATTACTTACTATTTACTACTATATACTACATACTACTACATATTTTGCCACTGAAGCCTTTTCAAATTTATTCAGCAGGTGCTCAGAGACCAAGCAACCATTTATTTTCTGAGACATGACCTTTGCAAAGCAGGTTAAATGGACAGGACCTGGTTGAATTGGCTATATCCAGACATTAAGAGACTAATTCAACTGCCCCCATTGTGCATGCATGTGTGACATTTACTACATATTTTACCTACATTGGCAAAAAAAGGTGGCATCAACATGCAGCATTGTCCTCTTGACAATAGAGTGGCTGAGTGTTTGTAAATGTATACTGTGTTGGATAGATCTGTGCTATTGAATGCTGTTGCCTGGCCTGGCTCTCAACTGTGTAGTCTGTGGGGGGTGTTTGATGTGCCCGAAAAGCAAAGTGAGGTGTTTGAGCCCATTATGAGCTATAAAATAAAGAGAGAGACAGAGAGAGAGGCGAAAATGCGCGGATGAGACATAAAAGAGGTCATCAAAGAGTGTAAACTACAGATTCCCATTATTGTGTGACATTAGCCTATAGCACACAGTAACCCTTAATGATCCCATGGGTGCCCGCAGCACACTGTCCTTTAATGACTTCCTGGTTGGATGATTGTTGTTTCCTGGAAGCAAAATACTGCCAGGGAAAGAGAACAGCAGCTCCACTGCTTGTCCTTTGCATATATGCGGCTTTGTTAATTTTGCAGCATCGCTAGACGTAAGTCAGACATGGAGTGAACAGATGAAATGCAGAGTACCATCAAATAAACAGTGAATTAGTCCATGTTCATGTAGGCATCAAGCTATTTATGCAGATAGGGTGATCGTACAGGGTTGGATCAATTAAAGGAGATTTGGACAGACTGAAACTTCACACTGCGCCAATTAGGTAGCCAGCCACTATGCAACATAAATGGAAATGTATTCCTTTCCCTTCCTTTCCCTCTATCTGTTTATGTGTCTTGCGTCACCCCGAGGAGTTTAACAGAACACTAATTCTTTATCTAATTTTCCCAACTCCCAATTGCTTTCCATCCCTGTGTCTCTCTGCCTCCATCTCTCTCCATCTTTCTTCAGAGGCTGATAGCTTGTCCCACAGGATCCCAGTAGTTGTCAGTAATCAAAGGAATCACTCAGAGAGCTATACAAATAGGTCACTTATCTGATGCTGGTCGGATCTGACAGAGACAGACAGCCAGTTAAGTTTCTTTGCATTTGCCTCTCTCTGCTATCTTTAGCGTGATTAGTAGCCATTCTATCTGCCAGAAGGTACTGAAGTTAGAGGGAGAATGAAAGATAGCGATAGTGAGAGAGAGAAAGAGGAGGGCAGGAATCCTAGCTTTTATCATTAGCATTCCATTCAAATGGCTCAATTGAGCAGTTGTCACTCATGGGATTCCCAGAACTCCGGGAAGCCGTGCTTCTTCATTTATTCAATTTATTGATATAAAGACTCTTCATTAAGAGACACCAGCAAATGTGACATCTGGTCTCAGGTGGCCTTGATGTGGAATTTTAAGCAGGCGTGGAAGCAGAGGCCACACAATGTGTAAGAGGTCCGTTGTCTTCTCTTGGGGCTATTCCACCAGTGTGCCAACTACACATCGTCTGCTTTGAAGTAGCAATGAAAAGACAAGTTCACACACACACAATCAGTCACGCAAACACGCACACGTCCAGATGCAGAAAGACAGACCTGTGGCGGGTGAAATTTTCACGTTTCCCACATGACAGCCTTGTTAATTATTGAACTGAGTGGGTCCTTTTGATCCTCGCTTTGGTGTGCTCACAGAGAATCTCTTACCTGTCAAACACTTCACTTCACACACATATATGGCTACAAGCTGCCTCTAATGCAGCCAAGAAATAGGTACATGCAGAAATATTGTAGATGCAAGGTGATGGATTTTGAATTCTTAAATTTAAATGTTTTTTATATGTTCCCGCAACTCGAGCAGGTGGGATTTGTTGTGGTGTGCCTCAGTTAATTCCTTGTTACTTTGAACAGTGAAGATGTTTGTCACTTACACAGATAACAGAGAATTCCGCAGGCATGTTCTCATTACTGAAATGCATACTCCATCTGTTCTGCACCGCGTTACTTGTCTAATGACACTGATGATGAGAATGAATGATCAAATTATGTTATTATTTATGCCATCATTTCATCCTACTTTGATTGGCAGATGGTGGGCATCTTACAGTAGCATTTTCATGCTACAGTGATTACATATACACCAAGAATAGCCTGAGTGCACTGATTGATGGAATAATGCTTAATAACACTTTACATTACACCTGAATCTGCAGGATCCACACATGGATCCTGTGTGAAAGTGAGCTCAGGAAATGAACATTTCTGCTGTGAAGGCTCGCTGTGGAGTGCTACACTGTGAGTGTGGGAGGACCACGTTGGAAATTAAGAGAGAGGGTATCATGTTCAAACAGAGAGATGTTTTATGCAGAAGCCGCCGTCACTGCTGAACGGATGAAGTAATTTCATTTTCATGCATGATCTGCAGCCCCACAGACCAGGCAAATTGCATAGGAGGGGAAGAGAAAGATAGAGAGAAAAAAGAGCCCAGCCTTCCTTTTTCTCCATTTTACTCTGTGATTATTCCCTCTGACTTGTAACCATAGTGATGGTTCAGTCCCAATAAAGAAAAAGAGTCAATGCAGTGTTCAGAATCTGAAGTCGAGTTTGGAGGAAAGATGATATGAAGATAAAGCACTTGTCCATCATCCATAAATCTATACATTCAATCCATAGTACTGGGTTTAAAGACTCATTGGCCACTAGTAATCTGATTAAATTAATCCTGTGAATTTCATTAATGAACATGAACACAGTAATCAGATTACAGCTATGTATACTGGGTTGTATTGTACTGTAGTTTGTTTAAGTCAGTCAGTGTTTCCCACAGATTAGAAAGCAATTTGTGGCGCAGGGGTTGAAATACTTATTTTCTTAACAATCAAGTATCAAAAACTGAGGAGGACACGCTGATGGATGCTGTCTTCCTTTCCTACTCTTTCTTCAATGCCTAACAAACATATCTCTTTCACTCCCAGAGACCCTGTCTTTCTGCTTGAGCAGCACTGGTTGAAGCCTGAAATATTGTAAACAAATTAATAACGTAACTGATTACACTGGTCGGACTGTTCAGCTCTGTTTCAGACTGATACCTCCAGTTCAGGCTGGTCCTCAACACACGCCTTTTTTAGTCGAAAATACTTTTCAATACTCATCTGGACTGAAGCAGCAACCATTCAGTGTAAGAGTAAAACAATGACACAACATTATTTATAATAAGGTTATTTGATTCACAGCTGCTACATATAGTGTTTTGACCTTGACAGCCCAACTGCATTTTACCGCAAACTTACTGCGAACTTTCTAAAGCTTTTCTAGTTAACTTTCTAAAGCAAAAAGGGTCGGGTCGGGACTCCAACATTAACACACGGACAACATTGTATTCAGAATATAAAATATTTTTATGGCACTTTTTAATGTGTGATTGTGTAAAGGTCTTCATAAGATACCAACCTTTCGTGAACTTGTGAATTTCGCCAGCCGTCTTTCTCTCATTTAGATGGAGACAGACGCTGTGTGCACGGAGGGAGGGGATGTGTGTGTGTGTGTGTGTGTGTGTGTGTGTGTGTGTGTGTGTGTGTGTGTGTGTGTGAGAGAGAGAGAGAGAGACGCATGTTCAACAGAGAGACAGAGGAGAGCAGAGAAAGGAAATGCAGCTGAAAGAATATGCTGCATGTTTTAAACAGCGTTAAAAAAAATGAATAACGAAACGCAGTATGTGGCGGCCGGTGTTGATTGTATGGCGCACTGCCACAAATTAGTCTATGTGTGGGAAACACTATCAGTGATTTCCAACCACAAAGGGTCACGAGTTGAATCACTGTGATCGTGAAATACAGAAAAAACAAACATTCTGCCTTACAAAATCCTCCAGACTTTATTGCATTTCTTGTGATAATTCTGTATGATTATACCTCTTCAGATCCCTAAGACTTGATCAAATTAAACAGTGAGGATGGAAAATCTCTCTCAATCACTCCTGAACTGAAGTGCTCACAACTCAAAGACATGCAACCTGTGAAGAGCAGTTGCAAGTAGGCATTGATCACAAGCGAAAACGAAAATAAAGTCTTATATGAGATCTTCATTTCATATTATTTTTATATTTTACAATGATGTTGAAAGTGTAGATCATGTCTTTAAGCATTGTTTCCTAAATATATAGTAATTGCTGACTGAATTAAAAACAAAAATATAGCCTGCTGTTATTTAGTGTGTTATTGGAGAGTCTCCAGCTCCTGCAGATGATGGAAATAACACCATTCAAATGATTTGGACTAGAATTAAGTGATCTTTTTAACTTGAGGGTCTGGGTCACATTTGCATCATTAACATTTCTGTAATTAATGTTTGTCCTCAGATGACCGAGCCCCTCCGTACTCATTTGCGCTAAACTATGGCCATAAGTATGCACGATAATACAACACTATGTAATATGATTTAAAAGTTAAAGGAATAGTTTTCTGGGAAATAACAAGTTTGTAGTTTGAAGTATTGTGAATGAGGGGGCCGCCTTTGTATGAGTAATGGTAACACTTTCAGACCAACCAATTTAAGTAATGTCACGTTGATGCATTGTGTGGTGACCATAGGTGGTGACACAGTAGAATCCTTGGAGCCCATTGAAAATCAATGCCACGGAAAGAAATGCTTCAATTCCATCTCCTTTTGTCTTATTTAAAGTCTGCAAGGTGCTGAGCAAAGTATGGATATTTTTTATTGCTGTGGCCGCTCTTTAAATGCCACATTTTGAGCTGTGTGAGAAATAACAGCTGAGGTGTTAATGGTGTGTGGAACAGGCACATTGAGACATTAAAGTGGAAATGAAACACTATATGTAGTTAGCATAATATACAAGATGGATTCTCAAAATAGTATAGGTTTAACACTGTCAGTGAAACTGGATTAAAATAATAAGTAATCTATATTTCATTTTTCAAACAAGAGAAGCACCATCTTGTCCTAGCGTAGCCTGTGATGTCATGAGGTTGGTTGGTTTGGAAGTCCAAGTTAACTAGTGACAGCACCGACAAGCACTGACTAAATGGATAATAAGGAACCCCAAACTAAGAAGTGATGCAATGGGCCACTTTGTATGTACTTGTATTGCCCCTGGATACAGCAGTACATTTTATAAAGTCAAAAAACCATGGAGAGATTTCCACTGTCATGCTTTACGTCTTAATTAGAAATGAGAGACTTCTCCAGTTAGCCCTGATGCTAGTGTTTGTAATGAACACTTTGTTGTACTGAGTCCTTGTTTACAAAGTGCTTGTTAAAAGTTAAGGAGAAGGATTTTTTTTGGGTGGGGGGGCATTTCTGCCTTTATTGGATCGGAAAGCTGAGAGAGAGGGGTAGGAAGACATGCAGGAAAACCATCACAGGTCAGATTTGAACCCTGGACCTTCTGCAACAAGGAATAAACCTCTGCATATGTGCACCTGCGCTACCAACTGAGCTAACCGGGCACCAAGGAGAAGGTATTCAAGTCAGGCATACTGATGGTTCGAGAACCAATAAACTGAAGTCCGAGGCTGCTTTGTGTTTGACTTTTCCTCTTATAAGGTTGGGTGTACAGACCACCCATCACAGTCTACAAGCAAAGTAACGTTAGCTCAGCTGTGCACCGTCAGGAAAGCCAGGAAAAAATCTTTTTCTCACTACATAAATCAAAAAATACTGTATTGTATGTATAAATACTGAAAACGGCCATAAAGAAAATACATTTTCCATATCCATTGTTTTATATACTGTATATCAGGCTATGATATATGCACAAACCCCTCTGTAAGAACCTTCACAATGTAAAACTGAACTAAATAAAACTGGAAAGTGTGGTGTATGTAGGTGCTGCTGAAGTGGCTCAGAGTTTGAGAGAAAAAAAGACATTTGATGAAAACAGCCTTTAAAAATATGGATTGTAAAATTCAATACATTTTGCAAGACACTAGGTGGATAGGGTTAAAAAGATGAACTAATAGATAGCACCAGGAAACTTCCCTACTTACATTAAGACAATTACAACTTTTTTAGTTTTCTGAAATGTTATGTTTAAATATGCAAATGAAGAATTATCTAAAGCTAACTTTTGGTGAATTTAGGAAAACTCTTCAGACACAAATAAGACAAAGTTTAGTAAAATAAACACCTAAATGTGTATTATGTTTTCTTTGCACTAGTCTGAAAGACTATAGAAAAATAGCCCAAAATCTCAAAATTGACCAGTGCATGAAAAATCGATGTTTTTGCCTGTAGTGCATCGCCTTAAGCGCCAGTCAGACATGAGTCATTTTCAAATCATCCAGGCAGGTATCCGTCAGAAAAACCATCATAGCTGCCGGTAAGGTCCTTTTCAGTCCTTTTACACTTCAAGGTTTGCTAAAAAGCTGCCATGGCGGTAAGTAAACTGAACAAAAACTCAACAGGTCAGACAAAATAATCTAAGAGTGGCTCTATTTCCCTCACTGCAAGTTGTTCAATTTTAAATTTTTACCTTCAGGCTGTAGGTTCAAAGCGTTAGCACAAAAGAAAGATGGCATTGGAAATGTTATCATCAATGTATCTATCAAGCATCCCATGTTCTCTCACTCTTCTCTCAAACTTTTAGTTGTATTTCACAATGCAGGGTTTTTTTTGGAATAATTTACTGTACTGCATGTCTCTATGCTCTGATCATTTTGAGCTTTCTGTTGCAAGTGCAGGAAAAGCTAGGACTAAAAAAAAAAGTTCCCCTCTGTTAAACTTGTTTCTCTGGTTCTGTTCTCAGATCCGCTCAGACCAGGACAAGGCTGTTGGCATCCGCTACAGCATCACGGGAGCAGGCGCTGATCAGCCCCCGAGTGGGATCTACAACATAGACCCCATCAGCGGCAACATGTTTGTCACACAACCCCTGGACAGAGAGGAGAGAGCCTCCTTCCATGTAAGAAGAAATGTGTCTGTCTTGTCTGTTTCTGTTTTCCCCTCTAGCTCCATTTACGTCTGTCTCATTATCTCCTAATTATCCCTGTGGAAATGTGCCTCGCCTGTTCTCTTCCCCATCTACCTTTCATTCTAACACTAATGTTGCCTGCCGAAACAAAACCACAAGTCAGAGCGCATTCAGAGAACTGTGCGGTACCTTCACACCAACATCTCCAGGTTCTGATTAATGCCGGAGCCAGCAATGAAAGGATAAATGCCTTGACAAAACACAGCCACTTCAGCTGGCTTTTATATTGACGTTTAACTGCACAGAGGAGCGCAAGATGAATAGAATGGAGGGAAAGAGACAGAACCAAGATGGAGTGCAGGAAAACTGTTGTCTTGGTTCTTCCCATCAGAGTTAATGAGCAGGTGCAGCTTCAAGTGTGTGCATACATGTATGGAATTCTGATTGTTACATGGTTTGTGTCTCTACCATAAGCAGGGCTGGGTCTCTCTTTTCCCCAGTTCTTCTTACTTTTTGTATATGCTTCTATTGGTGGGCGATGGCAAAAAAATATAGCACGATTTTTTTGAGGCAGGATCACACGATCTTATCACAAAGCAATTAACCGGTAGGCCAGTGGCATTGTTATCTTCACCTGTCTCTCCTCTTCTCGCTCCATGTGGAATAATAACCAATAACAGACAGTTAAACGGTGGCATAGTCTGAGGGTGTGCGATCTGTAATCCTTGCTCGCCCCCGACTCTCACTGCTTAAATAGCAGGAGAGTTTGGGGAGATTTTTATATAGCAGTGGCGCTAACAATTTAGCAGCAACGCTGCTGTATGCAGGGGAAACACAGGAGCCATAGAACTACAACTGACAGAATGTGCACCGTAGCACAATACTAACAATCTCTCTATAAAGGCAGATCATGGCGACATTGTAATCGTTCAGAATCTAATATCATCATATTGCACACCCCTGTATATGCTTTCCACTTGTCTGTCTTGTACTGCTGCCCTGTTTCACTTCACCACCCCCACAGGCTGACGCATTATTATGGAACCCACTCAACTTCTAGGCAAGACCCGCCCTTCAGTAGCATTCACACACTACTATTACACACTACGCACGGTAATGTAACCCGATTTGTTCAGGTCCTATCTCCTGATCAGTCGGCTGTCCTAAGCTTAACCACTCAAGGTCAACGCCTAACCCCAACCAATTGAGCAGCTTCATAGGGCGGGACTTGCCTAGAAGTTACGTGGGATCCATAATAACGCCAGGCTGATAGCTGTACAGTTTGCTTGGATATGGCCCATAGGATTCCGTGCCACACACACACACACACACACACACACAGTAGGCTGGAGATTCGAGTTCATGACTGACCCTGTGGAACCTCGGGTTAAACAGCTTCACAAATGTGTGAATTAAATATGCAGACCACATGAGACTTGTGTTAACAGTCGGCCATTGGTTCATATACACACATTACAAGTTTCAGTTTATATCAGCAAAGACTAACACCTCCACTCGAGGTTAGCGCTGGTGTCAGTCGCAAACACCCGCGTGCCTGTCAGCATGACAGATGGCTGTGCTGCTGATATAGCTGATTCTAAAGCATGCCGCTGTCTCAGAGGAAGAATAGAATAAAGGAGAGTGGATCTCTTCAGTGTCTCTGTCAGCGCATACTCAGAGCAGTATGCACACATTAGAAACACCAATGCACACACACACACACACAGGACGTGCAATGACTACAAACAAACACAAAGCTCTAGATGATTGACTTCTTGATTGGTTTGTCTCTTCTGTGTGTGTGTTCCATTTACTTTTAGATGAGACTCTTATTACCTTACTAGCGACGTTCAGGCCCTGGACATTGCTGCGTGTACTGTATATTTGTTGTCTCTCCATACCTGCTCTTACACTCAACCAGCAAATTGGGATCAATAAAGCAGCCAGGTTATTCGTCCCTGGAAAAGAACAGCCGCTCAGTAAACAGTTCTTATTTGACACTGCCTGTAGTGAAAACAGCATGTTAGGTTGAGGGCACTTCAAGTTGAATGCGGCTCCTATTTAGGCTCCCGTGGACCCATGCTGCTTGTGATGTGATATATGATTTAGTGTAGGAGAATATAGCCAGAGTTTGACTCAGGGGAAATTTAGTCCATTGCTTACTTTCTTTCAACTTGACAGGAAGTTCCCGGCACTGCTGCGCTCTCACAGGCCAAACTTTGCTTGTTAGTTTTGGGTTCAAGTGAAAAGAGAGACGAGGCTGCTGTTTTTGACAGACTAGCACCAGGGGGAAGTGATCTGCGAGGTGAGGAGAGTGGGTGTTAGCCCAAACTTCAGTTTTGTCAGACAGATCTACTGTGAGTCAGCCGGGCACAAGGAGAATTGGGAAAATATGAGATTGTCTGCGTTTTTTGTTTGTTTGCATGAATGCATGTACTTTAGTGTGCACTGTTTGTATGTGTGTTTTACACATATGCACCAAAGATCAGCTGATAGTGCTGTTGGGACATTTGTGTTAATTTCGAGAGGAGGTCGCATTGTTTACGTCCTTTTCAGTTTATGGCACTTCAAAATTGCGCTATGTCCTCCACATTCTTCATATATATATTATTATTATTATTATTATTATTAATTCTCCTTATTGTTTATACTGTAATGTTATTTATTTAGTCTTTTATTTGAATATTGTGCCACAACATATTGCATGTCTGTCCTGGGAGAGGGATCTCTCCTTAGTTGCTGTTTCTGAAGTTTCTCCCTTTCTTTCCCTGTTAAAAGGATTTGGGGGAGTTTTTCCTTATCTGAAGCGAGGATCTGGGGACAGACGGTGTCATATGCCGGAAAGGTTGTAACGCCTCTTGAGGCAAATTTGTGATTTGGGATAATTGGCTGCTGTATCTTGGATACAGCAGCCAATTGCTCTCGAAGGCAATTAATATGGGCAGTCGTTTAAAGCGATTCAAATTATTTCAAGCAGACCCTCGTCCTCTATCAACAAAATTGAATTAATGGACACCATTACAGTTACAAGTAGCTAAATTTGAAAATATAGTAAAAAAAATCATATTGATTCTTTTTTATTAATTATGAAATAGGTGGATCTCACTTCCCTTAAATTGCACCCCGGCTCATCCACTTGCCTCCCGTTCCTCGCGTCTTAGTCCGTCCCACCGAGGAAGCATGGGAGGGATGGAGGAAATCATGGGAGGAGAGAGGAAACAAGTTTTAGAGGGATGAGAAGTCCTTTTTTCTGAAGCGTCACGTGAATACGTCAGCTGTACGGGGGGAGTTAACAACGGCTTTCAGCTGCACAGCTTCCGGGAAGGCTTCTCTCGTGTATCCTCACTCATAGCTCCTCGGAGATCCCTCCTTGATCCTCGCTCCTCTGGGCAGGAATAAGAGCTTTGAGACGGCCTTCACAAGGGATGGAATTACTTCAGAGGAGCGAGGAGCTATTAAATAAGGGAAGTGAGATGAACCTGAAGAGTCTACAGCCCAGTAATTGTTTTAAAAAGTTGAGAAAAAAAAGTTGAAAATAAAGTATTAAAAAAAAAGTCTACAGCCCAGTGGTGCTTTGAGCTACATGCACATGTTCAGCAGGTATTATGTTAACCATGTTCTCCATCTTAGTTCTGCATGTTAGCATGCTAACATTTCCTAATTAGCATTACAAATAAAGTACAGCTGAGACTGATGGGAATGTCATTAGTTTTGCAGATATTTGGTCATAAATCAAAGTACTGGACAAATCCTGATGATGGCTCTAGATAAAAAGTCAGGGAAAAATGAAAGTCATCTGGATGTATTGTCTAAGCATGATGTATCCTACAAAATGTTGTGTGTTGGGTTGTGTTGTGTGCCAATCCATCTAGTAGATGCTGAGGTATTTCACTGAATAAGTGAAAACTTTGACCTTCTGGTTGCACTAGAGGAAAAATCAGAGAATAGTCATTAAATCATGAATGTCATTACAATTTATCGTGACCTTGACTATCTTAAATTTTATGGAAATCGGTCCAATCATTGTTGAGACATTCCAGTGTCGACCAACCAAGTGGAGGTGGGCTTATCGACTGATAGACAACATTGCCATCCCTAGAGCCATGCTGCTAGCTTCTTTAAAAAATAATAATAGTTATAGTGGCCTGTCTGGTGTGTACATTTTACACCCTAAAACCCCTCGATGAGTGTATCATAAGAAATAGAGATTTTTAATAGCAATTTGTTTGGGAAATGTCCATTGTTATACATAGGTAAGTAGTTGGCATAAGCAGCAATAGCTATAATATTTTTGCAGCGAAAGAAAAAAGCACCACGTACAGTTCAGAATTGTCAAGGATTTCTGTAAGTACCATGCAAGTACTGTTATATATTGGGTAAGGGGACCAATGGGCCAAATACAAACTGTATTTCTCCTCTGTGGTTGGTCCAGTCATACTAAAGCTCACCCTGCAGAATACTGATGTTGGTTCACACACATTTGCAGTCTGCAAGACGCACACACTCCTCCAGGCCCTTAGATCACATTTCCAATTCCAGACACACATAAACAGACTCTGGTGCACTCACTCACACACACACACACACACACACAGGAAGATATACATAGAGACGCGAATATAGAGATATAAGGACAAAACATACACAAAAACACCGTTTAACACAAACAAAAACGCACATTCACACACACACATACACACACACATACACACTCATTGAAGCATCACACATATCACAGACGTACATCACTCAGTGTGCAGTGTTCACAGCTGAGAAAACAGATTGAGCTTGTTTGTTTGTTGGGTCTCCTCTCCATGTGTGTTTGCTGTGCTTCAGCCAATTGAAAACTAGCATCTTGAGGATCATTAATTGGCTAAAGAGGGCTCTTTTGATTGGCTGTGTGTGTCTCCCCAGCATGTATCTGTGCACTTTTCAAGTTCAAATGTGTAAACATGTGTCTGAATTGGTGTTTGGGTGCGTGTGTGAATGCTCAAGCGGACGTGTGTTAGGGTATGTTTTGAAACATCCTTGTCAGGCAGGCACAAAAGCCGACATGATTAGTTGTGTTTCAGTGAAGGCACGTGGCACCATTCAATCGTTCATGTCTCCCCACAATACATCACACCTTCCTGTAAATAGGCAGATAGCAGATCCTCCTCAACTGTGTTGTGGCAGATACAATATGTTGTTGCTAGTGTGTCAGTTTTAGCCAGAATGAGAGCCATTCACCTCTTACCAAGCCCAGCTGTGATTGAATAACATTTATGCAGGAGGATATGGATTTCTAGGCAATTGAATGTACAAGTCACAGTGAACAGTGATGGTTTGGTTCCAGGGTTATTACAAAGCTTTGCGTAATGTTAGATATCATTAGTGGGGATTGGTGGGGAGTGGAGGGTGTGTAACAGCAGCGGTGGAGATTAAGACATCCCACTATAGATGATGATTGCTTTTGTCAGTCCTCCCTGTTTAAGCCCCCACAACCCAACACTGCCTCTTTGTGTTTCCATCTCTCATTTACTTGCACAAGGCTCAGTCACTCTCCTCCTCTCCTTCCCATCTCACTTTTCCCTGCTTTGCCTTTTTTCTTCATTCTCTTCCTTTTTGCTCTTTCTATTTTCACATTGACTTATGTGTGAATTTTCATGGAAACACTCATCAGTCAGAGACATCAATCCAAATGGCTGCCTTTGTCAAAACAAACATTCACCACGCACAAATAGAAGCCACAGCTTGAGCAGAAACACTTCTCTGATATTTCTTTTAGACCTCTGGCTGTGCTAACAACAAAATAGGTGCTGTTTGTGTGTCTGGAACATTTCCCTACTTTGCCCCTGTCTGTGTTATTGGGTTCCATGCCAAAATACCAACCGGCTACTTAGAAGGCAGACAAGAAACAGAACATTTGCCAGTTAAATGTAGTTGCCAATTAATAAAGTCAAAGTTGAGTTTTTTCCAGTCCAGACAGTCTGGACAGTTTCATATCAATCAAGCCAGGGTCCTGTTGTCAGTCGAGCTACATTTGGAATATTTTTTCAAGCTCATATTCATCTTTGAATGCAAATGATCCATTGTTTCTTTGTGTGCATGTATGTGTATTCACAGCTGCGAGCCCATGCAGTGGACATGAATGGTAACCAGGTGGAGAACCCAATCGATCTATACATTTATGTGATCGACATGAACGACAACAGACCTGAGTTTCAGAACCAGGTGTACAACGGCTCTGTGGCTGAAGGCTCCAAACCAGGTAAGAGTTACTTCTACTCTTCATAGACAGTAAATGCTGCAGTAAATGACACCTAAACAACAAGCCACCTGGTGTTGCAAGAACAAAACTAGATTATTAATTGATCTATTTCAGCCGTGGGTCTAGTTAATTGGTTAGCAGCTTAGTTGCAAAGTCAACACCTTTATTTAGTTGTATGTACTGGATTGATCTGAACAAAGAGCCCTTGCAGAGAAGGCCAGGCTTTGGTCACAAGAAACTCTAAATACCCTTCTTAAGGTTACGTGCTTTGCTATAAACTACAAACCAACTGTGAGCAGATCCATCTTAAATGGAGGTGGCAGCTCTTTAAAATATTATTAGTATTATTCCAAATTGTTGTCACATTCCTTTCTTTAAAGTGGCTATAAGTTAGCCTGGTACATTTCATTTGTACAGAGTCTGGCCACTCTCCATTGACAAGTGTTAACTTCCTTGAAGGCGGGTACTCTGTTGAAGTTTAAAACTATTGGATCTGCCCAGAGCCACTCTGGATCTGCCATGACCAATCACTAACATTTGGTTATGACGTATGTCATGCACATGTGCAACAAGAGGGGAGACTGACAACTATTGGCTTATATTTAGCATTAGCATTGCTAGCGTTAGCCTTAGCCAACTCCTTCACCACTAACGGAGCGAGCTGGAAAATCTAACTTTTCCCAAACCCCGTGGGGAGGAGGGCCACAACATCATGGCCAACAATACAACTCAGCAAAGATTGTTCTTGCTTGGGCTTTAACTTCTGGGTATTAGGCAGCGTTGCCACAACGGACCGAATGGCTTCGTTCGCATCTAGCACACGACCTCAACGTCATCGTTCTCAGCCACTCCCTCTGTTCGCTGATTGGACCGCCAAATATTTGGCTGGAGAAAACCCAAGAATATACCGCGAACACAGACGGAGTACTGAAGGGAAATTAAAATTTAGCGAAAGTATGTAGGAGGGTGGAGCCAGGCTAGCTATAGGTAACTTTCATGTTTCTATAATTTTCATTTTTACAATGGTGAAAGAGAAGGAAAGTAAAACTGAATTGATTCCATTGTTGGACACTGAGTCTGAAAGAATACAAGCAATAATCACTATGCCTTAATGCAGTGGATCACAATCGTTTGGGTTTATGAAATGAAGCAGTGTCCACTTGCGACCCCTCTTCACAGGTTCTTCTTATTTCCTTTCTTGGTAGTCATTTTGCGACCCCTCAGATTTATCTTTATGACCTGTTTGGAGTGTCCTGACCCCTGGGTTGGAAACCACTGCCTTATCAAATACTTATGGGGATTTCTTTATAGAGTTTGGTATATGCAACAGTTTCACGTTTGCACCTATCAAATTTAGGGTTACTTAACACCCAAGCTCAATAACAAAGCTCGCATTG
This sequence comes from Zingel zingel, assembly GCA_023566125.1. Taxonomy (NCBI): domain Eukaryota; kingdom Metazoa; phylum Chordata; class Actinopteri; order Perciformes; family Percidae; genus Zingel; species Zingel zingel. The sequence goes on from CM042319.1 coordinate 7,219,703, forward strand.
TGAGTAGAGAAGACGTGCAAAGGAAGTGCTGTTGCATTTTGTTATTGGAGGACGGTATGAGCTCAAACTGCATTTTTTGTTCAGTTTTGATTGACTGAATCATAATGTAAGCCATAAAATACCTATAAATACAAATACAGAATCATAGTAACAATTCACATGAATGAACAGAAGATGCAATAATCTTAAAGCTGTGCGATTTAGACTGATAAATGAATAGCTAAAAGGTTTTATTGTATTGGTTTAAAATACTAAGAATTGCGAGAAGAAAATGATTGTATTGCACAGCCTCTTGTTGCTTAATGATCCTGTTCACGTCTTTGACTCTACTTCAGTCAGTTTGACCAATCAGATGCTCTTTTCTCTCTTTTCCGTCTTCAGAGGGCCCTTCAGAAAACCTTAATGTTTCGATCTTACTTACAGTATCCTCAAATAAGCTTGGACTTACGGCCAACCAACATTTTGAGGCTTGAATTTGCCTTGGCTCTTGAAGTATTTGGGTTGGTTCAGATGAGGGCGAGTTCATGATATATTTGTGTCACAGTATCTTGGCTCGATGCATCATTATCAGATTCTGCAGAGCATGGAGAGATGTAGACCTACCCTCAGAATCAGGGAACAGAGCTGTGGTCAGTGCAAAGCCAGAGATGAGAAGAGGAGAATGTGCAAGTAGCTCTCATGTCTCGACTGGAAGAACTCTTGTTCTAACAATCAGACCCTGAGGACCCATGTTTGTCTTCACAGTGTACAGATATTGTTCTGTTGTAAAGTTTATTCTCAGGGGAGTTTGTAAACAATATAGGAAAGCGTGTTGTGTGTGTGTGTGTGTGTGTGTGTGTGTGTGTGCGTGTGCGTGTACCACTGGTTACCCCTCAGTGGAGCGTGAGTCCATATACAGAGCTCCTAATTAGTGAGGGCAACCAGACATTCCAAAAACAACTTTCTTCGTTTTTCACTCTGATAATCTCTATTTACTTTCAAAAGAGAGAATGCAGCGACAAAAGTCTTTTGAATAAAAATTGTTTTGAACAGAAGCTAATCTGTGATATTAATTAACTAGAGATATATAATACTGTGTACAGTATAATTGCTCTGCTCTTCATTAAGCAATCACTGCCAAGTAACATTTATTTGTTGAGCACACCATGTCAGGTGTTGAGAGTTGTGTCAAAAAAGCATAATGTGTGTGGAGCTTCCTTTGTGTGAGGCTTCCTTTGCTCAGTCATTGGTCTCTGAATTGATGATTTTTAATTAAGTAATCAAAGTAGGATGCAAATCCGTGTTGGCCTAATTGCCTGTTAAGTCGAAGAAAACAAGAATGACTGTGATTTATCTTGAGTGTAGGTTCAAGGAGACATGTTATACTTTTCTGTCCCATTTAAGCTTTAATATATCCTCCGCTAGTTAAATTGTTTACTCACTAATAATGGACTCAGCTTAAACCTCAATTGTGCCACACACAGTTTTGCTGAAGGGATACACGGCCAACTTTAAGATATGAATAATGTGTGCATAATGTACATTAATTAATACACAGGCACTTGCACACATAGACATCAAAGTGGGCTTGAGCAGTGCCCTTTTTCTGTCTTTTTTTTTAAATAAATGAATATATATATATATATATATATATATATATATATATATATATATATATATATATATATCCTGTTTACGTGCAGCTTCCCTGTCAGACAAATGACGGGGATGAGACGGCAAGATGAGTGCGTAGGGACCGTCTACAAAGTACAACACTGAAAAGAGATACAACAAAAATATTTATTAATTTAATGGTTAAATAAGGTAGTGTCTCCAAACTTACCTCAGTTATAAATTGTCTCCTGCTAGTTGTACTACAGCACTTACTAAGCACTATCTTGCCATCTCAACACTGGAACTAAACAGAGCTGAATTTGCTAAACTTTTATGCATTTCTTTCACATCTACTGCAGTCCGATTCTGTGACACTGTGTTCACTCAGAAGGAATCACTTCACATGGGTAGGCACTTCTAATGACATTTTGAACATATTAAGAGGCTAAAAGCACGTTTAAAACTTGCCCTGTTTTAGCCTCCTGGGTGCTAACGCTAGCAGGAGGATAACACTTTGTAGACAACACCGTTTTGTTTCGTTTTTCTCACTACTGACGGCACTCCAAATTTACAAACAACAGAGCTACTTGTTGAAATCGACCGGAATACTCCTTTAACTCCATCTGATATTGGAAAAGTATATATATATCCAAAACTATTTATTTACTAAATATTTTAAATTAATGTACTGATGGCTTGCAGCTAATGCTCATAAGGCATATGTATCACCACTGTCTAAACAGAAGTGTGTAAAACATTTCAAATGTTAAAAAAATAAAAATAAAAATAAAAAACGTACAGTTGCACTTTCATATGACTCTTTGTCGTTTGTCTTATTTAAAGCTAATCTACTTGCACTCTTGCTGTCCGGCACTTGTACCTTCAAGGTTTAAAGCACTTAATTGGAAGTCGCTTTGGATAAAAGCGTCAGCTAAATGACATGTAATGTAATGTAATGTAATATTAGTAATATTTTTTTTTAAATGTATGAAAGAGCAGCAAGCCTTTATTATGAATAAATCACTTTTTTTTCTAAATACAAAGCAAAGGGAGGATATGTGTCAAGCTGCAGTAGTATCACATTCTGTATCTACAGACCCAGATATCAAAGGATCTCTGAAGCATTACAACACATCTTCGCATGAAGCGCTGTGTGAAAGCCAAAAAAGAGGGAGACCTACAGGGAACCACCCTTATCACCATCACCAGATGTTACGCAGGGAGAGATCCGATCAAGCCGTCAGCCAGGATCAGTCTGAAACGGCTTCATTTGTCACTTTCTGGCACCGGGCCCCCGCTAAGCATCATATGTACCTGTGACTAATAGAATTTAATTTGTGCAGGTAATCAAACGTAGCAAAACAGTACATGCCAAAGTGAGCTATCTGATCACATTCAGCTCTTGTTAATGAGGAATAAATAGGATTCAAGGATTATCCCGGGGAACCTTCTAAACCTGTTAAATGTGTGCAAATAGGATGTTTTGGAGAGTTCTCATTTAGTATCATACAAAATAATGTTTGTGCGGATCAAGAGCTATAAGCTCAGGCTAACATTCACTACACACACATACATTGAAAAAATACATATAAACTGCTTTTCCGAGGTCCCCCAAATGATCTGAATTATTATAAATCCAGAAGACTTTGACACGAGACAGTCCTTGCATTGTGTTAAGTGGCTTTGCCTTCCTCCACAGCGCTGCGAAGGAGGGTCTGGCTAGTCCACAAAAGAGTGCGGATCGGGCCACATTTTTCTGTCCGAGCCCGGCCCGCATACGACAGAGTATTACCCAAACCCAACCCAAGCCCAACACAGTTAAACTGTAGGAAGGCATTCGGAAATGTCAACAGATGAGCACATCGGCGCACACAGGGAAACAAGCGCACGTTAACACAGGTTAATAAGCTGTTTTAAATTTAAAATGTTCAATGCCTTATCGCCCTGATGTGACCGAGCCCGACCCAAACCCGAACATCATTTCTAAATATCTGTCCAAACCCGGCCCGGACCGTTGGGTCCTGTCGGGCTCGGGTCGGGTATCCATCCTCTAGTCAACACAGCATTCCGGGATGGGAAAACTTTCTCTGGTTTATTGGCATTTCTTTAAACCAATCACAATCGTCTTGGGCGGTGCTAAGCGCAGAGCGGAGACACGGTGCCGCTGCAAAATACCCTCAGGAAGGAACTTGTTTTAGTGGAACATGTGTACAGTACATTCAAAGGTTGTTTTAGTCGTGCAGCAGATTGGACAGATAGTCTAGCTAGCTGCAGTCTTGTATAAAGTACTCGAAAGCAATACTTGAGTAAAAGTACAAGTATCTTACCAGAAAATTACTTTGGTAGAAGTTAAAGTCTCCTTTTAGAATATTACTTGAGTTAAAGTCTTAAAGTATCTGATATTAACAGTACTTAAGTATCCATAGCAATGTTCTTAAATTTACTTAAGTATTAGAAGTAAAAGTAAAAGTTAAAAAAACTTTAATTATGAACTTTATGGCCAAAGTTGTGTAACGTTATCTTCATCACCACTCTCGACTTTTTTCAGTGTAATACATTTCTTCTGATTTTATTTTGTAGTAACGAGTAACTAAGATGCTTAGGGGAAATGTAGTGGAGTAAAAGTATGCATTTCATTTAGGAAATGTAGTGGAGTAAAAGTAAAAGTTTCTGGAAATATAAATAAACGAAGTAAAGTACAGATACGTAAAAATTCGACTTAAGTACAGTAGTGAAGTATTTGTACTTTGTTACATTACAACACTGGCTAGCTGTCTGGATTTACCCTGCAGAGATCTGAGGAACAGTTAGTCCTCATAAATCAACCAGATTTTAAAATTCCAACACAAAGAAAGCGGAAGGTGACGGACATCCGGCCGAAAAGATTGACATCCAGCAGAATTTCCCGGCGGCAACGCAGCAATCCCGGAAGTAGAACGTCGTGGATATACTATAGACTAAGTGGCTTCAGATAAAGATCTGCTGGCTGAGGCTGCAGTGTACTCAGAACATCTGCCCTGTGATTTTCTGTCCTTCTCCTTCCCTCCCCCTTCTCCCCAACTCTGAAAGCAAGTTGTTCCCTTTTATGGACCATCTTCCTCAAAAAGGCCTTCATAAATAAGAGTGCAAGAGCCCAAACCAGCAGCTGAGTGCCTTCTCTTGCAGTCAGTGTGCCCTCCCAATGGGGGGACAGGGGCTGCGTCTTACTCTCTTGCTCTCCTGAAGAGTTTGCTAACAGTTGCAGATTCAACTGTGACATCATAATGTTCTGCAGAAACGCTTTTCTGCCCATTATTTAACGCCATAACCGGCCATAACTCATGAACAGAAGGGAAGATTGTGACCATATTTCACATTTGGTCAGAAATTGAATTGGTGACACTAATCTTGGCTGCCCACCTTGAAACTGTGGTGATTGTAAAGATATCACTGTCGCGCTGAAGATGTGTGTAAAGAATCCATGTCTCACCAAAAAATACACTTAATACCTTTTATTAAATTCCTTCAAAGTAATTGACTGGTTGGCATACAACCGTGAGGCTGTAATACTAGCTCTCACCTCATTCGTAGTGGCTTTTTTTGAATGGTTGGATTGTGCCCTTGTGTCCTCGGAGAGTATAGGGCTCGATTAGAGGCTCTTGTGTGAACACTGTGTTTCCTCTTCATCACTTGCCCCAAGATTCACCAGGTTTCAACCTTTTCTCTTGCCTTACCTCTCAACCTCTACTTCTCACTTTCTATCTACTTTATTGCGGCCACAGTACTTTCATCAACCTCTATCTTCCCTGCACTGATGAGAGTTATTTATCCTCTTACACTTCCATCTCCGGCCCTCTTGCTCCCTGACTTCCCCTTGTACTTTTGCTTTTAGTGGTCTTTATAAACCCTCTCACCTCTTTTTGCGTCTTCACTTTTTTTTCAGCTTTGCAATTTCCTCCTCTGCTTCCTATCTTTGCATCTGTGTGTGTCTATCACCCTGTTACTGCTCTAGCTGTCTCTATCCACCTTCCATTTTTTTCTCTATCTTCCCTCAAATTGTGAGGCAGATGTTGACTCTGGCTAACTAATGTTTCAGCAGCACATAGACCTCACCGGTGATCTCAAGTCACGTGAGTTAAATTTTCAGCTCCAGTGATTTTGGCGGAAAAGCAATTAGGATTTGGAATTAGTGTTCAAATTAAAGAGGAATTAAACAGGCTCAGAGATTAACCCTTTCAGGCATGGCCACCCCTCTTTGGATCTAAAAGCGCACCATCATCATATCACTAAATCCTCCTCATTGAAATGAAAGGTAGCAACACCGACATGTGATTTAACTTCACGTCCTCTCCCTCCCTACGGGACTGGAAAGGTTGATTATGTATTGACGCTGTCCTCTGTGGAATAGCTGTAATTGTTTTTCTTCTTCCTGTCTTTCCCTGGACTCTTTGCTTTTTCTTGCTGGACAAAGTGTAAAATCCGGCTTTGAAACTTAATGAGGTTTGAAATACAATTCGAGGCTACAATTATCCTGTCCATACAGGCTGTCACTGGAATGATGGTGCCATCTAGACACAATCATGGGAATAGAAACACCTGTAACTTCTCAGATCCACAAGGAACTGCCGACTCTGCCACGAGTCAAGCAGCTCTTCTGCCTCAGCTGAGACATTTATATTTATGAAGCAAAACTTACTTCTGCTGTACACTAAAACATACACGCTGTGTTTTGGGATGACTAATTATGTTTGCTTTTGATGTGATAATTCAGCGTTGTTGGTTTAGTGTCTGCTCATCCACCCACCGCCCGTATGTCATGCCCACTGCCCACTGAGGTAAAAAGTGCTTATGCATTAGCTGCTGAGAAGCTATTTGATGCCCACTGACATTAAAAAAAGCGGTATCTTTTGTTTAAAAAAAAACATACAACATGTTATTGAAATTACAGAATGTAGGTGTTATAATTACCACTCACTCTGTCCTCTGTTTCCCCGTTGGCTTTTTATACTTCAGCTCCTATGTCCTTGTCTCCCTACTTTTAAGTTTTTCTCTACTTACGTTGTCTTCTCATTCAAGCATGTTAGTGCTCCAGCTGTCTCTTCTCCCTGCTGTCCTGCGAGCTGAAAGTATTTTTCTGTCTGCAGCAGCAGCTGCAGCAGCCTGTAAATGGCTGGCTGATGGAAAGTGACATTTTCACAGAACCCTGTGAGAGAGGCGAGGTGATCTCTCCTCTTTCCGGCACAAAGTGCTCCTAATTGCCTGGTCGCATTTGTGAGCCGAGCTGACAAACTTGTGCAAATCAATAATTCTGCTTGGGTAAGATGCAGGGACACAGGGCCTCTCACCCTGATACGTGCTGTAAAGACACACACACGCATACAGATACACAGATGGACCTGTAAGTAAACGCAGACATACATACACTCTTTACCCACACTCCCCCCACGCACTCCCTCCGCCTCACCACCGCTTAGCTGTCTGCCTTAAATGGCAGTGTTTATCCGTGATTCTAAGACAAATAGGGAGAGAGCATCGGAGCATTAAGGGCAGCCACAGTGCCGCTGAAGGCTGAGATAATGGATGGTGGAAATGGCATAAGACCCAGTGCTGCTCATTACTAAATGGACTCTGTAGACGAGGAAACTTTGCCACACTAGCTTGCTATATACAGATGACAAAACAGCAAAACTTAAAAAAGACTTTATTTAACAGATGTAGTTTGTGCTTTGTACTCTACTCAGTAATGACTTTCTCTCTAAAAGTTGCTTGCCAAAGAAAAGAGAATGTCAAAGCAATTTGCAAGGTCTGATTGAATTCTAGTTTACTTTCTAGTTTATGAGTGGGTTTTCTCTGAGCCCTCTTCGCTCTCTTTTCTTTTTATGTATTTTTCAACATATTTTTTAACAGTATTGGGAGACTTTCGTAATGCCATATGTATTTTAAAATGTATATGCACAAAGCACGTCTTTGTATTTTAATAAATGGCGCCTGCTGATTTTTCTGACTTTTTTCTCAACTTGACCTCCTCTAGTGCTGTGTGTACATCATCTGCTTTTCAGATTATTCTACTTGAGTGAGCTCGCACAGCACGCTGTAGATGCATACTGAACCCAGTGGCAAGCGCAGCGCAAACCCCTTTGGTCTGAAAGGCCTATTAGTCTCCTTAGCTAACTAACTTTCTCTCCACAGGCTCATCTGTGATGCAGGTGACAGCCACCGACTCGGATGACTCCACCACAGCTAATGGCATGGTGCGCTACCGCATCCTCTCACAGACTCCCAACACCCCCATCCCCAACATGTTCACCATCAACAGCGAGACTGGAGACATAGTTACAGTGGCAGCCGGCCTGGACAGAGAGGTCAGTGTCAGCTGTACGCATTGTTCCCCTGTTACTCTCATCATTTGATCATTTTGCATCTCATTTGTGTCTACCGAGCCATAAGATATAATCCAGTGATGTTGTATTGTTATTCTCTTCTCTTCAGCGGTTTGGTTGATACATCCAGGGGTTAAAGTAGGCCAGAGCCAGCCTGTCAGTCCAAATTGAAGCTCAGCTTCAACAGAATGAGTAATATACAGGAAATGCCAATCACTAAAATGCACTGTCTATGCTTTTTTCTGTGGTTAATTATATAGAGGCAGGAAATGAGGAGATAAAAAGAAGTAGCCTATGCAACAACGCTGCTGGTAGAAAGATTTTTTTTTACCTTTGAAAAGAGAGTGGCTAACCGTTTTCCCCAGTTTTCAGTGTTTGCGCTAAGCTAAGCTAATTTTTTTCCTGGCTCCAGCTTTATACTGAACGGACCATTATGACAGTTGTATCAATCTCTTATCTAACTCTCGGCAAGAAAGTAAATAAGCATATTTCCCAAAATGTTGTGCTATTTCTTTAACCACCCAGCCACCAGGATGTTCATAGTTACTCTATTTTGGACTAACTTGATTTACCCTGGTAGCCAGCTACCGACTTGCTCGCCCATGTGTAACCCTCTAAAGCTCTCTTCAACACAGCTGTGTAGTGCTTCATGAAAGCATCAAGTCAATCAAATGCGGGTTAGCCACAACACAGGTGAGTTACATAACAGATGCTTTCCAAGTCTTGGTTTCAATGTCTTTATCTGGTCTGCCTATTTTGACCATTGTTTAACCCAAAAATATCTGATTATAAGTTAATTACAATTACCCAAATACATCCTTTATTTTCCTATGTTTTTTTAAATAATGAACTGAAAATCCTATAAAAAATATATATATATTTTTTTTTTCCAACATCCATTTACCATCAGCTTGCTTTTTCTGAATGCACAATGCTATGAAATTCCAGGGCTTCATGCCTCCTAAGAACTAGTTTTATCCCTGGATGTAACTAAACCTTAAAAAAATCAGGATCACTTTCAGCAGCATTTGTTCTTTCAAAAATGACAAATAAAACAAACCAGGCACAAAATGAATTCATTCGTTCCAGTAATTTGCCTGTTTTCTTATTGTGTCGAACTATAAATGGATATAATAACCATGCAAATCCAGCACCTTTTTGCTGACGAGGTCGCGGGGGCTTTCTCTTCATTGCTGTCTTTTGTGTCATCCACTGATGGCGTGTGCGTCTGTTCATCTGAGATTGTTTGCCAACCCACACACCACCACCAAAACACCGTCTTTGCTCCATCTTCCATCTTATTGTACTAATGAGGGAGGTCACGCAGGTTCGACTTTTGTTTATCCCAAGATGCATCAGGTGATTGTTGGCAGTAGGGTTAATATGACATTGTTCATCCTGCAGCCTTTCTCTCACACACATACACACAAACATTCTCTTATCTCTCTGTGGTGCAAGGTTTAAAAAAGAAAATACAACTGGCAAAATCAGGGAAACGTTCAAATTCATACGCCACCATTATGAAGATAATCTCATCTTCGTAATTTAGTTGGCTGATTTTACTACCGACAGTAAAGCAATGTTGAGTGTGTCTCATAATGTTTATATTCTGAGAAGTCCCACTGCTCCCTCTCGGCACTAAACCTGTCCAGGCAACACTTAAAACTGGATTTTACCAACAGTAACGAGAGCGTATTTGGAGAATAATTACGGTTAAACTATCAAGAACAAAACCAGCTTTTGATTACAGAAGAATACAATACATCAATGCCCATTCTTTATCCAAATTCTTTACGGAACTGGCATGGCATGATAGCGTCATACATTTGTGGAACAATATAAATGAGTCTTGTGAATGTGAGCCAGCTCTGTGTCCCTGTTTCCAGCTTGGCCCAGGCGGCAGCAGTAGCAACTGATGTGAGTGAGAAAAAGCTCATTAATCTGGACACATCAAGCCAGGCTCAGTTCCACCTGCCTCTGATCCTCCCACTAAAATTGGGACACACCTGGGAGTTCACTCACCTGCTGTCAGGGTCATCAACAGAAACACACAAACACGCTCAGACACATGGGCACGTGTTTGCGTACACACTCCCATGCAGTTCTCTTTGTTGTTTAGATGCATTAAGGCTCCCACAGCGTGAGGAGTAGCAGCAGATATGATGAATTAGATCCATGCAACCAGAGTGGTGTATACACATGCTGCTACACAAAAACAAAAATATGCATACTCACTGAATGGACGCTGAATACCCTATAAACACCTTTGCAGCACATACTTTATATTCTCCGTCTCCTCTCCCAACTCTCTCACACTTTAGCTCATCCTCGTCCACCATGCCGGAGTCTAATTAGAATATTCATGTGCTAATTAAGGGGTGAAGCAGGTTCTCTCGTGTCGAGGAGACCAGGGGGTACATGGAGGTTAGCCTGTTATCACTTACCTCTGACACTGCTGAATACCAATTATTCTCCCTAACCGCCTGCAACCCCTCTCCTCCTCTGACCTCACATGCTTCCACGTGCTCCTGCCCACAAGCTAACAAGCTGGGCTAAGTCATATACAGTACATGTGTGTTTGACTCCATACATCCTAAAGTATAACATGGCTATGTAGCCTAAATACTGCATTTAAGGGGCTGTTGGACAGATTTAAGATTGCAGTATGTGGTGGTTTAGTTTAGTGTTTATGTAGTTTTGTGTATGTTCATATGCTGTACTGAAAATACACTTGTCTATCAGTCATAGGTAGTCAGTATACTGTAGAAATACATTTCTAATGAAGTATGACTCTGGTGCAGCAGGTAACAGAGTGGGAGATGTCAGGGTGCCACAGCTGGCATGGATGTTCTTCCTTTGTGCCCTCTTTCCATGGCTCTGGTTCCACTGGCAGGCAGAGCTGTTGTCTTTCATTACCCCAGGCTGTCTTCATCTCCCACAAGTCCTGGATTGGAAAGCTCTGGCGTGGTATGGTGTGGCCCAGCGCCAGGCTGTCCACCAGGCTGAAGCCAGCTCTATGTTGGACTGTCTCGCTGATGATTACGACATCACCTGGACTGCCTCAAGGACATGAGTGCCACACACACAGCCTGGCTCTATTAGGATCTGCAGAGCCTGACTGGGGATACAGGCTGAGAGCAGGCATCCTAAATGGGTGTGGGACTTTATTGTCTCAGAGACCCTGAGTTCAACTTTCCAGCTAGCACCTCCTCTCGGATGAATATTCACTACTAAAGCTACTAAAACTTTGATATTAAAAGCAAAACAGATATTTGCAAGTTCATTATTTTGTCTTTCTCATGGGCAATCCCGTGATGACTTTTTGACACTAGCCTATTCTTTAAAGAAGCTTGATTTAATGCATTTACAATAGAATTGTACTGATACTGATTAATCGGAAGTTCAAATATCCCCCATTTCATTCTCATTGGATTATATACATTCTTTATGTCCTTAAATTGCATAAAAAAAATTCTGGTTAAAAATGTTCCCTTTTTTAGCCAAGCTAGTGGCAAGGCACTAGGGATGGCAATGTTGGTCAGTCAGTCAGGTCACCACTTTGGACTTTGTACACATATGGTCCCCAGAGGATGAATCTTAAAGATTTTGGTGACATTTCCTCTAGCAGGTCAGGTTTTGCACGTATCGTGTGAAAATATATCTCTATTTGATTAAAGATTTGGCACAACATTTGCTGCAGACATTCATGGTCCCCAGACAACGTATCCTAATTGCTGGAGATATTATTATTGGAGATATTCTCGATAATGCCCTTCTTCTAGCACCACCATGAGGTTGAGGACATTTGTGGTTTTTAGTGAAATGTCTGAACAGCTATTGCATGGATTGCCGTGAAACACACATTCATTTCCCCCCTCAGGATATTATCATTGCAATAATGTCGTTAATCCAATGACTTTTTCTCTAGCATCGCCATCAGTTCTTCATTTGTATTTACTAAGATGGTAAACTAAGATGTGAACATGGTAAACATTATACCTTAACATCAGCATGTTAGCATTGCCATTGTTAGCATGTTAGCATGCCGACGTTAGCACTTAGTTTAAAGCACCGCTGTGCATGGCTGACTCTTTTGTTTCATTATGTCAAAAGGGTTACTTTCCACATAACCCATATTAGGAGATTTACAGATGAGTGCTGTTCCTCTTTCTTCTCTCTAAGATGTCATTTGAGCAATCTTGCTTACATAGCGTGCTCCTGACTAACATTTCCCTTTCTTTCAGCTGGAGCCAGCATGTCTGGTAACAGCATGTTCATCATGCTCAGATTTGCTTAATCACGTCCTATCTATTGTATTGTGATGCTCAGTTGGACGATTAACTAAACCTCTTGCCCAGTCTGCATGTGTTTATACTACCAGCTTTATTCATATGTGACTCACAGCCCAGTACTGACTAATGTGGAGGCGTATCTAATCAAGGGGATTCTGAGTTTATATCGCAGATTTACCGTACCTACATATCTCTACAATGGGATTCAGAGAAAAGCTTTCAGAGAACAGTGCGCTAGCTTGTGTTCTCTTCAAACTAGCATTGAGCTGTTTGTGTCCTCAACACAACCTGAGAGACATCCCTGCAAGGGTTGAATAGAGGGCTGGATGATGAAGTTCGAGACAAAACAGACTTCTCTGCATACTTTTGGTACTAACTGGGAAATTATGTGAAAATAGAAAATAACTGTGTAGATGTGTATTGTACGTTACAATTTTTCATTGGCAATGTGTATGTGGAACTGAACTGAATTAAAATCTGATTAAATGGCGTCGAATTGCATCAAATGAAATTAGGTCAATTTAATTGAAGTGATCTCAGCTGAACTGAATTGAAACTGGAGTGGCGGTCACTGACACTGAGGGTCACTAAGGTAGAGAGAGAGAGTGTAGTCAAAAGAAAGAAGGGATTTTGTCTTGACAGTTTTAGCCACCAGTACTGGGCCATTTGAGACAGATTGTAAGTGACAAGCTAATGACTGTGGCCACTAGGAGCCTGGCAGGCCGGAACTCAATCCACAAACGACACAAGTAAGAGCAAGTCTCTCTCTATCTTCTGACCGCTCCCTCTTTACCCTCTTTGTGTGGTCCTTTACGGGACGCCTAGTGAAAATATGCACTCCGCTCAGGTATTATTAATTCACCACTGTACGTGTTTTGGCAGAAAACCAGTCCTCTGCATTTTCTTGTTCGAGATCGCCTTACCTGTTCAGACCATTATTTCCCCTACTTTGTTCTTGCTAACAAAGTCTCGCTTTAGAACAAGTCCATTTGCTTACCACCCATTAGCAACCAGGTTTTTCCATCTGTCCTGTCTGCTGCTTGGCTTGACTTGTCAGTAGCTTACATTGATAGCCTGTTTCCTGTTTCTTTCTTCAGTCTCCTGGATGGTAAACGACCTAATTTGGTCCCTGTGAAAAAAAGGGATTGGGTTTTATTGTTGGCGGAGCTCTGTGTACAGGTGTTTCGGTGGCCCCTGATGGCTTTCAGCACCTGCAGATTAAGTCTGTAAGGCTCAAGGCCTGTGGGGGAGTTTGGGCTGTTGCTGTTGGTCATGATACAAGAAACTGTATTTCCTGCCAGCGCTGGACTCTAATCTAACAGAGAGATTTTCTGTTCAGCACTTCTGTAGGACTCATTAGAGAGCCCTTTACTGGCTTGTTCGGGCAGCCACTTTTGGACAGCAGAGTGCGCTTGGCTCTGCGTGTGTGTTTGGTGTGCACGTGTATACCCAATGTAAGAGTGTCCCACCTGTTCCCACTCACTGGAGCGTTAGTGGATGTGTATGTGTGGACTAGAAGGGCCATAAACTCACAACTACTCTCAGATGAGTGATGTAACCCTGCAGGATAGGACATATCAGCCACATCTCATACTGTGTGAGAGCTCCACCTGCTGGCTCAGCTCCAGTCATTTCTCTTCACCTGACGAAAGAAAAAGGCGTCCATCAAAGCTTAAGCCTATTAGCTTCCAACAGCCATCTGGTGCTATTTCTAGATTGATGTATGTGACCGGATCTAAATGAGTCTGCAGAGAGACACATTCATTGGAAGCTCTATTTACTAACGCACTCTATGAGGGGAGATGGTATTGATATTTCATTATGAGTCTAATAAAGGGCAGCCAGTATTGAGTTTTCATTAATAGGGCTGGTTTGGTGCAGATTAACATGTCTGCGCTGTTCATAATGACTTGGAGAGGTGCTAAATGACTCCTGCTGGGTGTTTTAACTGGCCTCAATGGTTTGACTGATCTAACAATCAACTGCATCCTTCACGACTGAAAAAAAGAGAGACAGAGAGACAGACGGACAGAGAGATAGACAGATAGAGAACAGACAGGCAGAGAACACTGAGTAGCCATCATGCATTCAGAAATATAGGGAGAGATCAAAAGAAGCATAGAATGTGAGTTAACAAAGAGAACAGAACAAACCAGAGGAGGAAAAAAAGGAAAAAAGCCACGACTCACAGATATAAAAAAGCTAAGAAGCAGCCTTCTGAGCAGAAAGCAATAGCTCCCATTTATACTGACAAGACCTCTGCCTGGGTTTGTTCTGGTTCCTCCAGGCAGTCCCTGACATCAGCGCCATCAGGCTGTCAAGTCCTTAGAAAGCAAGACTCCTGGGTGAATATGGCGAAGCTAGCCTAGCAACAAACGGACATTAGACCATTGATAGGACCCATTGTGGGCGTTCAACAAAGTAGCAGGCCCTGTGTGCCAAACACTGGCCTGTCCTTGACGTCCATTCTCTCTCTCTCTCTCTCTCCCTCTCTTTGCTCTGACACAATGGAGGTTTGAGCCAAATGGATTAATAGGAAAAGAAAGAGACCACAAAGCAGAGAGGCTTATACTGTCAGAATGAAAACACACACACACACACACACACACACACACACACACACACACACACACACACACACACACACACACACACGCAGAGAGAGAGTCTTCTTTCCAGTGGTGACTTTGGGGACAGACTGAACTTTCAGCACCATGGACAGTGTCACGATGTTGGAAAGTGGATGCACTCTCTGCCTTTGTTTTGTGGTTGTGTCTCAACCAAGCCTAATGTTTGATGATGTTTCTCATCATGGCACCGTAATATTGCAGAGTGAGCTGCATTACACTCTGGGGTGACTCTCCCTCACTGTAACTGGACTAAATAAGGCCCATTCACCTCCTGGTATTATCTGCAGCACTGTGGCGCATCTTAAAGTGTCGGTGCCTCCATTAAAATGAGTGATGATCCTGGTCTGTTCCCACAGCGGAAAGCCAAGACTTTTAGGCAATAATGGATGGGCCTTTTACCAATACAGTGCTCCCTCCCTGCAACTTTGTATATGTCTGTCCGTGTCCGTGTGTGTGTGTGTGTGTGTGTGTGTGTGTGTGTGTGTGTGTGTGTGTGTGTGTGTGTGTGTGTGTGTGTGTGTGCTGCTTATTGGACAAATAAGGTGTTCTAACAGACTTCAGTGAGTGAGTAGAAAGGGGGGAAGATGTGAGTTACGGGGATTTTCATTTATGCATTCACTTATTCACTAACTATGTCATTGTCACATGGAAAAAATATTTGTTTGCCGATTGAGTCCTTTGTCTGAGTTTGTTGCAGCATTTGATATAAGAATCCCTGAGTTTGTTTTCTGCTTCTTTTTTTCACAGAAAGTGTCCCAGTATACCATCATTGTCCAGGCCACTGACATGGAAGGCAACTTGAACTTTGGCTTGTCCAACACAGCCACAGCCCTTATCAGCATTACCGACATCAACGACAATCCCCCAGAACTGACAGTCAGAACGGTGAGTCCTAAACTTAGTTTTTGCTCATCAAAATCTGCAGCCTCTTCCTGGTTCACTCTTTTGGTGGCTGTCATAACCATTTATTTAACAGCTCCCTACCAAACAACTAGAGAGTGGCTGTATTTTCATCATATTTGGGGAAAAATATTGCAGTGTTTTCTATTTCAATGGGTTAGAATGAAATATAAGATTCAGCCACTCACCCCAGTACTCTTCATATACTTCCTATAAAGAATGTAATGCTACATATCTAAACAGGGAGTTCAGACTCCACCAAACAATTACACCTAAGAGCTTGACCCTGTATCTGTCATTTTTACAATTGCTTGTTTAATCGTTATGCTACCCCACTGTCCCATAAAGCCATTATGCTACGTATAGCACATAATGGTATATTATTCTTAGGCAGTTACAAAGGTCTCCAAGGGAAAGACTGCACTTAGATATTATTAGAAAATGTGGTCCCTGTCAAAGACAACAATCATGCAACAGTAGTTTAACTGAAATCTGCTTTCAGAGAACATTGAGATGAAGGGAATACAAATACAACAGCTGAGAAAGAGTAGCATAAGGGCATGTATGTGAAGAATTTAAAACAACACAGTGATAGATAAAGAAACCCAGAGAACAACAAGGTTCTGTGACTGAAAGTGAGATCGAGATCAGTTTTCTCTCTGTGTTTTATGCCAGCGGGACATCAGGTGGCCAGGGTTTGTTTGCAGGCATCTGGCCCTGGTCCCTGATACCTCCACATCGGTCCGACAGGAAGCCGAAGCTGGCCCACTTTTCTATGGCAGTGTGTGTGGTTAGGTAGGGAGGTGTTCGTTTTTGGGAGTGGGGATTACTATATGAAAGGTTGTTCATGAGGAAACAGCAACTGGAAGCAAAAGCTTTTTGCTCCATATGTAGCTTGTATTCTCTGCTCTCGGCCTGGTCATAGAACAGAATTAAATGCTGACCGCCGCCTGACAGACCTACAGGATTGTAGCTTCTCCTTATGTGAGCGCTTGGATTTCTGATAATACAGAGAGAGACAGATGCTGTCTGCAGCCGAGCTCAGAGGCAGAGCAAGCAGTGTGTCAGCGTCACACATCGTGATCCCTGTCTCCTCGGTGGGGCCGTCGTCAGCATGCATGCCAGTACAGTTCCAGCCGCATGCTCTGATAAAAGCTCTCCAGCTGTCAGGGGTAGAGCTCACCGTACAAGGCTGTGGCTCCGCTCAGAACTATTCTGTCCCCATCTGTGGTGCTGGCTCTGTCACCTCTCTTCACTTGTGTGTGTGTGTGTGTGTGTGTGTGTGTGTGTGTGTGTGTGTGTGTGTGTGTGTGTGTGTTTGTGTGTGTGTGTGTGTGTGTGTGTGTGTGTGTGTGTCTGGAAAAAGTCCAGCCAGAAAATGGACTTGCTGCGCTTCAAACGACAGAGAAAAACACATTGTACATTGTCATCACATATATACAGTACACAGTGATGTATGCTCACATACACTGTGATAAATGTACAGTACGTTATCTCTACAGGGCCGCATTACTTTCCTTGCAACCCTCCAGAGTAAATGACTGTAGATTTGCCTGAGCTTGTTAGTAAAGGAGCAGTTGGCTGTATTTTGGTGTGTGACTCAGAGGTCACACACCAAATGAGTAGAAATTAATACAAATGTTTTGGCTTTTGTTGTATATCCTTCACTTAGACACAAACAGTGACATAGTCTTGCACGAACATCCACGGCAAAGAAACAAGATGCCATTTCCGCAGCTTTGTCAATCTCTACTTCTTTTGTTTTGCTTCCCACACAAGCAACTAGACTTGGAGCGGATCAGTAATTATTTGTGTATGACAGATGCAAGAAGAATGTATTGCTCTCTATGTGAGTCATAGAGAAAACATAAGCACGCTAATTAAGTGAAATTGCTTGCGGGGGCGTAAACCAAGCTGATATATACGTAGCATTTAATTTGAAAAAAAGCCAAATGTTTTATTCATTTCACCGCATGGGCCTGAAATCGCAATGTGACTGCTATATTTGTCATTATGTGATGAACAAAAAGAGAACGGTACTTGCCACAACCTATCTAATCTAGTGTATCACATCCCTGCTAAAGTGTACCCAGTGGGTTTTCATTCACCGAACAATGATGAGGAGCAGGGGAGTAGCTTAGAAGACTTGTGGGGTTGAAAGCTTGAACTCCCAGACACACAGGCTTACAGATCTGAATAGAGTGCTATTTGTGATTCACCTGTAGACGTGCAGCTTCTAAATAGCTGAAAGAGTTGGAGTGCCAGAGATAAAAAAAATACAGAAGACCAAACTGCTAGGAAAAGCAGCTTGATATGTCTGTGTGACAAGAAAAATGAGTGAGGGTAGACGCCCGTTGCCAGTAGCTATATCTTTATTACACTATAGTGAAGACATAACAGCCATCTTAAGTGGGCTGGTTGCAGTCTGATATTAGTAGGAGTCTGTTTTGGGACATTTATTTGTATGCAATGCTGTCATTACCATTTAGTTTTTTTTCCCAACACCCAATGAAGGAAAAGGAAGACCTCATTTAGTCTTTTTGAGTTGTAGCTCTGCTGTCTGAATTGGAACATTTTCAATTTCAGATCCAGTTTTCAATAAAATTGTAGTAGATTTCCTCTGCTGGGCAGTACACCTTGATGCAGATTTATTTTCTAAAATGATTTGGGGTGTGTACAGCACTGCATGTCCCACTGATTTCCCCTGGCTGGACTGCAGCTCAAATGTCTGAAGGCTAGTCATGTTTATAGACAGTTTAAAATATGAAAAGTAATAATTAGAAGTGATCAGGTATAAGTGACTTTGTATTAGATGAGTTTTGTGTAGTGCTGACATTCATAAAAAAAGACTGACATAATGTGTCAATGATGATGTTTTTATTTTACTAGTGCAGTGCCCGTTGAAAATGTGTTTGGAACGGGCGATTAATTGGCCTGTGGTATTGCTGCTTGTAGAATTCATCAAAACCAAATTGTACCAAACCACTTAATATGCAACTGCACTGTATAGCCTACTACTGACTTACAGTGTAGGCTACTTCTACATCAGAGGAAGACATTGTACATTGTACTGTATTTACCTGACAGTGAACGCTGCAGATTCAGAGTGTAATCACAAAATATCACAATGAAAACATGGAGTAATCAGATATTAGCGTCTTGGACTCATGGCAGTGTGCTACCCACCCGACCAATGAGAGCTAATCAGCACCTATCTGTGTTCATCAACCACCAGAACCGGACCGTGTGTGTGCACAGAGAAAGAGAGAGAGAGAGAGAGAGAGAGAGACCATACAGGTTTAGTGGCTTGACGGTTAACGGTGAAGTAGTGGATTTCATTCGCGGAGTTATTTTGGCGACTTAATTAACCCGACCCAGGGTGAGTCTGATGAAAACTGATGTATCTGCCCGGTTCAACTCAGCGATTTTCTCACATTGCACAGCGCTCAGAAGGAATAATCTCAGAGATTAGGCTACGTTATGTTCTGCCAGCTCACAGCAATTTAATACAATAGCAGGAAAAGAGTCCCCCCCCCGCTGTTGTAAAGCGTTCTGCATGTGGCGTCTGCTGATGTGCAGGTTACCTTCCCCCCCAAACACGAACACACATATACAGATACGTCTCGCTTTATAAGATAAATAGCCTGCCTTTAAGTGGCATCACGCTCTGTCTGCACTTGTTGTCTGGTTGTGCTTTCCATGTGTGGGATTCTGAAACGTCCTTAAATTCGGGAATTGTCGTTTGTTTATTCAAAGTCAAAGACAGTCCAAAGTAGTGCTACTTTGCACATTTTTGTGGGTCTGAGGTGTATGTCACATTTTAGCTGCCAAAGCTCCGCTGCTCTCTGTCTCTGGTCCTCAGGGTGAGAGGGGAAGTGGCCAGCAGCTAGAGCGGCAAAAGCCAATGGGTGCTTCTTTTACCTATATATTTAAGGATATCTTTTGCATTTCTAATCCAAACAACGTCAAACGTGACACCGCACTTACTCGTGCCCGTAGCAATACACCTGTCAAGTTTGAAATCCATCGGACTAAAGGTTCTAGGGATACATGCATAACACACACACAGACAGACGTTCCTGCAATTTATAGATAGATATTCACATGCAAAGAAGGCTGAGGTCCCGTTTAACCATTACCTACAACTGTATCGTATTTGCCCTGCTCCTTTTCCCGTCTCTTTATAACTAAAAAAATCCTTCAGAAACTGGAAGTATGTGTCTCTAGTGGCTTATCAATGGGTCCACATTGCTTTTTAGTGAGAGTGGCCATTTTGGAAGCATCCTCTCCTACAGTCAGCGCCATTGTGTATGCCTCTGCGAGAGCATATTCCATTTGGCTGTCTGACAGCGCAGCCCAACAAGCCTGGAAGGTTGTGGTGGTGTTTGTTGCTAAAGCTCCGGGTGAAAATGAAATGGAGGAGCCCACACACAAGAGCCTGAGAGTGCATATTTAATTTGTTCTGTGCTTATCAGTGTGGTCATACTGCAGGGGATAGGAGAAAAGGGGGCAAGGAGGGAGGGATGGAGGGAGGGGAAGAAGAAGAGGAAGAGAGGAATCTGGCGGTTTCGACGCTGCTTCAATCCCACGATGATGAAGCCATTAAAATGAAGAGCAGCTGGCAGACACACAAAATAAACAAGTTAACGCTTTACAAGAGGAAACACCGATTATTGTCTGACAATGAAAGCTTTTTGTCTGTGTGTGTGTGTGTGTGTGTGTGTGTGTGTGTGTGTGTGTGTGTGTGTGTGTGTGTGTGTGTGTGTGTGTGTGTGTGTGTGAATCCCTATAGAGAAGGACATGTATCCTATTGTGCTGTAAATTTGTCTACAGGCTCTGCAGCTGTAACCAAGTTTCCTCCAGAGTTAGTTCAGAGGGGAGTTGTTTTAGATTGCAAAATAATGAAGATCATTAGCCAAAGATTATTCCTACCGCTGCCTTAATTACAGTACTTATCTAATTGCTTATTAAGACCTAGATTCGGGGAATGCACAGCATCTAAATTAAATGGGTAAACACTTAATTGAACAAATCCATTAGTTCAAATAAGAGTTTCATATGAGCAGACATGGCCTGGAATAAGGGACAGCATCAGCATAATGAAAGATATGATTCTCTATTATCCACATTTAAACAAATATGTCTCCTCTTGTCTCCCTCTCCTATCTTTCTAATTTCTCCCCCATTTGTTTTGATACCACTTTCAATGTAATTGAAAAATTGTAATTGTAATGTTGGCCTGATGCTAAAAGCAGTTTGTTTTTATAATTACAGTTATGAGAAATGCTAAAAGATTGATGATGACACAAGCGAATGTTAAGGATCTCAATAAATCAACTTTATTAACATGCATTAGCCGAGTGCTGGAGCAACATCAGCATAATGTTATCTGTCCCATCCTCCCTGCTGTCACCTCCCCTCCCTCCTCTCTCCTGTAGTTTTCAGGGGAGGTGCCAGAGAACAAGGTGAATGTGGTGGTGACCAACCTCACGGTGATGGACAGGGATCAGCCCCACAGTCCCAACTGGAACGCCGTCTACCGCATCGTCAGCGGAGACCCCTCTGGACACTTCACCATCCGCACCAACCCCATCACCAATGAGGGCATGCTGACGGTGGTCAAGGTAAAAATGAAGCTGTGCATGTGGCTTCTCTATACACATCCTGATGTCTGCTTTTTAGCTTTGTTCTCCATCATTATTCAACACTGCATCTTGTATGTTTCCACCTGCTCTGAAGTGCCAGATGTTGATAACTGAGTACTTTGGTCCCTCATTGTTTTCACTGAATTATATGTCATTTCTCAAATTGGAACACAGTTAGAACTAATCTTGCAATCAGCTACACTCATTTCCCTCCCATCTTGTTTTCTGTATCTCTCTCTCTCTCCTCTCTTCCACATCCTTGGTTCTTTTCTAGCCGGTGGATTTTGAGATGAATCGTGCCTTCATGCTGACCGTGGTGGTTTCCAACCAGGCCCACCTGGCCAGCGGCATCCAGTCTTCTCTTCAGTCCACAGCAGGAGTCACCATTTCGATTCAGGATGTGAATGAGCCACCCGTCTTCCCTGTCAACCCCAAGATGATCCGCTTTGAGGAAGGTGTGCCAGCAGGGACCACTCTTACCGTGTTCGCTGCTCAGGACCCTGACCACTTCATTCACCAGATTGTCAGGTACTTTAAGCACACCACATTCATTATGGAGGGTTCACTTATATGCTGACTCTAAGGCCCCATTCAGACCAAAAAAAGCAATCTGGCAATTTTCCGCAGGGTAGTGCGGTGGTGGGAGTGTCACTGAAACGGCCCATTTGTGTGACGTTCTGTTGTGTTTTTGAACCCCCCAATGTAGCACAAGTAGCCTCATATTTTACAGTTACTGTTTTCCGTCAGATCGTTTATAGATCTTTGACGTTTCCAACTGCAGCTTCATTTTGACAGCAGCTTAACCTGAAATGCCAAAATTCTATTGGAATTATCTTAAAAAGTCCATTAATTGATTGTTTTGGGGGAAGCAAACACAAACTAACATGACGTAGGAGTTAGCAACAGTTGCTTATATACACATCCAGCAGGAAAACAGCAAAATTACCATTCATTTGGTGTCATATGTGTGTCCATCTGATTAATGTAAATCCAATATTCACCCTCCTTTTTGCTCTGTTTTGGTCTCCACCAACTCCTGAAGGAAATATCTGCTTCTTTAGCTGTACTACGTTAGCTAGTCGAAACTCCTATTAAGCTCGCTAAAGGAGGTTAGAGGAACTGCAGCCGGATGATATTTTTCTGTGGGTTTGTCTTAAAGAGCAACTCCTTTCACTTACATGCAATCAGTTATATACTGTACTGTGCAATACATTTCAATGCTTCAGATGTTTTTGTTTTTTTAAAGATTATTTTTTGGGCTTTTCCGCCTTTAATTTTTGACAGGACAGCTAGGTGAGAAAGGGGAGAGAGAGGGGGAAGACATGCAGGGAATCGTCACAGGTCGGATTCAAGCCCTGGACCTCTGCGTCGAGGCACAAACCTCTCAGTTTATGTGCGCCTGCTCCACCCACACTTCAGATGTTTTCTTATCTAGTTTCCAGGTGTCTTTATAAAAATGATACCGTCTTCTATTATAAATGCATACAACATTCAAGGAAACAAATTACATTAAATGACTTAAATAATAAAGTAAAATGGAAACATTTTCTTTCTACACACATGTAATGTGTGTAGACATTTAATAAGGAAATTAGAATGTTAGAATGTTAAAAAATTACGACATGTTTAGTTCAAACCACCATATCATTAATCGTCATTAATTTAAATTAAAATGAAGATTCTTGGATATATTCGCAGTTAAGGACTCACATTACAGTCTACCAACAAAGAACTAAAACTCCTTAAGAACAAAAACACAAAGTCAGACACTGTATAGTGAGACTATAGTCTGAGTACTACTATGTATCATCCTTTCAATATGTGTGTCACCAGTGTTAAATCAGTGGTGAGTAGTTTCTCCGCAGTTTCTCCCTTCTCTGTGACATTTTCAACCGACCCTCCGCCCACAGACCGAGCTCCAGTTACCTCCTCGTTGCCAGGCGACTGATGTGAAGAGGTCATCCTGTAATGAGTTGGACACTGTCTGTCTGCCCTCTTTAAATCCCTTATCTTCTTCTCTTCCTCCACATTGATCTCACCCTCCATCCTTCCTAACTGGGGTGACACACGGCAAGCATTGTGCCATCCAGGCATCGACCCTGTGTGACAGAAACTCCCACATGCCCACTAAGGTCCAGCGGCACCGTTCCACTCCAAAGCCAACTCCAGGGAGAGAGATCGATTTTTCTTAATGTCAGTGAGACGTACTTTTCCACTGAGTGGAAATGTTACTGAATTGATAGCGAGGGTGGGAGTGGGATATGTACTCATATATAAACTGTACAGAGGAGTGAGCAATAGCCACATATCAGGTTTTTTTTCCTAAAAAGACTTGTCATGCAAACTAAGTGGGCTGAGCTCCTCTGCCCTTTGAGAGAAGGAACTCCTCTTTTACTCTCATCCCTCCCTCCCCCCTGCTCCCACTGACCCTGTCACTTTCTTCTCTGTCAGACTGTGTGTCTGTTATTGATGGGAGCTCAGAGCTGCTGTCTTCTCCAAAGCAACTTGCCAGCAGACACTGAGCTCATGCTCAGACAGCCTCATCTCTGCTGCCTCTTTATTCCCGTTAAGTGACCTCTCTTGAACCCTTGCTGAAGCTCACACAAAAGAAATAGAAATGCAGAGTCGTAGACTCACAAACACACGCGATCTTGTACACGAGTCCCCACAGAGGATGAGTGAAAGCCCTGTGAATGAGCAGTGGATGGGAGAGGAGCCAGCTAGAGTTTCTTTTTTTTAAATTTCTGAATTTCTTGCTTTTTTCTCTTTCCGGCGGAAAAGAATGGGGAGATACAGTATGTGAGGCCGGGTTTTTATGCCAGCTGATTTTACTGTTAGATGTGATTTAAGTGACAGCATGAGCTAATATATGTGTGTTTTTCTGTCCTCGTTAGTATTAGAACGTTAGCCCTGCAGAGTGAGGATAATTTTGGTCATGTTGGTTGGACTTACAGTAACTTCTAAAGGTCTTAGTTTAGGGCTTGCGTTTAGGATTAAAGGGGAACTCTGGCAATTTAAAATTGCACTTCCATGAAGTTGGGAGACTCACGAAGGACAAAAAAAGAATAGTCAAAGACATCCTGACATTTACAGAATGTCTACGCAGCCCACGGAGCAGAAGAAGCACATCGGTAGAGCAGCAGCACCAGCTTCAGTCCTCAGTTCCAGTCCAGCTCCAATATAGGTGGATTCCACAATTCCCACAGTGCAACTTTTTCATTAGATGCTCCTCCTAAATTACCACATTTTTCAAACCCCACACCTCCGGTTTGTAATGCAACACTTGTTAGAATCAATGGAGGGCCCTTTAAGGTTAGAATTACTATTGAGTTCAAAATAAGAGTTCATGTTAAGTTATGTTATGTTTTGTATATTAGCTTTACTTCTTCATTGTTTGAGGTCCCACAGATTCTACCTAACAATAACAGCAAAAACATTTTTAAACATTTCCATCACATGTTTATCACATATATCGCATGTTTTATCTTTTCTTCTGATCTTATTAAAGGCCCAATGTGCAAAGCAAATTACTGGAGTTGTTACCCTTTTCTTTGCCACAAACTTGACTCAATTTGTTGGTAACAAACTGTTATAAAACTCCAATAACCTAAGTAACATTTGGAATTTGGGAAGGAGAATGCTGAATAAGAAATACTACCAATCACAGATATAGAGAATTAAAAATCAATCTAACCATATTTTACAACTCTGCTCTCTGAGACGCCAAAACAAATTAATGTGTATTTTTTTCCGAGAGCAGTTTTCTCATCTGTTCAAAATCATGTTTGAGCAATTCTTATAGATTTTGGTAAAGTCATGAAGTATCACTGCTGATTAAACAATAATGTATGTTTTTGAGCTGTTAAAGAGGACACAGAGTCTCCAAGACCCCGAACAGAACATTAGGGGTTATGGTCTACAGCGGTTGTCAGTATGGTTAGACACTTTGGTCTGCCAGCTGCACATGAAGACAGCAGGAGGAGACAACTTGTTGGCACAGGATGGAGATCAGAGTGCCAGGCATGACACGCAAATACCAGAATCTAACCTGCAGGCTAACATCAAATCCTGACTAACACTGCATGACAACCTCTTTCACTTAAAATTACATTTATTTTCATCTGTTTTATTCTCTCAAGAAGAAAATGTGAAAGCTATGTTTTTTTTTTTAGTTTTCTCCATACGTGCTAGGCTCTGGCAAACCAGTATCAGCCTCCAAAGCACTGCTTTAATTAAGCCCTGTTTCCTCCTCATGGCATTTTCTACCAACCATGCTTACATTTAGAATCACGCCTCTGTTCCCTTTCACTTTTTCTCTCTGTCTGCTTGTGTCTTTCCCCTCCACCTCCTGTCACTGTGGTGGTGTCACTGACTATCTATCTACCAGTGACACTATACTCGCAATAAACCGTTTCTCATTAGACCTCAGAGTGAAGCGCTTTCTCCGTTCAGACAGTTGTTAAGACTCGTCATAGTAGTTATGGGATTTATAGATTTTAATTGCAGCTGTCACTTTCCACTCTGTTGACATATTGACCAGTGACAGCAATGGGAGTTGCTGTGGCGGCTGTGTGGGTACAAAGAGAAGGGAAGTTGTTAAGAGCGCTGCTTGGCTGTTGTGCACATGGGTTCAGGTTTTCATTCGTCCTCATGCTAATGAGCTGCTGCTATGATAAGCTCGGTGAACATATGTTCCGCTCTCCATGTCAGTGTAATATTTCAAAGGTGCTTGGCTGGTATTGCTTATTATGGTAATGAACATTCAACCTGATAATGGGTACTTTGGATCCACAAATAAAATATTCAGAGCTGCTGGAATATATGTGTATGTAATATGTGGAATATGTTTCCATATATTTGTGTTTGGATTAATTAAGTATATGTCTTTCTGTCTCTGTGGATGTCTGTGTGCACAGGTACTCCAAGCTGTCCGACCCGGCTAACTGGCTGAAGATCAACAGGACCAATGGTCAGATCACTACCATGGCCCTGCTGGACCGAGAGTCCATGTATGTCAAAAACAACGTGTACGAGGCCACATTCCTGGCATTCGACAATGGTAAGTCCGGTAAGTCAGGATGACTGTTTTGATAAACAGAAGGGCACATACAGCACAATATAGGCACTTTTTTTGACACACAACCAAGATGACATTACACCTGCTAAACATCAGCATGTTAGCATTGTCATTATGAGCATTTTAACATGCTGATTTTAGCATTTAGCTCCAACACCGCTATGTCAACATACAGCCTGACATAGCAGCTAGCACGGATGTAGGCACATGATCTTGTTTTTTTGTCATTTTTTTCACTGTGAAAAAATTGCATCAGCTATATTGTAATGCTGAAAACAACACATCAATCATCATCTGACTGAAAAGGAAGCTGTTTGTTATCTTTTTTCATCATCAGAATGAAAGTGCTGTAGCACAGGCAGGGCGTGAATGTAGTGGCTGTCATAATGGGCCACAACATAGTCAAGTAACATGTCACTTGACATAACAGTGTAGGGTTACTTGCTACTGGAAAACAGTAAAACTTGCTACTTTCATTCGCCTCAGTACATTGTATAAAGTCACTAACACAGGTCTATCCAATGACAAAGGCTAGAATCCCATGAATCAAAGTTGAATGTGTTAAATATGTCACACCCTTGTTACTTTCCTGCCAGGTACCCTATAGTGTGTGTGAACTGTTAATGAGTGTAATGTTATGTTCATATACCGTACCATTTTAAGTATACTGTACATAAATATGCACCGACCTTCATTTCCCGGTGTCTTAAAAAGAATTAAAAATAGGATCTGTCGATGAAAGTCTTAAATATCAGCCTAAGCTGCCACAACATGAAGCTTAAAAAATAAAACACTACAGATAGAGGTGTTTGCTCTCTGTGTACGTAGGAGGGACCCATGTGTTTTTACTCTAGTGAGAAATGAGGGGATTGGTTGCCCCGAAGCGCACCAACATAAGCTCAAAGTGTTGACTTGCTATTGATTCTGTAGCCCAGTGTCAACAAGGGGATATATTCCACTTTGATTGAAATTCTCTTTACTTATTCTACTCAAGTGAAGCGAAAAAAGCAACAAAGCACCCAGCCAATCATAACCGACAGACCGTCAATGGGCCTTGGGGCCTGAGGCAACAGACCTTTACATAGTTGATGCACCAAATTACTGTCTGACGAGGAAAAAGTTGAAACACAACACTGATGAGCTACCGGGGTAAACTCTATCTATGCTGCATTGCATTAGGAGTTCTGTTAGACTTGCTGACAGTCTGTGTACAGGGGTTTGTCAACTGAATATCAAGGCTTCAATATATCACTGCAGTCTGTTTGTTCAACAGAGCAGTGCCCATACTTCATCATCTGTAGTTTGGAGTTGTAATGGTATGATCAGAAGTGGTATCACTGAAGAGTGATAATAGTAGAAATAATGAGTTCCTTAGCAACCTGCATTCAGAAGTAAGTAAGTACAAGTTCAAGATATCAGCATTAAAAAAGTTAAAGTAACGTAGGCTACATTTACATTGCAACGTTTAAAAACAAATTTCTTTTGCTACATTTACACCTCGCATTCACACTGCTATGGCGTTTCATTACGGTGGCCGACAGAGGCAAACGCGCTGCAACTACAAAAAAACAAAAAAAAATGCAAATAGACAAAACACAAGCAAATTAAGAAAACATCTTCATTAATTTGACAACACATGCGCAGCATTTAGCAAACACGCTGTTTGAAAACAGGTCCAAAAGACATCAATCAAAGTGTAGACCAATCAATGGATATTCCCCCGGAGAAGGAGCACACAAACATGCTCGTTTAGCTCTAATCACCAGAGGAGCACTCGCTGAGGTGCGCTGAAGGGCGAAAAGTGTACAGAACACCGTTGGTCTACGTTACATAATTTGCTAAATGACTCTTTTTAGAATGGTATAATTAACTGTATATTATATTATTGGCGAATTATTACTGGTTATTACTTGTGATGAAAAGGACTTCAGTATTATCCTTTATCAAATTAGTTACCAAAGCTCTTGATTTGCATGTGTAAGGAGGCTTACTTACATTGGATATCAGTTTTCTTATTTCATTTGTGATTTTGCATACATTAGCTGTTGTGGCATATGTTGTTATTGGAAAAATACATATCATGATATTGATATTAACCATATGACTGAACCCTACTAACACTTTAACTGGTTGAGGTGAAGCTAATTCCTTATGCATTTTTGTGTTGCCTACTTCAATTTGACCTAATTATCATATATAAGAAGCAGATATGTTTTGTGTGTAAAATATTAATCTACAAAGTAACTAGTAGCTATAAATAATAAATATAATAATATATAAATATATAAATGTCGTGGAGCGCATAGTTCCCGCTAAAATCTAGTAGCTAGCCACTATCAATTAATGATGGCTGCATCAAATTACTACTAGCTGTCTGTAGCTGCAGAAAGCAAATCCAACTCAAATGGTGTGCTGTTGGTTTTAAATCACGCTGGAGTCTGTTTATTATTTTAACTCTGCCCGTATGTTTCTATCAGTAATTTGAACCATATCCCAGTGAAAACAAACACTTTTAAATGAAAGAGATTATCATTTATGAGTCTTTCTTTGATTTGTTCTGCACCGTACCCACACTTCTGCCAGTGCTTGGATAACTTAAAGCCACTCAACACTTCACATCTTAAAGCTGTAATCTCGAAGATTTTCATATAAATAAACGGCTGTTAAGTCGCTGTCTATCTGTCACTGAAGGAGGTAACACAATGGTGATTGAGCCTATGGCCCACTGATTAAAGTATTGCAATATTGTTATATTTGTAGTATTACGACCTGGATGACTGGTGGGACATCTCCCAGAAAAAAAATCCTCTATTACAGTTTTTCTCCATTGTATTCACACAAAAAATGGAAATATGCACACAGTACTGAAAACTTGAAGCTCATGTACCGACAAAAAGACTCATATAACCATAGAAATAGAATGAGATTCACTCTATTTCTATGCTCCAGACGGCTGAACTTTCAGCATAATGTTTTCACTCGAATAGAAATTCTAAATCAACCAGTACTGACATCTTAAGGATTGCCAGTTTAAATATTTCCCTATTACATTACATATGAATGACTAAATGAGAAACAATCAAAGTGGAACTTTGGAAGCTTTTCTAATCAGCTTGATTTGGAATGTTTGTGTGTGCCTTGATCAGAATTGATTGAAAGTAGGCTGGCTGCATAATTAAACAACCCCAAAACTGTCACGTTTGGATTCAAATGTTGCTAAATCCTCATTGGTGCATAGAATACATGAGCACACATACATCAGCAGAGACTATCTGACATGTGAAATAACCAAACCTTTAGCAGACAGTCTTGTGTTTATGTAGGACACCATCGCTCAAAGTAACAAGCTGATTGGGAAAATGTGTTTTAAAATATTCAATTTAAAGAAAAGCAATTAGATGCATTGATGTGTGAGGACCTTACGACGTGACATTTGCCATTTTTAAAATGTCATTCTTTACCACTTTAAACCCAAGACTTAAATGTTTAATCTTATTACAAATGTTTTCACTGTTTTCATGTTGCGCAGCTTTAGACAGAACAGCAAAACGACAGCAAGCAGTGCACTGAAAAACTAACGAGGCACTTATTCCCAGCACCATGTTGTGCAGCACCAAGAGCAACAGAAACCATGTGGCAGAAAAGCATTTGCTGTTAATGCATAAAACATCAATGTGTCTCTCTCAACCTGATGGTTCTGTTCTGTTCTGTTCTGGCAATAGTGAAAATCCCTGAATAAGTTATGATGAGCTTGAGTTGCTGGATGTAGTGAAGGGTTAGTGTTTGAGTCATTTCCCAGTGCGCTTTGGAGAGTGCAGATAAGCGCAATCTTTATGTAAGCGTTGTCCCCTTTAATATGAGTCTCCCCTCAGCTTTTTCAGAAAGTAGCCAGTTCTGAACACAAGGCCTAAAAAATGTATGTGTCCTTTCATTTGTTCTGGCAGTTTTGGTTGGGTGATCTGTACAAATGTACACAGCATTGCCCCTCTGCTTTCAGCATCTTAGTAAACAAAACAGATTTCTTCCCAATTGTTTCTTTGGCTGCACGCCTCATTTTCTCACTTCCAGACAGGCATCAGCTAAAAACATTGTAATTGAAATGGAAGGATTGTTTTGCTGTCTCTCAACTCCCCTTCACTGCTTTTTGCTCCATCTCTAATCATTTCATCTTTACTCCTCTGCCTCGCTGCCGTTCACTCCTCTCTTGATCGCTACGTTATTATCTCACCATCTCCTCCTTTGATCTCTTTGCCTCCTCTCTTTCCTCTCACCTCCCCTCAGGTTCGCCTCAAGCCAGCGGGACAGGAACTCTCCAGATCTACCTGATCGACGTGAACGACAACGCGCCGGTGCTGATACCCCGGGAGGCCCAGGTGTGCGAGCGTGCGCGCCCCAACTCCATGGTCAACATTACAGCCTCAGACGCTGACGCCGACCCCAACGTAGGGCCCTTTGTCTTCGAGCTGCCTTCTTTTCCTGCAAGCGTTCGCCGCAACTGGACTATCTCCAGACTCAGCGGTAATTAAATGCTGTTCATTCTCTTAAGTGTAGCTAAAATTCATATTGCAAATATTTGACCTACCCTTGTGATGTAAAATGAATGAGGTACAGTATGTGGGAATGATGTATTCAGCATCCCCAGCTGAATGAAACCATAAAGGTAACAGATGGGATGCAAAAGCCCTCTGCAGAATAACTGGTGACATCAATCAGGGAACCAGGGATTGCTGTAAGCTGCAAGAGAAGTCCAAGTTTAACAAAATGTCTCACAAAGCTCACAGTGAGAGACGCGGGTGCCATCCAGTGTTGACGTACGATCTATCGTTTGTGACAAATGAGATCCATTCAGCTCTCCATCCCCCGAGCAGCCGATCTGTCACCAAATCCACCCAGATGGATGTATCACAGCAGTTGTCTTGAGGACAAATCTGATCACATACCTGGATACTTCTCCCACTGAGGCCCTCTTTTTTCCTAGCTTGACTGAGTGATAGATGCTGAAGGTTATACATTGTTTGTGTTTTTTACTTTTAATGCCTCCTCTCGTACATACATGTCAGAATGATTGCTGTGCTTTTTGTTTGGTTGCAGCTTTTATTTGGTATGTCATTCTCTCGTAGCTACGCACATGATGACATGATATTCTGCAGTAAACAAAATGCAATTTCTCCGTCTAATCTTATTTTCCTCTTCAGGTGACTATGCTCAGCTGAGGCTAAGGATTCCTTACCTGGAGGCGAGTGTGTACGAGATCCCCATCATCGTGTCCGATTCAGGGAATCCTCCTCTGTCCAACCGCTCTGTGATTAGAGTCAAAGTTTGTCCCTGTGACAGTAACGGAGACTGCAGCGCCACAGGGGCTGTGGCAGCCGCCGGCCTCGGCACCGGGGCCATCATCGCAATACTCATCTGCATCATCATACTGCTCAGTGAGTACAACACAGTGGAATGATCAAACTTACACACTATTGGGTTATTATATCAGTATGTATTGTATCATGAAAATGACAAGATGTGGTTGTGTCTCAGTGTTGTAGTACTCAAGACCGTTCTTGGTCTTACGACCGGTCTCAAGACCACTTTTTGAAGGTCTGGTCTCGGAATCGGTCTCAGATAAAGAGGACTCTGGATTTTATTTCAAGACCGGTCAGGACCACAACTGCAGGGATATCACTACATTGCCTCTGCATTGTCTAATTTTACGTGTTAACATCATTACTGTGACTGGATGTAAAACATCCTGCTTCAAATGCAACCAATAACTTGACTCATTTCTAATTTGAAATTAACATGCACTCTCGAGAAAGTGAATGTGGGAGACAGGAGAAGCTCTGGCTGTCTGGCACTGGTCTGGTCTTGGTCTTGACTTAGTCTCGCCCTGCCTTCTTGGTCTTGACTTGGTCTCAACCCCTCAAAGTCTTGGTGATGACTTGGTCTCAGTTTAGGTGGTCTTGACTACAACACTGGTAAGACTACAATGAACACCTTTTCTTTATGACAACTACTGTTTCTGTTTTTCACAGGCATGGTTCTGCTGTTTGTGGTGTGGATGAAGCGCAGAGAGAAGGAGCGGCAGGCGAAGCCCCTGCTGATCGACCCTGAGGATGACGTCAGAGACAACATCCTCAAGTATGATGAGGAGGGAGGAGGAGAGGAGGACCAGGTATCGT
This sequence comes from Zingel zingel, assembly GCA_023566125.1. Classification (NCBI taxonomy): domain Eukaryota; kingdom Metazoa; phylum Chordata; class Actinopteri; order Perciformes; family Percidae; genus Zingel; species Zingel zingel. The sequence continues at coordinate 7,252,369 of CM042319.1, forward strand.
TTGACGATCATACATTCAGTATATACAGTACATAATTAACAAAAGTGGCATCTTTGAGAAATGCTATTGGTTTTAAGACAAACACACATCTTTTGTTTACAGATGGTATTTACAGTCTCTTATGGAAGGTCATGGATATATTGCAAGATTAAATTAGATAACTTTATTAATCGCCATTAGGGAAACTAGTTTGGTCACCCATGCACAGTGCCAGGAAACTAAAAAGATACAAGTCAAACTAACACATATTCTAAGAGGACATAGTAGTTCAGGAGCTGACATAGCCACAAAATAAAAAATAAAAACAATGTAGTTAATCAAATCGATCAATCATTCATGGCTGCAACTAATGATTATTTTAATTATCGATGAATCTGCCGCTTATTGAACGATTCATTGTTTTATCTATGAAATGTGAGACAGTGAGACAAAAATAGTGACACTGGCCACACAGATGATTGTTTTATTCAGGGTTTCGCGGGGTCTTTAAAAGTCTAAAAAAGTCAAAAATTATAAAATCTAAATTTTAGGCCTTAAAAAGTCTTAAAATCGCAAAAGTATTGTATTCTAGGTCGTAAATCATTTTAAAAAGGTCTTAAATGTAACCTCTAATGCTCATTGAGGTGTTTTAGTTCTTTCTTTCGATAGTCCAAATATAATTTGCTGTAAATGTACAGATCATTATTACTCTGTGTCACTTTTATTCAATTTGAATACATTTATTTACTTTGCAAGTACTTTTGTGACTCTGCATTTTGTTGTACTTTTACATCGTGATATAGGTCTCAAAGTGCTCATATTATGCTTTTTGGCTTTTCCCCTTTCCTCTATTGTGTTATATATCTTTTTTGTGTACAAAGTGAAAAAGCCCTAAGTCCACCCCAAAGGGACTTACCATCTCCAACAGAAAACACTGTTCATAAACTGCTCCAAACAGCTCTATTGTAGTCCAGCCTTTACTTCAGAGATGAACCGTGTCACTTTGTAACAAACGTTATAATGCTCGCCTAGCTGCTGGCGTGGCACGCCCTCATACTCTGCAACTGACTAGCTAGCAGTACTTACTGCACATGTGCGACTCCCAACAAAGATGGAACAGAAGTGAGATGCCTCACTCTGTAACTAAAACAGAGAGCTCAACACACAGGGTGAAAAGAGGAGCTGCAGCAATGTGCAGTACAACAAAAATATGGTGTTTTCTGAAAATGTAACCACATAAACCTATTCTGGTACAACCTCTAAATACAATTATGAACCTGTAAATGAGCATAATATGAACACTTTAAAATTAATTCATAGAGGTCTTAAAAAGTCTGACATTTTACTTGTTGAAACTTGCAGAAGCCCTGTTTATTTGACTATCAGTCCAAAATCCCAAAATATTCAATTCAATTAAAAGCTGACATCTGAAAACACTTAACTTCTTATATATACTGAAATTGAGAGAGTGCAGCACATTAGTTAATCTATCACAATTGTAAATAACTACGAAGATCGGAAAAGCCTTGGTCAGCTGGACAGAGTCTGGACAGAGTCTGTAGAGAACGAAATATACTTTTTAAAAAGGGAGTTACAAGTACAAACAAGTGCTGGGGCTGAAAATACTGCTCGGCCCACCACCTCTCCTTATCTGATATTATTTTCTAAATGAAAACCTTCAACAACGTTAAGCTCCAACAGCTTTGATTAATTTGGAAATGTATTTTTAATTATGCCATCTTTAATACTTGCTATTTTCCAACCCCCACACACACCAGATATCTAGCTCATAAACATACGCTAATATCAGATGGCTGCCCTGTTTATACATGTAGGGATCATTTCTCTCTAAAGTAGTTGTCTGAGGATTTATTATAAGATCTTTGTGGTTTTGCCATTGGCACTTTTGGCTGAGCTAAACCAGGCCACGCTGATTTGCGTTTCCTTTACCAGATTTAGCACACGAGATGGGTTTTTTCCCCGAGTTGGGCAAAAACTCACATTTCCAAGCAGGTTGCGGTGACTGCAGCCAACACGTGATGACCCCCCTTTCTCCCCCTCAAAGGTTGCGAGACTCAACCTAACTCATGTCTTTGCTGGAGTCCAGAGAGGTTTTTAAAAGCCTCTGTGTGTTCAGCTCTCAGTATTTCTGTAGCTTCTAACTGAATCTCTGTGACTAGAAGTTTAGTTTGTTGTCTGCGTCCCTGTTTATTCTTTCAGATATCTAAAACAGGGGGATTTTATTGTGAAGAGTATATGGGAAAGTTTTACAGCCGCTCCTTTAACCACAACAGCCATGGATCAGCCTGCTGCGCAACACAGTGCTCCAGAGAGCTGGGGGCTAAGAGCGGGCGGGTGTCAGAGCACAGACACATCACCGACAATATAATAACAATCTCCAAAACACAAGATTTACTCTCAGTGGTTTCTGTGACAAAAATACTTGAAAGTATTTTTCATGTCACAGAAACCACTGAATACTAATGTTTAGAAATACAAAACCAGCCAAAATACACAGTGAGCTGTCATAGCCCCGAAAAGTCACGTCATGCCACTGAAGACACCTTCAAGCAGGTAGCCCTGTTTTAATAGAAATGAAAATCCCTGCCGTACTGGGCTGTCGAGCCAAGCCAGCACATGTGCATGGAAAAACGTTAAGAGATATTGACTGGTCAAAGATGTCACCTGATTGATCAGCAAACATGCTGAGTGTTTGTTGTTCATATTATGAATTTAACAATACATATTATCAGTAATGTTAAACCACAGCTGCCATCTGAATAGTAACTTGTTCTTGCAAGCGCTTTCACAATTTTTTTGTATCCTTTAAGACTTCCCCTAACATCCTTGTTTCTAACATTAGACTTGTGGGTAATTCCCTCAAGCAAAGACTGCAGCACTGCAGATTTACAAAAGAGCTCACAGGTTCGTTAGAAAGCCCTGTAGCACAGATTTCTCTGCAGGTCAGCCCTGAACCCTCGCAGACTTAACAGGAATGCACATCAAAGTCTGTGAGTCTGTGAGGGCGGACAATCAGACCAGGCCAAAGTTAATGTACCAACTTGGAAACTGAGCTCGATTCAAAACACAATGCATCTACACTACTGTATTTAAAGAATCCCTACATTGGAAAAGGGTTAATGACCTTGCTAAGTGACCCTATTGAATGCTTTTGTAAAAAAAAAAAAAAAGACATTTTATCAAAGAAGTTGTAGTCAATAAATCATTAAAAAAAATTAGATTGAGCAGAAGTAGATAAAAGGTAGTGAATTACCAATTAAAAGGACCAGAAAATGCGGATGAACTAACATTTCCCTCTGTGGCCTTCATCCAGGACTATGACCTGAGCCAGCTGCAGCAGCCCGAGTCTTTAGACCACATCATCAATAAGCCGTCGGGGGTGCGCAGGGTGGACGAGAGACCTGTGATTGCTGAGTCACAGTATCCCGTCAGACCCAGTCTGCCCCATCCTGGAGATATAGGAGACTTCATTAATGATGTAAGTTCAAAAATGAAGGAAAAACTTTTTTGGTGTAGCATTTGTTCCTTAACAGTTTCTGTTTATAAGCTGGACAGTATGTCCACAGGCCTCATTACTGTGACTCATACAAGGGTTTACACAACATGAAGAGAATTCCCCTTTTTTTTCCTCCAGAACTGTGTTCCCATCGGCATTGATACTGCTAGAAATATTTGTCCCCTGTACACAACTCAGTGTCTGGCTCTGAAACAGCATTCAGACCATGATGAAACATTAAAACCCTAATGGGTGGCTGAGCAAGATGAGAAGGGCTTTATTAACTTTATTAACTTTATTAATTTACGGTCTGGCCACCTGAACCTTTTATGCTGTGAAAATTAAGGTTGGGTACCGAAACGCGGTGCAAATAGGGCACCGGTTCCGACGTACATGGTAGTAACGAGGCCGAATAAGAACGAAAATTTCGGTGCCTGACTTTCTTTTTTCCAGAAGCATCGCTGCACGGGACGCTACGTTACCGTTAGCTAGTAGCTGGATTAAACACAATGGTTAAAATGCTGACAGTTTACGTTAAGCAGTGTAAAGTGTGACTGTATTTCCCTGTAGAGGATTCCAACACCGGGACATAACAGTCTGCAGGCAGCTGCCGGAAAAACAACACAGACGGTGCATTTACTTGAAACTCGCCAGCCTTGTGGTGCATTCATAGTAATTGTAAAATACCCTTTTCCCATCTGGTGCTTGTTTTTGTTGTTTACCAGCAATTAACTGGGGAAATAAGTCATTGTTATAATTTATTGTTATTACATTATTAGGCAATCATTTAATTTTGACCATATGGCCTTAGCAATAAACAAGCCGTTCTTTAATGTCGCCAACTGTTTTTTTATGCTCCTTTTTTATATTTTATATTATATACATTATAAGTTTATAATATATATATCGGTACCGGCACCATTTTAAAAGTATCGTTTTATCACCGGTATCGGAAAAAACCCAAACGATACCCAACCCTAGTGAAAATGATATTGTTGGTGAACAATAACTGGCCTAAATCCAGTGTTGCTAAAAGACGATCTTGATACACGTTATAGGTCTAACCACACAGAACAGGAAATACTGTAACTGTAGATAGGTTGAATATCTTTAATTTGTTTTGAATCTGTCTGTCATTGTGTCTCCAGGGTCTGAGGGCAGCAGACAACGACCCCACAGCTCCTCCCTACGACTCCCTGCTGGTGTTCGACTACGAGGGCAGTGGTTCAACCGCCGGCTCCGTTAGCTCGCTCAACTCCACCAGCTCAGGGGACCAGGACTATGACTACCTCAACGACTGGGGCCCTCGCTTCAAGAAGCTGGCCGACCTCTACGGGGGTGGGGACGATGACTGAGAGCAGAGCGGGGTGCTGGGTGGGGCTGCGGCAGGGGTCGTGAGAGGCGCGGTCGGTTGGATGGATGCTCTTAGAAACCACTGGCAGGGGCCAAGAACATGACGCAGTCTCCATGGTAGACGTGTGAGGAACAGATCCTTACATGAGTCGTGTTAGTTTGCTCACAGGGACCGAACCCGCAAAGATGAATTTCTGCTGCAACGCAACTGTATTCTGGCTTTATATTTTGTAGTGGCGAGTTTGTAGTGTGATGTTTTTTTCTTTTTTTTCTCTTTGTTGTTCTCTCACCGTGCTGGACCCAGAGCTCTCTGGGGATGAATCAAGGCGGTCGTGAGAGACACGAGTAGTGAATTTGTGCTTTGATTGATTTTCAAAACGAAACCATCTCTTGCTTTAGTCTCACACTGAAGAGAATGTTTATGGGAAGACGCTCTCTGACTCTCTCTTTCACTCTGTCAACTTGAATTTCCTTAGAACAGAAGCACTGTCTTTTTATAAAGTGCCTTTTGTGGTGTGTTTTTGTATCAGACTCCTGCTATCTCAGGATCGGTTGCCATTCGTGCAGTACAGTGGAGGCGCGTTCTCTTGTCGTCCCCCCTGCGCTCCTCAAACCAGCCCTGCCTGTCAATTTCCTCTCCCCTTTACAGTGGTGCAGATTACAAATCCCAGCAGCCAGTCCCAGGAGAGAAGGACACATCCAGGGCAGACTTTCAGACATCATAACCCAATGAATTATGGCCTAAAAGAAGCCAATAACAGTTGTTGTTGTGGGGAAGACAACTGTCTTCTCCAAGGACCTGCTCAGTTTGACTTTCACAAGCATCACCTGTCGACACACTGACATTGTGTGAGACCATTTTATACATGTGGGAGTTTTCTAATTTAGTGGAGAATGCTTGCCTTTCCTCTGTGGACTCATGCATTTAGGAGCCTTTATGTTGAGATGCTTGCCTGCCCTGTATGGTTTTGTGTTGCTTTCTCCACAGTGTAAAGCTTATGGCATGATCTGATTAGTCAGACAGTGTAAGAAAGTGGAACTTGAAATTACTTGGAACAAAGGCATCGAAGAAAGATTTTTTTTTGTCGCCTTGAACATTCCTGTTTTTTATAGGCCAACAAAACTATTAAAAGGTGCATGATTTTTTTTTTCCTCAAAATGTTTTACTCAAAGCACTTGTTACTATGTGGTGAGAATGTGAAAATAGTCAGCGGAAACTATAAGAATATACTCTGTATAAAGACACTGAGAAAATAAAAAAAACCTGTAAGATACCTATTTTTGAAGTATTGATGACATAAAAGTTGCTGCTCTTTCTCTAGCTCTTCATTGGGCTTAGGGGATTTTTTGGCCCGTTCATTTTTAATATGTGGATATTTTTGTTTCTTTGTCTTCTGTTGAAGCATAATTCCATTTTTTTAAGACGCCTGCTTATACATGTTTTGTTTCAGTTTTTTCTCTTCTTTCCTTCTTATGAAATTGTGTTCTAAAACGATGCTTTGTTATACTCCTTTTATATGTGAAAACACAGCTCAACCCTTTTCACTCTGTAATGTCTCTGACAGACGTGTTCCTTCTGTTAGCCTCTGGCCTCGGGGCAGTGGAAGGTTCATTAGCCATGCCTGCTGATAGTTGTTCTATTATTCAGTGTCCTGGGATTATTTTATTCATTCATCTAGATACTGGATGTGTGCTTCAGAAAATAAACAAAACATGTTTTGAAAATGTGCCATCTTTTTTGGAATATTCCCTACATTCATTATCTTCAGGTGTATGCTGATGTATTTGTGTGTCATTGAAAATATAATGTCACTCAAAGCTTTAAAATAATAGTGGGCCTCTGTGGTCTTGTTTTGAAAATCATGACTTTAATACAGCTTTATCTCAACTAGCGTAGACTTAAAGCCGTTATGTGTGGGAATTTTCGCCCCCAAGTGGTAGTATTAAAAAAAGATACCCCACCACATGGATTAAAGGAACATGCCGACTTATTGGGACTTTAGCTTATTCACAACCAGAGTAGGACAAGTCGATACATACCCTTCTCGTGTCCGTGCGTGTTGTAGCGGTATCTGACGGTTCCACCGGTAGCTTAGCCTAGCACAGATCCTGGAGGTAACTGGTTCCAACTAGCCTACTGCTCTGAATAAGTGACAAAATAACGCCAACATGTTCCTGTTTACATGTTGTGATTTGTAGAGTCACAGCGTGTACAAAAAACACGTAACATGAGACGCAGCCATCTTCTAACCGTAAACAAACCGGGAACTATATTCTCAGGCGGAAGAATATAGTACTTGGGCGGAATGATTTGTTTTGCAGCAAGCCTGTCTGAGAATATAGTTCCCGGTTTGTTTACGGTTAGAAGACGGCTGTGTCTCATGTTACGTTGCTTTTTGTACACGCTGTGACTCTACAAATCACAACATGTAAACAGGAACATGTTGGCGTTATTTTGTCACTTATTCAGAGCAGTAGGCTAGTTGGAACCAGTTGCCTCCAGGATCTGTGCTAGGCTAAGCTACCGGTGGAACCGTCAGATACCGCTACAACACGCACGGACACGAGAAGGGTATGTATCGACTTGTCTAACTCTGGGGGTTACAGTGAATAAGCTAAAGTCACAATAAGTTGGCATGTTCCTATAACCAGGAAATACTGATAATGAATGATCTGAAAGCAACACAGAGACTGCATCAGTTTTCACCGGGATTGTGTAATTTTTCTTCTAAATGCCATTAGAATAATTAGCTAAAATATCATAAAAGTTCCACACCTAGTGGCTTTAAATTCACTGCTTTTCCCCCTTTTTTGTTCATGAAATGATTGGTTTGTATTTGCACTCGGACTGATTGCACCTTCTTTATATTATGCAGTGGAATTATGTAAAAGTGTTACAAACTCCCTTTGGAATCACGCAGTTAAGCTTTGACCATATTGTTTGGATATGGCTTTGTTTTCTAATAAAACACCCACTAGTCATCCTTTTTATTGCATCTCAGAAGAAGGAGTAGGAGAGGTCAGGAAATATAGTGTCCATTCCTTTGATTTCAATTAGTCAGCTGAAGCACCAAAAACCCCACTGGGGAGTTAAAGGGATATAATCCACTCTGGCTGTGTGTCTATCAATTAGCCACACCATTAATCCCCACGGCTTAATCTCATTACATAGAGCGCCTTTAATGAGACACCCGGAGAGAAAGCAGTAAGGCAGGCAGTTAGAGAGAGGGAGAAAAATGAGGCGGCGGCAAGATGCAGGTAGGCCGTGTGGAGAGGTGATTACTAGGATGGAAGAGAGGGTCAGCAGAGAGAGAAAGGGATTCAAGCACAGCAGGGACAATGCATATTTAGAAAATGGTTTGGGGAAAAAAGGTTAAAAATGAGGTAGTGAAATAGAGTGATACTTAATCGTGTGTTGTCCATTATGGCCAGAAATTATTAGAGTTGGCAATGGAGATGGAGAGAAGACAGTAGAGGTGAACACAGCTGATGGAGCATAGTGGAGCATAGTGGACTAGTTAATGAGAGGTGTTTTTATTACTCATCTACACTAGAATGTCCCAGTAATGAGAACATCCGGTAATAAATCTAGGTTCACCTTTACTGTGGTGAATAGTGATTTCGCTATTTACCAGGCAGAATTGCGGACCTATGTTAATAAGAGGGTCATCAGAGGTGGGCTCTACTGCTCTGAAATAATAATCAAGTTAGTAAAAGGTCGTCTTGGTCATAGCCAGTCGGCAGATAAAGAGATTCATTTCAGAGAAGGTTTCTTTGATGGGCACTTGGCTTCCCTGTGGCAGACAGGCGTAGTGAATGAAGAAAGCAAACTCAAGTTGCCCCCTTGATAAATGGCTTATATACTGAGAGCTTTGCTGCTGGCTTTTAGCCAGTGCCGTGTGTGTTGTAAATAAAGTTCTCTTCTTCAAACATGTCCAAGTCTGGCTTTTTTAATTTCCTCTTTATATAGCAAGTGAGTCTCTTGGGTCGGTGCTGGGATAAAGTCCAATCTGAAAAAACCCACCGGATGTTGGTTCTGATGCCGGCTGTGTGATCAACTGTTCCGAGTTTAGTGTTGATGTTGCTATTCAGCAAAGGTACCGTGCAGGACAGGCTGGCTCTGCTGGCTGCTTTTCTGCTGACAGCACTCTGAGCATCCAGCTATTTCAGGGCTCGGTCTAAAACGAGATCAAAGCAGCAGAATAAATTTGATGTTCCTGCTGCAAGTGGGGGAGAGAATATCTACTGTTTAACGACCAGCCATTTATGATATGAATGGCTGGTCCAGCAGAGACACTTTGCTGTTGCCAAGACAAGGTTTTTTATATCCGTCAGGGCTGAAACACTGTCTGTGCATTATCAAACAGAATTTGAAAAGAGAATTTCCTGCAAATTATGTTTGCATTTTAGTGGAGTATCTAATCACTAAAAGTCCTTTTTACTCCCCTCCATTTATTTGACAGCTATTGTTACTGTCAGTGAGATAAATGCACTCAGTGAAGTAACTCTTATACTAGTAGTTCATAGTAGTATTGTAGTAGAAAGACTGGATTACCAACTGGGTACAGCAGGTATGCATAGCGATGAGGTAATGTATCTATTTCTGGCTATGTAAGATGAATAACTGGAATATGACCATGGTGAAACAAAGTCGACTTTGTTTTAGCCACCAACATAAATTCTTATATTGATGTACGTCTCGCAATGTGTTTTATAAATAACATAGACACATTACATACCTGCCTAGGAGAAAGAATGCCAATTCAGGATCTGATTGGAATCATTTTAAATCCTGCAATTCTCTCCATCTGTTGGATGACCGACCAAGGTTGACTCGTGCTCTCGCCCGTGCTCAATCTCTGTCACTTTTGCCTTTTTTTGTTCTTCGATCGGTTAATTATTTTCTTTTTCTCTTTGTTGATCCTGCCCCAGTATCAGCCATATAACGTGTGTAAATAAAAATATAACGTCAAAAAAAAAATTCTCTGGAGAAAAATCTCCTCCTGCTTCCTTTTAACTGGCTTAACGTACTTCTCACTGCGAAACTTTCCCTTGGAAAATGTAAACACAGTGCTTTGATTTTGTTAAACACGCTTGTGCCTTTGCTACTCTGACATGTCAAAATGGCTGCCGTGACAAAGGTCTATTTTGCTCTTAAATTTCATATTCCTAAATGAACTTTTTTCAAACAAATGACCACACAGTTGCTGACACACCGCTCTATTATTCCAGCATGGAGAGATTTCTGCATCACTGGGCAAATAACTGAGCTGCTTACCAGTTAATGTATTAATAATTTATAACAGCGAGAAAGGATGTATGAGTGCTTTCACTTGTGATACATAAGTACATTTTGCTGCTTATACTAATGTAGTTGTTGTTCAGAAAAATTCTTCAGGGGGCCCTCCACCTACTTTACTCATGAAGTTCAGTCTAGTGAAAGACACTATTGTGTTGTATAATGGGAAATGTATTGAGTGTTTTTGGAGTCCGACCCAAACTGAAGACACAAAGTGAGGCTATCTCGGCCTCTGCCATTTCTTTTTTGTAATGTTTTTTGTGAGACCCCCAGCTGTATGGAGGTGCAATATTAATCTTGGATTAATACTTGTTATAGATCATTTTCACATTGTGATTGTGTAAATGATCTGAATACAACTTCCATTGCTGACAACTGAACCCTCTAATTATGAGTTTTAAAACTATGTTCACACAACTGCTTAAACATACTTGTCATATACAGGAACATCTATGATATAATCACTATTAATTATGCATCATGGGATTGCCCTTGTGTTGTAAGTCCATGGAACCTGTGGTGCTGCTGAAGCTCTTTCAAGATCGACTTTCATCGTGTGATTACATGCTAGAGTGCAGTTGGAAATCCAAGCTGCATCCTCGAGCAGAGCGGCTGCTCTAATCAACTGGATGTAATTCTTCACGTTAGCCACAGGTTAAGTGCCTTCCCCGGGACACTGGCTACATGTCTAAATGTTAGGAGATGATTCCTTCGCAGCCAAGTCAGTCTCTGGTGTCCTTTAGGGTGCAATCAAGCTTCCATTCCCATCTGCTCCTCCATTTCCTTCTGTCAGCATCACTTCAGGAAGTCAGACCAAAGCTTACCATGAATAATAGATATATAGCACACTCATTAGTATAAATAAATAATTGACCACCACACGTGTGTAACAGAATTAATCTTGTAAATGTAATGATGATATTACAATAACATGACGGGGAGGAACAACAACCTACGTTATCTGGCCATGTGCCCAATGTAAGCCGATTAGCTGCAGCTTGATGACTTTGTTTGTGTCTTACAGTATGTACATGTACACCGTATGTATATAAACTCCTGTCTCCATCTTAAGAGCATCACTTTCATATGTTTAATAGTGATTACCCATGAAAGACAGAACACCTTTCATACATAATTCATTAAAGGTGCATCAAGGTGAGGTGAATTTCTTGGCCCAAAGCTGGTCATTTATATTCCTTTTTAATGTTCTTTTATTAGTTAGTTAGTTTATTCTTTCTTTTCTCACTAATAGTTTTTATTGAGAAAAAAAAAACATAATTGTTTTTACATCATAGACCTATCTCATCATTAGTCTTTCATATAGTTTTTCAAATATATGAGCACAAACTAAAATATATTTAAAAAAAAAATAGTACAAAGCTTAATAAGACATGTTACAAGCAAACAATACAAAAGGGGAAAAAAGTGTGTTACTCTGATTCAAAATATCTCAAGAAACGTTTGAATGGATTACCATGACATTTTGTACAGACATTTCTAGTGATCCTCTTGCTTTCCTCTCGAACCACCATGAGGTTGACATTTTTGTTTTTTAGTGTCTTAATGTCTTACCAACTATATTCTTATGAGTTTTGGTACAGATATTCATGGTGCCCAGAGGATGAATCCTAAGGTCATCCCCTGACTGTTGCTTTGAGGGCGTATGCAGGTCATAGTTTTCACCTAGCCTGAGAAATACCTCAACTGCTACTGAATGGATTCCCACTACCCTTTTGGTCGCATAATCAATTTGTCCAATACTTTAGTTTATGACAATAAAAACTAATGACATTCCCATCAGTCTCCTCTGGTAAATGTTATCATGCTAACCCGCTAAGCTAAGATTGTGAACATAGTAAACATACCTGCTTAACATTAGCATTTAAGCATTGTCATTGTGAGCATGTTGCCATGCTAGAGTTAGCATTTAGCTCAATGTACCGCTGTGCCTAAGTACAGCCTCACAAAGCCACATGGCTGTAGACTGTTTTTTAACGTCTGCCCTCCAAAGTGTAGCCTACTACCACACTGGACACTTACATTAGTCAAGCAAGTTGTTAAAAAGGTTAGAGGATAATAGTAAGATCAACTCAACTGATTGTTGACTACATTTAGTGAGATCAGTGGGTTAAAATGCAAAAAGCTGTTTTGACTTTTACATCAGCCTGTCTTGTAGTGTCTGGCACCTAGCTTGTTAGTTCCTGTGTTTGTCTAAGTGCGTGTCACACATTTCTCTGTGTGAACCACAGGTGTGCACGCTCAACACATTTTGGTGCCTGTCCCGACTCATGCAGGAGATGACTTTGTAAATGGAAATGCTCTCCTGTGGGCTGCTTGCTGCTTGCTGCTTGACCTGATTCAGCTCCATTAAAGAGGCCAACAGGCTATTAACCCCTGTGTCAATACCTCACAGGTTTAGCTGCGCTTACAAACCCATTTCAGCAGCAGTCATAAACACTGGCCTTATTATAGTATCTCCGGGCCAAAGCAGACTGCCCTGGTCGACTCCATAACAAAAGAGTCCTGAAGTCAGCATTAACCTGGGTGGAACAAGGGCACAGGCACACAGGGAATGGACTTGCAAGGAGGTAAAAACTAATGAACTTGTTGTTGCATGCTTTATTTCAGGGTGTGATTATTCAGGAAAGAGCTGAAAATCATTCTCTTTCATTTCAAGATAAAAGTGGTTATAGGCTCCTGGATTTGTGCATCTTAATGAATGATAAAGTGCGGTGAATGGAACACAGTGTGCCACATCAGTTCATCCAAATCACATTCTCATGTTCCTCCTCGGAGAGTTTTATTCACAAGCTCAAAGCTTAATCAACAATATGCAAGGAGGCGTTGAAAAGGATCAAATTAATTAACTGACTTTTAGTATTGCATTTGTCTCAAAGCATGAATATGGTGGGATTATGAATGCAATTTTGAATTCACTGTTTGACACAGTTTGCAAAGTAATGTCAATAAAAAAAACGATCACAACCTTCTTATTCATCTTGCTAGGGGTCTTACCTTAATACATATTTTCATAACCATCTGATTCGTGTGAGTAATGGGGGCAGGGGGAGCGTTCATCTGCCTTTAACCATCATTAAAACTGAGCCACTCTGTGAGCACAAACAAGCATTTCAAGAATTCCAGGCTGGAGATTTATCATGAAAGTGCAAGAGACACACCCTGCTGAGAAGTACTATCAGAGCAGTCAAATCCCATCTTGGAATCAGACAAAAGCACCCATAGCTAAGAACAGACGAACAGTCAGAGGCATGGGGTGCACACCCACACATACACAAATAAACCTGCTTTAAGTATGGTTTGTTATATAATCTCCCCCTAGGGTGAAAACAAAAATGACAACAATAAATGTAACAAATTAATAACAGCCCCCTTTAATAAATGTCATGGAAGGAAACAGTGATGTTACTTCTCTCTTTTCCCTCTGGCAGGTTCAGGGTGTTTACCCAACACCCTCAGGTGCAGGGACTGAGACGTCGCTAGGCAACAGCACCATCCCTGTTGTTGCTCTGCCTCTGGCACTCAAGTGGGAGCTTATGTAGACTTAACTCTGAAAGAGCAGCAGTGTTGAGGAGTGGAAGGAGGATTACCAGGAAAAATATTGGATTGGGCAGAGCCACAAGGGTCGAGGCCTTACCTGAGTCACCACCATCACCAGACAGACACCACGAGGGACTGTCAGGCCACCCCGCTTCTGTATTCACAACTGAATGCCTGGCTTTTATCCAGCTCTACTTTCAGCAGCACAATGCTGTGATATTATGTTCAATCCAGACTGTTTCTGTCTCTCTTTGTCCCTAATATTATGCTTTTTGGGAGCGCCTGACAGGTTGGCCAAGTAGTCTGTAATGTGCGTGTCCAGCAGAGCAAAGCATGAACATGTGAACGCTAAACTCACCCTAATGTAACAAGGTAATATTAACTAAAAATAAGAACCTGATGTTTCAGTTCACTCAGCTACAGAATCCTGTAATAGGGTAAAATTGCCACCTAGTGGCTCCCAGATGTACTTTGATTATAGAAAATGAAATTGTGGCTCATCTCCACTGATGGCTCCAAATATACGCTTATTGTTCCTCTTTGGTCAACGCTGATACAAAAGCTGTTCCCAATCATTGCAACATCAGGCAACTGTCCCAGTGGCAGAATGGCCTAATTATTTCCAGCCCATGGTTGTGGTGAATGTTAGCAGCTGATGTTGCAGCTGTTGCCAGTGCATGTGTAGGGCTGATAATGGAGATGGACTCAAACAAGAAAGCCAAACAAAGCACAGCACAGACTGGTTGCAGACTGCGTGTAAGTGCAATTTCATTCTAGGTTGAGAGATGTGTGTTCTCCTCATGGGAGTTGTGCTCAATAGATGTCTATATAGACCCAGGGGACACAAGCTGCGTACTACATGTGGTATCACAGATGTTAGAGGATTAAGTGGAATTATCTGTGAACAGGTAGAGTTAAGGAAGAATTAAAGGCATTCAGCTCATTCATGTACAAAGCCCCCAGTGCCACATGCAGTACACATCCAGACGTTATAATAATGCAATGCTGCCCCCTAGTGCAATACAATAAAATTCAAACAAAAAACTGACTGAAATCTCTTTAAAACACCAAACCAAACCAGTTCCTGTAAAACCATTATTTATTCAAACTTTTCAATAGTGAAAATTTGTTTTTTTTATGCTGTATGGGTAAATTCTATACAAAACCATGTGTAAAACTAGGTGTAACATTTACAAATATACAGGAAGAAACTCCACTTAAGTCAGAGGACACTGTCAGTCACTATTGTAAGAGAGTAAAAATGTGTGTTGGTGGGCAGCTAGAAAAATAGAAATCACTTTCAGGTAGATGTATGTTTGGTATAGCAATACGGGTTAAAAGCCTTCTGAAACCTATTCAAGTTTTAGAAACCAATACATGTCAAACTAATTTTAAAAAGAACAATTTAAAAGAGTTAAAAACAAAAAACAAACTTCTTCACGCACTGAAATCTATAAACCTAACAAAATGTCAAAAGTGATTTTAAAAATATCCTATGCAGTTAAATGCATTGTGTTTTGAATTTAAGCTACATGACAACTGAAGTGTCACATGAAATCAAATAAATAACTAAACATGAACTCAAGATTAAGTTTAGTAAATAAATATGCTAAAAGAAATAATCAAGTAAAGTAATGGAGATGATAGATACAGAGTGAACTACTGCTTCATGAGTTACAGCAGGGTTAATTGCTTCGGGGCGGCTATATGGCTTATTCATAGTTAGGAAGGCAACTCAGTAGGTTACACAGTTTGGAGTTTAAACTCATTCAGTTAAATCAAAAATAAAATCATTATTCAGTAAAATTAGTCTGTGGTCTAATAAAACAAATGTTATGATTTCAATTGCTTTAAAGTCTAATGCACATACAAATAATCTGAAATAGACTGTACTGTGTGACAGTGCATAATTGTACAATAACTTCCTCATAACACATATCCGTTTTTGCACTTGATTGAAAAATTGTATGGGGTAAATAGTAGCATTAGTTCAGTAATGCCCGGAAGCAAAGTAGGCATTATTTGAGGAGAGAGGTAGAGAGGCCATCCAATCTGGCGACTACTGTACTTCAGGTTATCAGGTGTATCTGAAAAACCTGGAAATGTGCCAATACGCTGCCCTCCTCTTTATTTATAAAAGTCTCTTATGCTTTCTCTGTGGTGGGAGCGGATGGTCTCTCCACACACATTTCCCTCCTCTCCCCTCTGACATCAAGCCTATTTGAGAAAGCCTTTGTAGAGGAAATGGGAGTGACTGGTAAATCTCTCGTTCTCCAAACAGAAGAGCAGGTCCCTGAGATTGACGCGTGTGATGCGCTGCCGTGTAGGTCTGGAGCCAGACCCAGCAGCCCCACCAGACAGAGAGGGACCTGTTCCTGATCCCTGCAAGATGAGAGACAGATGGGGGGGGGAGAAAGAGAGGTTTAGAGTGGGGAGTGGGTGATATTTGGGATTTGTGTGTGAAGTGTGTGATGAGTCAACCCAAGGAATAATTTGGAAGGGTTTGGGCCTGCATGCACCTTTACCCACATATCTTTTATATTTTCACAAATTGCAATACATAAAACACAATATTTCTTTGTATTTGTAGGTCAGTGATTTTCAACCAGGGATACCTGGCCCTACATCTGCAGTTGCCAGGGGTGTTATTAAAAGATTGTGGAGTAGATTTTTATTTTTTTTTTAAATGTACCATTTGATATAAAAAAAAATAAATACATGTATATCCACACTTCATGTTGCGACTGAGATAGCATTAAAACTAGCAAGCCAGCAGAGAGGTTTGGCTAAAAGTATTGGTTAAAAGAGATAGCTATGGATAAATGGTTTAAATAGAACTTTAAAGAGCTCTGCAGTCAGGGCCAGTGTTATTTCCATAGCAGTTTGTTTAATTTGGTAACAACTTTCCCACTTACCATTTATTGCAATAGCAATTTTTATTGTACCTTACAGAATACAACACAACTCTGTGACATTTTTTTCTTGTAATTTTTTAGAAACATTGTAAAGAAGTCTTCATGCAGAAAAACAGCCCAAAAGCAGCATTGTCATTGGGAGGCAGGGAAGGTGTACAAATTAACACCACCTTAAATGACTGCAACCTTTGTCCAAGTAAGTAAATAAAAGCAGACATATTGCACATTGTTTCCTGAACGTTTGTTTTTCATATGCCAAATCCTGTCAGCAACAATTAGTATAGAACAGAATAGAATATAGTGCCATTTGTTGCAAAGATACGTTAGATGCAATACATAATTATTGAATATAAAGAATAACCATCAGCAAGGTAATCAACCATCTAGAACTGACAGAGATTTTTGGTTAAAGGAGAAATTAATTAAACCAATAACAATGTGTAGCGGGTCGGACCAAGCACAAGCAGCAGCACTGCGAGTAAAGGTTTGTCACATTAGGAAGACGCCTTATTGTATTAAATGAATGTGACTGGTGACTTGTTTAAATGTGATCTGTAATTACAGAGTCAGCTGACAATGTGCACGAGTAGTGTGCTCTGCCAGAATGAGTGGCTTCATTATATTATTTTCTCCAGGTATGTGAAGAGCACATCTGACTGAAAGCAGGTTTCTGTCAGGGTAGTGTGGGCTGTAAATGACAGCTTGTCACCAAGTCAACTTTGTCTGGCTGATATAGTCACTGGAGATATTTCTATAACCAGTGTTGTATACGGACAAAGAAAGCAGCTTTTTAAACGTAGGGTTGGGTATCATCTATATCCATAGACAGTACAATGAATGTACAAAGCGACGCCGTAGATTTACATGGAGACGAGTGAAGTCTATTAGAAGCACTTTTCCGGTGAGGGCTGAGCGTTACTGCGCAGCGTCCAACTGAGCTTGATGACGTAGTTGTGATGTGAGCAACCTGTCTGAAAGTTTTAAGTCTTTTGGTAGCTGTGCCAAGAGAAATCTCAAGCATTCCCAAACTTGCAGAGACGGAGAGCGTAGGTATATGTAAGGAGATAACATAGACACAGGCTAATTATTGCTAACTAAAATGCTAGTTAACATTAGTAATTAAACTTGAACAGCTAATGTAAGTTGAAACTGTCTGGGAGCTTCTCCTGTACTGTAATTTCTCTACTATGCGACAGTAAGTCGCGTGGTTATGACACAATCGTTAGCCTATTTTTAGAAAAACGTCTACTACGGAGCCATAACGTGAGATACAAGGTAATGGAGCTTTTTATACATTGTCGTGTTTCTTTAGAAATAAACAACGGACAAATAGAGTCTTTAAACGCTTCAGATGTAAAGTTATTCGCTGTCAAAGTGACGCCAAAATGAATGGCAGTCAATGGGATGCTAACGGCAGGTGATGGCTTGATAGCATCAAAATGGCTCCATAGGAGCTACGCTTTGTGGAGGCTTGCTTACCCCCTTGGTTTTTTCTGATACCAGGGCTAAAATTCGACTGTTAAAACGGTGTCTGCACCTAAACGGTGCCTGAGCTGACAGTCGGCAACATTAAAAGAACAGCTTGTTTATCGCTAAGGCCATATGGTCAAATTTAAATGATTTGTTTAAAATGTCATAACAATAATTTATTTCACCAGTCAACTACTGTTAAACAACAAAAAGAAGAACCACTAGATGGCAGAAGAGTACTTTACAACAACAGCTTAAGCTTCTTGAAGTGCACTTGAATGCACTATTAAGTTTATAAGGTGCAATTGAATGCACCATTAAGCCCCATCGCTGTTGTCTCTCCGAACATCTCCGACTGTGACCTAAAAGCGTGTCTCTAAACGTGCAGCTGGGCTACACAGTATTTTGCTGATAATGTCCCGGTGTTGGAATCCTTTCTAGTGTAGCTTTAAGCATTTTAACCATGTTTGTGCCAGCTACTAGCTAAAGGTAGGCTAACATTATTTGCCGCCAAGTGTAATGTTAACCAACGTCACGTGCACCGATGCTTTCGTTTCCTGTAAGGTCCGTTTCAGAGCACCAGAGGGCAGCGCAAGCAAGTGGCAAATATAAGTGCACCGAAGCCCTGGTGCATTTCGGTACCCAACCCAAATTAACTGTAACCTGATGCAATTATTGCCGTCACAGGCATTTCAACTTTAGTGTCTTTTGTTAAAGTGTGAGTCATATGTCTTTGTTAATCTTATGCTAATTAAAAGGGAAATTACAGCGATTTTCAATCTTATTTCTATCTGAATGAGGGATAAGGTGTGAAAAAAGCCTGCTGTTTTTTAAATGTCCTCCATGTCGCCAAAATCTGCTCTACTCCCGTCCTTCACTGACGTGACAGGAGGATGGAAGAACTACAAGCTACTTCAGCGCTGGTAACTGGGGGCGCAATGCCAAAACTTCCCTGTTCTCTTCTCTTGTATTGCAAACTAGCTATGTTTCCAATAGCGAGAGGATGTTATGGACAAGATTCTTTTTTACAGTGTCCATATTATATACAGTATATACAGTGTTGCGACTGACTCTGATATTAAGCCGTATTCATATTCAGCCAGACAGAGGCCGAGGGAGGCTGCAGATGCAGCGGGAAGGATATGGACTGTGGCAGGGAATCTTAAGAAGTTGAGTTGCCAAGAGCATACACCAACTAGGGGTGCCTTTGCTCAAACAGCCCTTCTAACAGAAACTGAATCATTCTTCTGCAATGATGATGATGATGATGATGATGATGATTTTGCTGGATACTCTCGCAGACGGCAGCTCTCGTGGGACTGTATTGTGCATTTCTGCATGTTTACTTGGACAGAGGTGTGCTGGTGACCTTCTTCAGGACCCTGATGATAAACTGAAAAAAAAGACAACCAAGACCAGCAGGGCAATTTTGGGGCCGTTTTTGTCATTGTATTCTGTAAATATAATGATCTGCCTTCGAAGAAGAAGTGAGAGCCGCCAACGAGCCGCTGTTTACCGGGACAGCCGAAAGAGACTTGGGGGGAAAACGGCCAGGAGCAGGATTATTTTCATATCTTAATTGGTGAAATTAAGGAATTATTTAGACAAAAACAGAGTTGCTGGTTGTTGGTACAGTGGAAAGATTTAACTAAGACGGATTTGGTGAGTTTTATTTATTTTTTTCTATGTTTTATGATGAGTTAACAGGTAATGAATCTAGTCTTGGTTCATGAAAGAGACCAACTTGAATTCAGCAGGTGTATAGTTGTATTTTTCAGTTTAGGTGTATAGAATATTTCCTTTCTTGACAAGTTTGTTTTGTTAACTAAAACACTAAGAGAGCTAAGCAAAGTCACCGCTCATGTGCAATGCATCCTGGTACATCTAGGCACAGCTGCCACGGCTATGCAAGCAGAAGAACTTGCTTTCTAGGAGTAGATAGCACACATTGGGAAATTTATTTCTTCAATAGATGAATAGACGAATTTTCACTTAAGTAATGTAAAGAGATGTTCTCTGCAGGGTGAAGATGGAAAAGGTTATGAAAGATAGTGCCAGATGGACAAAGGTATATGGTGCCTTTATGACGGGGCTACACTTGACAGCTAGCCCAGGAGACACAACACTGTGGTATATGTACTGCGATTAGTGTTACCTCAGCTGCAGCAGAGGAAGATGGAGAGTCCAGAATCTTCCTCTTCTTCCTGGGACCGATGGCTGCCAAGGCCGTCAGGTTGGCCTCCCTCTGTCTCATCTGAGCCAGCTCCTGCTGCTGCATCTGGATAATGCACACATGGCAATACGGAAATCAAGCACACGGTGCTTAAAACACCCAGAAACAGACACTAGTTGACTGTCCGGCTCCTCTGGTCCTACCTCTTTTGCCTTCTGTTTCAGACGCAGCTGCTCTGGGTCCTCTTGCCGAGCTCGAGACTGCAAGGCCAAAAACAAGATACATTAATAACTGATGTTGGCAGAAGAAAAACCAAAGCCCAGGTGGTAAGGTTGTATGGGACTAGAGATAATGTAAAATGTGCAGGTGTTTTTTGAGTTTGAAAAGCAGATGAACTTCTGTTTTGTTCCAAACAAAGAACAGAGAAGATTACAACACACATATAGGGAGTGTGACTTCATTCTCTGCTCAGGACGTCATTACTCCACTATATCTTTACAGAGCAAATAGTTGTTTACTGCTAAAATCAATGTTCTGAATATGGAGTACAGCACTTTTAATGTGCCTCTGGAGAAGAGAACAGCTGTGGGATACCAAAACACTTGATATACGCCAAACAAACCAGCATTTATACACACCTGCTATTATTAATAAATGGGTTGATTTCATCTAAACATTAAAAAGTAAGAATA
Source organism: Zingel zingel (assembly GCA_023566125.1). Taxonomy (NCBI): domain Eukaryota; kingdom Metazoa; phylum Chordata; class Actinopteri; order Perciformes; family Percidae; genus Zingel; species Zingel zingel. Next base: position 7,273,325 of record CM042319.1, read on the forward strand.
TGGCCTTTTTAAAAACGGGATGCTTAAAACCGCTGACAGTCTATTTAAACCTAAAAGATCTTGTCTGCTTAATGTGATTTATCACGGCAACAAAGTGCATGTTTTGATGGTTGCATGAGATGTTTCAATCTCCCAAAGAATATTTTATCTAGGTATGAATTACAGAAAGGCATTTATTTGTGAAAAAACAAAACCTCTCAGTCTCTTAGTTTGACACCAGGTATCTGAATCCACAGATCTTTACTTACCTTTTACTTCAGTTTTGTGTAAATGAAATTTCACCAATGGCCTTTGGACATATCATTTTGATGTCTGTCAGTGATGCTGTACCTTAGCTGCCTTTAGGAGGATCTCTCTCTCCTGTTCCTCCTTCTGTTGTTTTTCTAGCTGGTCCAGCTGCTCAAAGAACTTGAGCTGAGCACGGACATCACTGATCTGCTCATATTTGTCATCCTCCTGCCAACAGACAGCAATGCCACAATGTTATCCCAGACAAGACTAAAAGATTACAGGAGACATTATTGCACATATGTGGACTCACAGCATTGTAAGATGTATGTGGCATGTGCATGCTAAAAACAGCATTGTGAATATAGCACCAGCATGATTTGTCTACAAGAATCTAGTTAAGGCTTATGGCTGTTTTATGCTTCTGCGTCGAATCGACGGCGTACCCCCGCAGACCCCTCTGCATCGCTGCGAACCCCCCTCCGAGCCCTCCGCCGTAGCCCGACGTGCACCTCCAAAAATGTGTAACTTTGCGTCGAGGCGACGCAGACCGCAAGGACTGTGATTGTTCAACTCGTCCTGTGTGTTGATAGTCGGTATTTCAAGCAGCTTACTGTGGGGAGCAGCAACATGCTAGTTCACTGACATCAGCTTTGCAAATAAACTCAGACATATTTTGGTTACAATGACGGGGGTTATCCGTTTGTAAAGTGTCTATATGTCCGTAACGTTTTGAAATTAGAACTTCGCCAGCAAGCAGTACTTTGTGGGCTGTTGTGCTAAAGTTTGCTTGCTAACATAACAAACTGGCTGGCAGACACTTCGCAAATAACCTCAGACTTATCACCCCCTAGCGTTATGGCGGTGAAATGCACCGCAATGCAAAGCAACCCAGACGCAGAACTCCAAAAGGGTCACGACGCCGCAGGAGCGATGGCGTAGCTACGGCGTAGAGTTGACGCAGAAGCATCAAACAGCCTTTAATCTAAACCATGGGGGGGAACATTTATACTTGTATGGAGACTCTCTATAATGACGCCGTGAACAAACCTTGAAATTTCCGTTTTTCTGCTGAGCCACTTCAGAAACTTTCCCCAGCAGGTTCTGAAGCCGCTGCCGAGTAGCGTGGGAGACAAGGTTCACCACCTCCGCACCCAGCTCTGTCACACCGTACCTACCACCTGGAGAAGAAACAGAGGCATCTTGGGGCTTTAGGGGGATGGATAGATGCTGTATTGTCAACAAAGTTGTAAGTGTCTCACCTATCTCCTGCATTCTCCTCTGTAGAATGGCATAGGAGAGGAAAGCCTCGTCCTTACAGGAATGTGTCACCGCTCCCACTATTCCAGAATTGGTTGCTAGGATATTAGCGCTTTCCTCTGATAAGTTCACTCCAGCCATGGAGGCCACATCGTTGATGTCGTCATCATCTCTGTATACATAAATGTAGGTGTGGCAAAAGTAGGGTTGGGTATTGTTTGGGTTTTTTCCAATACCGGTGCTAAAACGATACTTTTAAAAAACGGTGCCGGTGCCTGAACCGATACTTTTAAAAAGTATTTATTTATTTTTATTTATTTTTTTTTTTTTAAATATGTAGGCCTATATATTTAAAAAAGAAAAAAGGAGCACGAAACTACAGTCGGCGACATTTAAAAACAGCTTGTTTATTGCTAAGGCCATGTGGTCAAAATCAAATGATTTACTAAAAATTTAATAACAATAACAATAACTTATTTCCCCAGTAAACTGCTGGTAAATGACAAAAACAACCACTAGATGTTAAAATGGTATTTTAAAATAACTTTGAATGCACCACGAGGCTGGCGAGGTGAGTTTCAAGTGAACGCACCATCTGTGTTGTTGTTCCGACAACGGCAGTCAGACTGTTACGTCTCGGTGTTGGAATCCTCTACAGTGATACACAGTCACACCGTTTTAACGTTAGCTGTCAGCATTTTAACCCAGTGTGTTTAATCCAGCTGCTAGCTAACAGTAGGCTAACGTTACCTGCTACCAAGTGTAGTGTTAACTAGCGTCACATGCAGCAATGCTTCTGTTACCTCTAACGTCCGTTTCGGAGCATCAGAGGGCAGCGCAAGCATTGCAGTAGCACCGAAATCAGGCACCGAAATCCGCGTTACTATTCGGTCCGGTAGATACCGATTGTTAAGGCACCCGTGCCGTATTAGCACCGGGTTTCGGTACCCAACCCCAGGCAAAAGTAGCATTGAAAGTTGGATAAATCACTATCAACTGCTATTTATTTATCCAGCTACATAACATGTTTAAGCTATAAAAGATATGCTGACAATGAGATTAAATAAACTCTCATTTTTATTTGCTGGGCGAGTTATAAAAAGTTCCCAAAAGTACATTTTCCCCCTACAAGTGACGCTAATATTAAAAAAAGTAATTAAAAAAATGGATTGGTTAAATTGATTTGAACTCGATTATCTTTGTTCTTACTTGAAAGTGCCACCAGCCTCTTTCAGCTTGTTCCTTTGAGCCTGGGTCAAGGATGCAGCAGACACTTGTTTAGAAACATGTGGCACCTCCGGCCTCACAGGAACTGGCACACATACAGAAGAGACACAAAAATCACAATAAATACTACAGGTCACCCAAAGAAAAAAGGCACACACATGCAAAGACAGGTGTTATTAGATTGACATCCTTACGTGGCTGCAGCTCTTTTAGCTGGACGTGTTGCTGACCCAGCATGATGCGGCCAGGAGCCTGATTTCTGAGAGTCACCATGGGGGTTGTCGGTAAGGCTACCTGAGGTCTCAACATTGCTCTCTGCTGCTGAAGCTGGATAACCTGCAAGGGTAAAGTTCCAAATGCAGATTATGTCATTAATATTTGAGAGTCCCTGTATTTGATATAAATGTCACTCAAAGTTGTAGATTTGAGTTGAGCAGACATATTTATTACTCAGTTTACCAGTGCGGCGGTCTGTCCTGGTTTGCTAATGCCTGGTGGGAGCTGGGGCCTATTGACTGGGGCAGTGAGGCGGGGTGCTGGGCTGCCCAGGACCACCGTGGTGGGGATGGGTGAGGTGGAGGGGACTGGACCTGAGGCTGGCTGGGGGAGCTGACTCTGCTGGATGAAGGCTGCTGAGTCTGGGGTGAGCTGCCTCAAGGCTGGGAGGCTTCTCTACAGAAGACAGGTTATACATTACAGAAATACACATAAAGATGACTTGTTTGGCAATTGTTTCCTGTGGTCCAAGAAAATACCGTATAAAAATTGGATTGGATAAAACTGGAAGGTATGCCAGTGAAAATGACAATATAATAGAATATTTCTTACCTTGAGGAAAGGCACAAGGTAAGGTTGGGGTGAAGAATTGAGCTCTTTGTACAATCTGCTGGTGAATTCTTCAGCTTCCAATCTGCCCTCCTAGTACAATATATGGGCATAAAGAGCTGTCATATTTGCTGTTAAGGACAGCTGGATTTTCTTTTACATTTTAATAAATTATATTTTAGAGCTTTCATTTGTCAAAATCCTTGTCAAATGTGAAACACAATATAGCAGTGGACAGGTTCATGTGTGTCTCCTGTATGTACGACTCACTCACCAACAGGTCCTTGACCAGCTCTCTCACAATGGCTGCAGTCTCTGTAGATTGCTTCCCAGTGGATGCTAGCTTGATCAGTGTAGACAGGAAGTTCTTACATTTTGTCACATTCTCCATTGTCTCCTGCCAAAAACACAGAACATTCAGATTATTAACAAATTCAAGTATCATTTGTGAGTACCATTTTGTACATCACAGCATGCTTTGCCTTCTTTTATTATACTGTAAATGTCTACAGCACCCAGCGCTATCTGATCCCTTGGGCTTAGCATAACTCACTTTGCTCACTGTTACTGAGGATACTGTGGTCCCAGCTGTTTGGCTGACAGTCCTGGGGGTAACTCCTGGTACTGCAGCCCCAACTGAGCTCTGGGAAGAAAGGCATCACCATCATGTTATTTAGGTTGTCCAAAGATTTCAAAACCCGCTTTTCAAGTCATCACAGGAGAGTGTGGGTTTTAGAATTGTTTCAAAGTTCATCAAGTGCATCAAGCTTTAGGCTCTTTCACTGAATTTCAATTGGACGCTCTTCCTCAAAAAATATAGGAAAGTGAGCACTCCAGTGATATGACTTGATCATTTTGTGATAGTTATATTTATAACTGCCAACTCTGCTGCCGTGTTGGAGCGTGTGTAACACATAAAACTATTTATACATAAGTATAATTCATTCAAGTCTAGGTCTCCATGCTTCTATGGTAAATCCAGGAAACAAGGTTCAGGAGTACCAATAAACCCAGGCAATTGGAAAACATTTATTCACACTATGCACCAAACAACACATATTCTAGAGAACGAAAGTTTGCATCATTTTTTTCATTAAAAAAATATGCACTCATAAGATCCTTCAGTCAACAGCTTGTGCAAGTAATGGACACAAAACAATGTGCAACAAGCCAAATGAACATAATAAGAAATGATTTGACACAAACAGACAGGGCTACCTGAAGGATAGGAGGTCTATGAAGAGTGGTGGTCGCAGCAGTTGACGTTGGGGCTGGACAGCCTTGACGGATAATGCTGCCGGGAGCCACTTGTCTGCTAATGATGGTGTTTCCGGGAGCCTGATACAAGGCACAGAGCATGACATGATGTGCAACACCCAGTTTCATCAAACCAGAAAAAAACATCTACTTTTTAGATTAGATTAGATTAATTAGATTTAGATTACATCTAAATACATAAATAAAAAGCTAAATGTCTATGTTTATAATTTTGCATGAACGAAGACTAATGATACGAGCACACTACTTTCCATATACCTACACATGAGCTTTAATTGAACTGTTCTACTAAACAGGTGCTTCCTGAGCTGTAGGCAGGAAGGCAAGCTGAAAATGGGCTATAATACTTACCTTGGCACTAAAGTGAGACATATAGATATAAAGTGCTTCACAGGCAGACCGTGTGATCTTACCTGGCCAGGAGGCACACTTGTTGGTGTAGCAGTCCGAGGTGCCATGCCTCCCTGAGCCTGGGCTTGCATCTGGGCCAGAGCCTGCTGAGGAATCATCAGCAGCTGTCCACTCTCACTGCGTACAAGCACCATTCCTGAACCATAAGTCATAACAGTTAAGGGATCTCGTGCACTACTCACAGTGAGTCTAAGAGGACATACATATATTATGTATTGGATGACCAACATTCAATATTTTTACGATCATTTATCAAAAGCAAATGAAAATGAAACCAATGTGGTGACTCAGTCAAGTTTGAAAATAAATGCTTGTGCACATACTGTAAAAAGTTGTGACTTCACTCACCCGGGGGGAGCTGGATGTTATGTATACTGGGCTGTCCCGAGGGCGTCTGGGGGAGTCTTGGAGCTAACATCTGAGGCGTCAGGGCTCGTATCCCGCCTGGACCGGCAGCTACCGTCGACAGAATCCGGGGAGAGCTGACGGCGCCAGGAGTGACCGCTGGCTGCGGTGGTGACTGTATTACTGTTGTGGGTGGCTCTGCCTTGATTATGTGTGATGCGCTGACAGACAACGAGTTTGCCGGCTGGCTGTTATTAACAAGCGGGGTGTGTATGTCGATACCTGTGTGACCTGCTGTACTGGAAACCACAGCATGGCTCACGTTATTGTTCCCATTCAAAGTTGCACCCGACCCCGCGGTTTGCATAGGCGGCCTGACGAGTGTCACAGTGGGTCCTGTCGCCTGGCTCACAGACTGAGCTGAAGCGACAACGCTCTGCGAGTTCATGAGAGACGTCTGAATTACACTGTTTGACGACGGGTGCATTATTGCACTGGTCAGCCCTTTTGACATCACTGGTCCACTGTTGACAGCTGTGACAGATATCGCAGTACTGCTGCTGTTAGCATTGACACTTGTCAACGTCGCCCCCACGAGAGGGGCAGCGCTTCCTGAATTGTGAGAGTTTATAGTTTGGCTCCCATTGAAAGTCTGCACTGAGCATGAGCCTACTTTCCCCTGGTGATTAGGGAGAGAAGTTACAGCGCCACTAACAACAAGTGTTTTGCCAGGGTCGTGTCCCGTAGTGGAGTCCGTGCTGGCCGTCGATGCATCCATAGTTGAACCATAGAGACCTTCATGCACTTCAACTTGTTAGGAGCACAAACAATCTTGAATGTGATGGGGCAAGACTCTGACACATCTACTGTTTTTCTCGGTTACCTCCGGCGCCTTCTTAACTCGGAGAGACAAAGAGGAAAACAACATTAGTAACGTTAGTTACAGCGTACCTGCTTTGGCAATCGTCTTGACCAAGTCCCAGCTGGACGTTAGCTCGCGCTACCCCCTTGTCCCGGAACTATAGCCATGTAATTACCGGCTGCCTCGTGCCTACCCCAGTGGTTGTTTTGACACAAGAACGACAGTTGTGACTCTACAGCTTGTACAGGATGACAAACTACCGCTTTATTCACCTCTGTGTGTAAAAAAGGCTCATCCAGCGGCCCGGATACAACCGCCATCTTCACACTCTTGCGAGATTGTGAGAAGAGAGGGGACTTACCAACTGACGTGCGCGTGCGCACAACAACTAAACGTCTCCGTACAGGGATTTCGGCGAGTTATGATTGGCTGTTCCACATTCTAAAAGGCGGTACCAATGGCTTCAGCTGTCAGTCCAGGGGATGCATGAGACGGAACAACACCGTGTCGGAGACGAAAATCTCGTCATCATATGTTACATTGTCGGCTTCTTTTTTAAGCTATCACGATAGCTATTCCGTTTCAGAATTGTATCGTGTGACTGTTGGTAGAATAATAACGTGGTTTACAATAACCCAACACACCAAATTTCTGAGTTTACTCACTCTTGATGCGCTGTGCAAGATGGCTGCAGTGTTTTGGCCAAGCAGCGAAGTTGCTTCTGTAAAGAATCGTTTGAGGGCGCCCCACCCTCCTTTTAGAGAGGAAATATTGTACAGTGCTGTCAGCAGTCATGGGACTGCGCTGACTTTTAGATAAATGCAGTAGCCTACAAATAAAGTATGTTTACTTTGCGAATAAACTATTGTACTACATTAGGACAATATGTAGAAATGTTCAAATGAAAAGGGAAACTGAAAAAGGAAATTTCACCGTAGGCTTTATAATTGATATTGTGAAATGGCAATTTGAAAATGTGAAACAAGAAAATAATAGCTCACTGCATATTCAAACTGCCATTTCGCAATATATTATTTCACTTTAGGACTTGATTATTAGGCCTGTAGGGCATATAAAGATTTTCTTTCCTTTTTTTGGATAAAGTTCACTCAAGTGGCACGTGGGAATGTAAGTGGGACAGATGAACCCTGAATCATTGTGAATGTTTAACCATGCACCGCTGCAGTCTTCCTCCATCTCCTCAGGTAGCCAGTGTGGCCTGCCCGGTCGTGTGTTTTTGCGGTGTACGCCGGCTGGCTAAAGAAACGTACCCTGTTTTACACGCAGGTGAGCCAGCAGCAAAGAGGTGCGTCACTGGCAATCTTATAAAACGCACAGGTGGCCGCTAATTGGGCACTAGCTGATTAGTTCATGTCTGGTGTGTACCGTGGTTTAATGTTCTGTGATTAAGCCGTTGCTTTTCAATTTGAAGACATATTTTCGCTGTAAACATGAGTGCTGGAGGAGGGACCCCTTACATTGGCAGTAAAATCAGTTTGATATCCAAGGCGCAGATCCGGTATGAGGGAATATTGTCGTCTGTCGACACAGACAGGTCCACGGTTGCGTTAGCCAAAGGTAGGTTGATGGCCTTACACGTGTTTTTCTCTTTGACAATTTTACCTCAAGTTGTGAACCATTTAATGTAGCTTAGAGTGACCTTGCAGTAGCCTATGCTGGATGTAGCTAAACAAAACCTAACTTTTTTTTTTTTTTTCAAACTAACTTTATTTCCCAACAGTTAAGTCGTATGGGACAGAGGACCGACACACGGATAGACCAGTGCCCCCCAAAGATGAAATTTATGAATTCATAATTTTCAGAGGAAGTGACATCAAAGACATTACTGTGTCTGAGCCACCAAAACCACACCATGGACTGCCTCGTGACCCTGCTATTGTGCAGGTGTGTGGTTCTGAGATTGGCTGACTTTTAAAAAAAGTAATTAACAACTTCTAGATGTATTTGGCAACAATCAAATGTTGAATCACAAGGTATTTTGTCTTTTATTTTAGTCATCCATGGGCAGCTCCCCTGCTGCTTATCACCCACGCTGGAGTTCATACAGAGACATGATGCCCACCTACAACCAGCTGGCTGCTACTTCTCTACTCAACCAGCAGTACAATGCAGCACTGGGCCTAGGTACAGTAATTGATTTGTGTGGACACAGATGTATCTGTCGAATTAGGCTTTTTTTTTTTTTTCTCCCCCCAGCACTATGGAATGTCAGTGGCTGTTTCTCACCTGTATCTGCAGTTGATCAAGCCCCACCATGTTTGTTGCTGCTCTCTCAGTACCAGGACTTCACGGCATCCCAGCCAGAAGAGCTCCCATGGTTGAGCAGGCCGTCCAAACCGTGCCTTCGGATGGTGCTCCCGAGAAAAAAGGGAAGACTACAACCCAGCCACAGGTCAGACAGCCTGTTCGTCCAACACAGCGCTCTGGCCAGGTTCAGAAGGAGAACATACCCACCACTAAGCAAAGTCAGTGGCTCGTAACATACAGGATAAATCAGTTTCTTGCATTGCTTCTATTATTAATCCAGCTCAAGAAAACAACTTAAACGGCTCGTTTATTTAGGTCGAGGACCATCTCAGCCAAGTGCAGCAAAGGTTCAAGGCCAAGGCACAGAGAACCAGAAACAAAGGCAAAAACAAGGTATCAAAATTAGAAATGCACACAAGCTATTTCTTAAAGAATGGAATTTTTTTTGCCTTGACAGCTTGTTTCATCTGAGGTCGTAAGTACTGTAGGAGTTTTGTCATAGTAAACTCATTGCTCAGCATCTGCCTGTAAGAAATGTAAATATTCAAGACTGTATGACACTGTTTTCAATGGTTACTAAAGCAGTATCGACAGTGGTTTGTGGTATTTGTCTGAACTCTTTCTGGCGCTCGCGTGCAGGTAGTCGCAGGTCCAGGAATCGAAGCAGAGGCCAACTTCTTGTGAAAGACTCAAAGGCCACCACCTTGCAGTTTGAGTCAGATTTTGATTTTGAAACTGCACATGCTCAGTTTAAAGATGATATCACGAAGGAGGTTGTGGGTATGTTTATTTCAAAGGATATCTATCAATTAGGTTTCAGTGCACATCATATTAATAGCACTTCATGGTATGTATGTATATATGCATTTTGTGATTGCCACAGTTGTAAAGGTGGATTCCGGGGTGGCCCAGGACAGCCAGGGTATGGAGGAGGAGGACACTCTTGGAGAGAAATACTACGACAAAGCCAAATGCTTCTTTGACAATATCTCATCAGACGTCAAGCCCAGGTGATTATGTAACTTTTGCAGTTTGTTACTTCAGCGGTTTGTCATGCTCAACAATTTGACTTTTTTTTTTTTTTTTTTTTTTGTGGCTTTCCTAGGAGAACCACCTGGGCGGAGGAGAAAAAGTTGAACATGGAAACATTTGGAGTGCCCGGCCGCTTCCTGAGAGGCAGAGGATTCAGACGCAGAGGGCAGAGCACCCCTGAGCAGCGACCCCTCCCAAAAATTGGTAGTGGGAGGGTGTGAAGGCTTTTCTTTTTGTTAACATTTTCTGTAAATATTGTAGTCTTCTACTTATTTAAAAAGTACCTCCCTTTTTTCCCCATTTGAAGCTAAGATTTTTTTTTTCCCTCATCCCAAATTTGCATTCAGGGAATTCTGTACTTTGAAGCTTTATTATATGAAATGAGTGCAATTTCTTTGCATCAAGCAGCTGTGTGCTAGAAGCAAATGTATTAATTGGTAAAATGCAATAGAATTTAGGCTAACAGGCACATACTTTAGTTTTTGCTAAGTGTAGTAAACTTGACTAACTCCAAGATGCTTTTGGAGGACAGCTGTACTTTATTTTTTTCCCCACTTCTAAAATGAAAACTGGAAGACTTTGTAACTGTTGCTATTAAATAACATGATTAACAGAATGGCTGTCATCTCATGTAAATTATTGTTGGCATCCATCAACCTTAAAACCACAGCTTGGTACAGTTTCAAAAACACAAATTTCACCACTCAAACAAATGTTGCATAATGCTCAGTTTTGAGTATGTGGTGGCTTGCAAATGGAAACCAGTTGCTTGAGCTTGGGTCCCTGGTATTCCAGCACATTCTGAAATGAATCATCAGGAATAGTGATGCTCCATCTGAGAGGTTGTCAGAGTCCCCCTCATCTGCGTAGAGGTGAGGCTGATGGTTGAGCAGATCACTCCTGGAGAGAGGAGAGCCTCTGCAGGAGTCAAAAAAAAATACAGCGCTTATGTCACTGCTGCAGGCACATGTAGGCTTTGACATTGCCTAATGCTGCAGAGTGGACCTCCATACTGCAAGTGCACTACCAACCTGATGAAGCAGGGCTAGAAGAGCTGTGTCTGCCTCATAGCTTGAGTACCTCTTTTGTAAAGGAAATTGTCTTCAATCTGTAAAAGTTTACATAATCAAGTTTCTTCAGCTGCTGCCTCAAAGTAATGAGCACAAACTATACCACTCGCTACATAACGGTCTACAATTCCAAAGCGTCTTAGTGGAAAGAAACTTTAATATTTGAATGCACAGTTGTGAATCGGAATAATTGACATCCAAACGGGCATATAACCTGGTTCCAGTTATAATTGAATAGATGGGAAACTATTAGCCTTCTGTAATCACTAAAGTGTTTGTAGATTAAGTTTTGCTCTGTTGAAAAGTGACTCAACTGAGAAACTACTTATTTGAAGTGCAGTAGGTCCACGCACCCAAAATGGTGGTCTTGGTTTTACAAGCCGTGTATTCAAAGTATGTGAGAAAACACGCAACTTTGTGCTAAAAATCTAGTTAAAGTTTGTCCACATTTACACCTTGTTGAAACGTTGCTAAGTCGTGCAGACTTTGCCAATTAGATGGGTTGTGATGCATCTTATTAGTGGACACTGTCTGGTAACTTGGGGGAGAAGAAACCGTTAAGTTACTGGTATTTGCATTAGGAGAAATCTGGAACTATGTCACTGGTTTGAAGGCGAATTCTAAGCATTGACCTTGCAGTCTGTTCTTAGATTATTAATGTTTGATGTGATGCAATCACTGGTCTGAAGTGGTGAACTCTTTTTGGCAGGTCATCAGTAGCAGAACTGTCAGCCTGACGGAGATGACAAAATTCAACTTGCAGTGAGTTATCAGAACTGTACATATTACAGTATACTCTGATACTAACTAAAGACAATGGATCAGTTTCTTACACAGGAGTATAAACAAGGAGTGGGTATTGGTTAGGGTAAGAATACCAGGGTCAGTCAATCAGAGGCAGAACAAGGCGTGCCACGAGGCACATCCTGTGACGTCGACACGTCTAGCAGATCCGATCTAGCTTCTACCGTGATGATGGGGCCGTCACACACACACACACACACACACACACACACACACACAGAGTTCTCTATTGGCTGAGGCACATTGTCATTCCGGTCAGTCACATGGATGTTAAGTGTGGCTGTGTCTGTCAAATATGGCTTACCTGTCCAGGATAGAAAAACAAAAAGTTAGTCTACAGCCATGCCAGCTGCACTTTGAGCGAAATACTAACGTCAGTATGCTAACATGCTCACAGTGACGATGCGTAACATGTTGATGTTAAGCATGTATAATGTTTATACCTTTTTCACCATCTTAAATTGGCATTTTAACTTAGCAATACACACAAAGTACAGTTAAGGCTGCTGGAAAGTGTATAGTTTTGTTATAATATATTGGGCAAATAGAAATGTTGATCCTATGGTGGTGCTAGAAGAAAACTATCCTGAGGGGGGCTTGAATGTGTGTAGCAAATGTCATGCCAATCCACTCAACAGCTGTTGAGACAATCCCCTCAAAACCACAAATTTGAACCTCATGGTGGCGCTAGAAGAAAAGTCAGATGATCACCAAAGTCATTATGATTTATCATCTGGGACACATAAAGGTCTGTACCAAATTGTGTGCCAATCCGTCCAGCAGATACTGAGATATTTCACAGAAAAGGTCAAGGGATCATCCAAGTCATTGGGATGGCAGATGTGCATAAAAGAGTTTCACAAACAAGTGGAGATTTGAATGAAACATATCCTTGGTCATAAAAATATAAAATAATTGGTTTGTGTCAGTGCCAGTTAGTAATAGTTGTACTATCGCCCACTGCATGCAGTAAGATGGTGAAGACACCGTTAACGACATGAAGAGATTCTCTGTCTGGTGTCTTGGCTGTTGTGATGTCTCCTGTCCTCCAGCCAGCAGGATCATTTCCTACCTTGTACCTGTGAACAAATACAATTTGCTTTAGTGTAGGAGGTCCCAGATAAGAGCTCAAACATGTTGGAATAAACATCCCACTTACAAAAAATCTCTTGCATGACTGGATTCGGGATCGGCAGCAGTCACTTTCTCTACACAGGTCCCAATGGGTGTGTTCTCCTCCAGCATAGCCTCTTTGACAGTCACACTGAGCCATGGAGGGAGGGGGGGGGGGGGGGGGGGGTTGGTATCCTCAACTTCAATAATGAATTTTCCTGAGTTAGGCGGAGGATCATTACCTTTACTGGCAGCCCGAGGGCGTCCTCTCTTTCACTTTACAGGAGAAATACGCCGCCTCATTTTCCACTGAGATGTTCAACACCCTCTGTGCCTTCTCCTAAAAGTCTAAAGGCTCAAATGATGTAGCTATGTTTAATCGTACTGTGACAAAAATGTGTAGTAATTACATATCAGACTTAGGTGGGTGTCACTGTAATGTAAAGTATGCTAACGCTAAACAGCACTTACTTGTGTGATGGTCAAGATCAGTGGTGTAGTCTACCTGATACGCAGGAATACGCAGTATACCCACAAAGAGCGCTCCAGGATTTCTATATACCCACTTAAAAATGCCCAATGACACACAACATACTTTCCATTATATTTTTGATATATTTTGAATTGTCATCTGTGTTTTTCTTCTTCACATAGGCTAAATAAAGGTATTTCCACTGTAAATTGGTGCATAAAATTGTATCCGAATACAGGAAATGAAGTCGTTGACGCTCAAAACTTCCTTGGGGGAGGACTAGTGCTAATGAATATGTTCACACCCTGAGTTAATATGTGTACATTTTTCACCTACGATTACTTTTTGATTATACTGTTTATTACACTTTAAAAGTATGAAATCAAGTGGATAAACACTTAGTGTTTAGTTAAAACTGCACTGACAAATATGTTGTAAATATTCCTTGAAATAACCTGCAGTTTTCTTTTCATATAATTACGTTTTCAGGGTCAAATATTCAAGGAGCCTATATAAAACGACAAAAACCTTTAATAAAACATTGCATCCACTCATTGAAAAATTATTATATTATAAAGGTAAACTGAAAAAGTAATTATGTTTTATGTGAAGTCATTATGCAACTCCAATTTACTCATTTATTATTAAATCTTCACCTTTTCTTTTTTTCTTTATTAGTTTCTAATTAATAATTATCCATTTTCTTTGGGTTTTTTTGGTTTCATCCCAGCTACATAGGAATTTAAATTCCCCTACAGACAATTATAATAGACATATTTAAAATAGAATAATAATTGGTTGTGACAATTAATAAACTTCCTTTTTTTCTTTTCTTTTAACTGAAAATAGGTTTAAAAACTTTTTAAAACATTTTTTCTGGCCCCTTATAACCATCATTGAATTTCAAAAATGTTTTGACGAAAACATGATTTCCGCTCATATTTTCAAATGGCAACAGCAATATGTCACATATGTCTAACATGTACTGTACATCCGCATCAAAGATTAAAGATAATTTGTGCGTGTGTGCTTGTGTGTTTATTCTGCCAATATTCAATATATTACCCTCAACTGTGCTCATGATGTCTTCTTAAGAAATGAACAATGATTGCAGTGATGGGACTTTTGAAACACTGCCTTATAGTTACTGGGACACAAAATGTCATAATTGCTGAACAATCTATCTTGCAAAAAGAAAGACTGACAATGTCTTTTCGCTTTTTCTATATTTGATTATTGTGCTTCAATTTAGATTTTGTGGTCTCAGCACATGGAAATTGCTGCCCCACAGGTTCTGGTGGTAGCGTCCTTAAGCTTCCGTGGAGGCAGATAAGCACTTTACATTCTTTTAAACATTTAAAAATAACCAGGGAATCTTTTGTTGATTTTTAGAAACATATGACTATATTTTCCTCTCTTCCTTTATTGTTAAAACAAAGACATCTTGTTAGAGATTCATTTCAAATTGGAGCTAGAAAACCCATTTGCACCGGCAGGACAATTGTTTTCAAAAACAGTACAATTAATAGCATGAAGCCTTCTATTGTCAAATTTACCTCAAATCATCCAATTATTACTTTATTATCCCTGCTTTACTTTCTGTGGGTTGTGTTAATACTGTACAAAATTCATTATTCATCAATAACAAGTCAGATGAAGTGAGAAATGGGAACACATCTTGTCTGTCAGAACATGCTAAAACATGAATGGAAACAGGTGAGAATATATAGGAAATCTCCGTGTTTACAGTTCATGGTCTGCAGCACCTCCAAAACACACACAGAACCCAACCCACAAGTCATAACTCAAAAGAAAGGGTACAAAGCAGTGATAAGAGCTAGTGTGTGGAAGAAAGTCTCAGGTGAGAGGCCTCTTTCAGTAGCTCGCACCCTAAAGGTCTGGACACACAGAGCCGACGGCCAAACGTCGGCAGAAAAGGCAGTTGGGCTGATCATTCTCCCCAAATTGGTCAAAAAAGTGCTTCAGAACACACCAAAGCCACGAGACGTAATACGTCTCCATAACAGAAGGCTTCTGTAAAATAAATCTGTATTGTCGCCCAAAAATGAAAACCGGCAGCTGATTGGACGAACGCATCATGTGGGTCTTGTTTCTCCGGAAATTCAAAGACAGACTGTCATGGCGGCTTGTTCAGAAAACAATCTCATATTGTACTAAAATAATTCACTGAAACGTGTTTCTGAAAACATTTTAAGCGAGAAATAGGCCATGCAGTTACTGAATCTGTCTTCATTTCAGATCGACAAAGGTCAGTTTAAAAGATTTTCGTCAGATTTTGAGAGACTCTAGTCACGCTCATTACACTCCCTGTTTCCGGGTTAGCACTCCACCAATCAGATGGGTCATTTGAGTCCGACTGAGAGCCCACCCCGCTGATTCTACATGTCAAATTGGCCAAAATGAAGGACGACGGCCCCTCGGACGGACGACGGCACGGAACACACCGAACAGACTCGAGTCACTGACCTCGCCAGACTGTCTGGCCGATTATCGGCTCTGTGTGTTCGGGCCTTTAAAGTTCACTTCTCCGAGGTGAAGCTCTTTTGTGGAGAGGGTGTGTCCTACGAAGACAATGATGGAGTCTGACTTTTCACCTTCTCTGTCTCTGGAGGCACGGCTCTTCGCTTGACTGTGCCGGTGTGCGTTTCCTCATCATCTGACCTGACTACAGGGGTGTCTCCTCCGTTGGCGTTGGTGGTTTGGCTGTCAGAGGAGGAGATGGAAGATGTGGAGGACATGCGGGACTTGGCATCAAGACCCTCGAGGACATGTCGAAAGAGTCCATTGCTGATTACTTCCTCATTGTTGTTATTGTTTCCGTGCCCTGTGAGTCAGATACAAAATATTGTTAGGGATGTACAGTGGGGCAAAAAAGTATTTAGTCAGCCACCAATTGTGCAAGTTCTCCCACTTAAAAGATGAGAGAGGCCTGTAATTTTCATCATAGGTACACCAAATCTACAAAATCCAGAAAATCACATGGATTTTTAATGAATTTATTGGTAAATTCCTCGGTAAAATAATTATTTGGTAACCTACAAACAAGCAAGATTTCTGTCTCTCATCGACCTGTAACTTCTTCTTTAAGAGGCTCCTCTGTCCTCCACTCGTTACCTGTATTAATGGCACCTGTTTTGAACTCAAACAGTCACACTCCAAACTCCACTATGGCCAGGACCAAAGAGCTGTCAAAGGACACCAGAAACAAAATTGTAGACTTGCACCAGGCTGGGAAGACTGAATCTGCAATAGGTAAGCAGCTTGGGGTGAAGAAATCAACTGTGGGAGCAATTATAAGAAAATGGAAGACATACAAGACCACTGATAATCTCCCTCGATCCGGGGCTCCATGCAAGATCTCACCGCGTGGGGTCAAAATGATCACAAGAACGGTGAGCAAAAATCCCAGAACCACACGGGGGGACCTAGTGAGTGACCTGCAGAGAGCTGGGACCAAAGTAACAAAGGGTACCATCAGTAACACACTACGCCGCCAGGGACTCAAATCCTGCATTGCCAGACGTGTCCCCCTGCTTAAGCCAGTACATGTCCAGGCCTGTCTGAGGTTTGCTAGAGAGCATTTGGATGATTCAGAAGAGGATTGGGAGAATCTCATATGGTCAGATGAAACCAAAATAGAACTTTTTGGTAAAAACTCAACTCGTCGTGTTTGGAGGAGAAAGAATGCTGAGTTGCATCCAAGAACACCATACCTACTGTGAAGCATGGCGGTGGAAACGTCATGCTTTGTGGCTGTTTTTCTGCAAAGGGACCAGGACGACTGATCCGTGTAAAGGAAAGAATGAATGGGGCCATGTATCGTGAGATTTTGAGTGAAAACCTCCTTCCATCAGCAAGGGCATTGAAGATGAAACGTGGCTGGGTCTTTCAGCATGACAATGATCCCAAACACACCGCCCGGGCAACGAAGGAGTGGCTTTGTAAGAAGCATTTCAAGGTCCTGGAGTGGCCTAGCCAGTCTCCAGATCTCAACCCCATAGAAAATCTTTGGAAGGAGTTGGAAGACATACAAGACCACTGATAATCTCCCTCGATCCGGGGCTCCATGCAAGATCTCACCGCGTGGGGTCAAAATGATCACAAGAACGGTGAGCAAAAATCCCAGAACCACACATGTTGCCCAGCGACAGCCACAAAACATCACTGCTCTAGAGGAGATCTGCAGGGAGGAATGGGCCAAAATACCAGCAACAGTGTGTGAAAACCTTGTGAAGACTTACAGAAAACGGTTGACCTCTGTCATTGCCAACAAAGGGTATATAACAAAGTATTGAGATGAACTTTTGTTATTGACCAAATACTTATTTCCCACCATAATTTACCAATAAATTCATTAAAAATCCTACAATGTGATGTTATGGATTTTTTTTCTCATTTTGTCTCTTATAGTTGAAGTGTACCTATGATGAAAATTACAGGCCTCTCTCATCTTTTTAAGTGGGAGAACTTGCACAATTGGTGGCTGACTAAATACTTTTTTGCCCCACTGTAACTGTGCAGCGTGCCTTGTAATCTCTGCTCTGTTTGTGGTTTCCATACCTGGCAGTGGGGAGGTCAGCACCCCCTCTTCTCCACCAGAGCTGAAGAAGACATCCAAGGTCTCCTGGTCAGAGATGTCAATCAGCTCCATCTGGTCCAGCAAGTCCACATTCACCTCCATGGACGACACGCTGCCTATTGGAGCTGCAGGAGAGGGGAAGCAATGAAATTATGTGAATATATGAATGTGAATTTGTGCATGGGTTTACAGAAATGCCACCAGTCCAACTCACGTCTCTTATAGTCTCGGATACAAAGATGCGCCGAGGACAGATATACATCCACATCATGCTGGAAGACCTCCTCAAAGAAACGCTGTCTCTCTCTCAACTTTAACTGCTGTGCCACGTCCACATCTGGGAGCCTCTGGCTACGCTCGGTCTCCGCTGCCAATCACAACAGGAAGGACAAAAAGTTAGATACCAGCTCAGGTAAAGTTTTATACCTGATACTAGGGGTTTCAATGCCAGACAGCAGGTAAAGCTGCATTCCAAACAATACAAGGAGATTTAACAGACTAGTTCCTCTACTCTTGAGGTAGGTGTGCTAGTCAGTGAGATTACTGGGTGTTGTAAGGGGTGACACATGGTTCCAGATCCATTTTATAGTCACACAGGGGGCAAATGTTGGTAGCCAGAAGGGGGAGACATTGAGCTGTAAGTGTAAAGTAAATCACATACATCACAATTGTTAAAAGTTATTGTTGTTCATCTGTTTCCATTTTCCACTGGACTTTCATTCCTATGGGTTATGATTTATTCCACTGACACACTGCTTTTTCTGATAAAAACAACAACAAACTGTTGCTTTTATCAGGACACCTATGAAACAAGCTCTCCAAACACCTACGCTGAACAGGGTTGCACATTTATTAAATGTTCACAGATCCACAGACTGATTTGCAAAGCAAGCTGTCAGGTCCTTTACTGAGTTAATCTTGTTTGAGATACCATGTGATCCCATTTCCCTCCTCATCAGCATCATTGCAATAAAGCTGAGTGCAAGTCCAATGTGCAAGAGTGGAGAGGGGTGAACTGCAGCAGCAATGAGGAGAGGGGGAATGCAGGACTGTAAATGTCTGAGACTGTAAGTGCTGTGGCCTTCCACTGAGAAGGAAACAGCACTTGAATTGAGACTGAGGAGACGATGTCAATACCTACAATATCTTCAAAACTGAAGAAAACAACATGTATAGGTGTATATTGTATTATAGAAAGGGAAACAGCTAGACTGGTTCTGTCTACTGGTTACACAATCTTCACATATTTTTGTTGTACTGCACATTGCTGCAGCTCCTCTTTTCACCCTGTGTGTTGAGCTCTCTGTTTTAGCTACAGTGTGAGGCATCTCATCTCTATTCCATCTTTGTTGGGAATCGCACATGCTCAGTATCTAGTATCTGGGCCTCCGCTCTAACTAGCTTGGTTTGAGGGCGTGCCAAGCTAGCAGCTAGGCGAGCATTATAACGTGTTAAAATGTGACGCAAAATGAAGAGCGTTTGTCACAGAAGTAAAGGCTGGACTACAATAGAGCTGTTTCTTCCATTATTTGCCTTTAACAACTTAGTCATTGTATCCACATTATTGATGATTATGTATCTATAATCTGTGTGAAGATATTTTGTTAAAGCACCCATTGTCAACCCTAGAATATAATCGCAATATCGATATTGAGGTATTTGGTCAAGAATATCCTGATATCTGATTTTCGACATATTGCCCAGCCCTAGTATAACGTGTTAACTAGTGAGCTTTAGAGGTTCTGGTAGGTGGACAGAGCCAAGCAAGCGTTTCCTCCTGTTTCCAGTATTTGTGCTAAAGCTAAGCTAATGTGTCCTGGCTGTAGCTTCATATGTACCTTACAGATACATATTCGAGAAGTAAGAAAATCAACTGTTGCTTTCAATTCATTTTATAGAAAAAACAACGTGGCATCTTTCAGCATCTACTCTTGCAGCCTTTTATCATAAAGTGCTTTTCTATTCTATTCCCCCCTCTACACGATATGTTGCATGAGTCAAAAGAGCAATATTGGAGTTTTGAGGAGCTATTACAACCTGCGGGCAGAGATTGAGTTAATTGG
This sequence comes from Zingel zingel, assembly GCA_023566125.1. Classification (NCBI taxonomy): domain Eukaryota; kingdom Metazoa; phylum Chordata; class Actinopteri; order Perciformes; family Percidae; genus Zingel; species Zingel zingel. The sequence continues at coordinate 7,293,183 of CM042319.1, forward strand.
ATGAGGCTTTCTGGTCATGGGAATAATGTGATGATCATCTAGCCTGTGTTGAGAGCAGCAGTCACAGCAGCACTGTGAAATACACCACTGGGTGATGGAGAGTAGAACGCTTAGGATGTTTACAATACCAGGAAAGGAAAGAATTCCAGAGATTCTCTGTTGTCTTTGATAATTTGAAGAGACTTCCATTGAGACAACCTGTGTCATAATGAACTACAGCCAACTTAATAACTGCTGTAGTAGGGTTGAAGAAACACTGGTGGCCGGGTTGGGTCAGTGGGTAGAGCAGGTGCACATATACTGAGAGGTTTATGCCCCGACGCAGAGGTCCAGGGTTCAAATCCGACCTGTGACGATTCCCTGCCAATAAACCAGAGCATGTCTTCCCCTTCTCTCTCCCCTTTGTCACCTATCTGCAAACACTGTAAATCCCAAAAATGTAGATGTTGCCAAAAAGCAACAGGTTGCTGCGTCAGCGCAGTCTTTCCCCATGAGTCGTGTCCAGGCACCCATCAGCGGTGACAGAAGGACATGCACCTGTCACTGCAGCTCTGCTCTGCCCTGTTTGACAGCCTGTCTCCTGGGTGCAGGAACCTCTCTGGCTCTGGGATCAGAGAGGCAGACAGAGAAGAAGAAAAGGACAACTCAAACCCCAGGGCTGGAACGCCTGACAACACGTTTCCCTGGTTTATTGGCATTTCTTTAAACCAATCACAATCGCGTTGGGAGGTGCTAAGTGCCGTACGGAGCAACGTTGCCTCTGCAAAATAGCCTCGGGAAGGAACTTGTTTTGGTGGAACATGTGTACGTTTAAAAGTAGTTTTAGTAATGCAACAGAAAACTCAGATTGGACAGATAGTCTAGCTAGTTGTCTGGATTTACCCTGCAGAGATCTGAGAAAAGGTTAATCATAGTCCTCAAAAATCGACTGTAGTTTAAAATGCCAACACAAAGGAAGCCCAAGGCAACGGATATCCGGCCTAAATGAGTGAAATCCAGCGGAATTTTCGCGGCAACGGAGCAATCCCGGAAGTGGAACGTCAAGGATATAGACTACCTTGCTGGTGAATGCTGATATTTTTCAAACTCCACAGTTAGTCTATGTAGTCTACAACTACTACAACATGCTTTCTGTTATAGATTTGTAGTCTCCAAACGCCAAGATGAGATAATCCTAATGACATCATCAGACTTATTTTCTTGGACTTTGAGCATGCCCCTTTAACTATTATGATTCATTCCTTGGTTGTCTTTTCTGAAAGCTTAAAGGTGGAGTTAGCGATTCTGGAAAAGGATTTTATGATATTGATTTGTCACCCAATACCCAAACAAATACAGATTTTTATACCAAGTTGCCAAGGTAATATCTCTGATATTATTTACGTTTTATTACTATCATATTGTAGCTCCGTTCCTCGTGGGCGAGGAAGAGAGAGACTAGCCAGAATTGTGTTTGTTTATTTCCCATTTAGAAAGCTGGTGTATGAACACCAGAAATCTGGTCTATGAACACCAGATTTTTTTTCAGCACACACAGAACGGACAGCTATCGGACCGTGAGAAAATGTTCGCTAAATTTGACAAAATGTTTATTGGATTAGAATCACGGACTCCACCTTTAAAAGCGGGCACCAGTTTGGCAGTGCACTTCTGTAACTTAGTTGAAATCACGGTGGACAGTTAAAAAACAAAAAAAGGATCAATATTGATGCAGCAGAACTACAGATATTGTCTTTTTTATTCTTCGTCCTTGTCTGACAGTGTAGCCAAATCACAGGGTCCATCTGTGATACCAAAAGTGATATCCTGAGATGGGAGGTCAATGATTACAAGTTGTTTATCTTATGCCAGTATCTTAATGTCTTTGCAGCATTTCTGTCTTTATGTAGGCTAGATGTCTAAAGTTTTGAGTGTGCAATGCTCTCTAAATTCTTGCACCGTTACACAATAACAAACACTATTGTCTTCCGAATGGAAAGGGAGCAGCGCTGACAAAGCAAGATGTCAGTCACAATCAGGAGCTGCCTGTCATGTGTGCTTAAATGAAGAAGAGCATCTTGTTTAATGTGACCAGCCATGTCAAAACACTGGATTTGTACTGGGTGAATGACTATCCTTTCTTTCCTTTCAAAAGGAGAGCAGACTGGACTTAAATAGCATCTTTATGCTGCAACCAAGAAAAATATGCTTTTCATTACAGGCTACAGGTCTACATAAATTGCTTATCCTGGAGGTTTTTCCCACTCAGTTAACCACTGATTGATCACAGCATTGATTGCTTCTACTTAAAGGCTGAGGCCTGTGGAGAGCTAAAGGTTAGCTACAGATGTATATCCTCACATTGATTTTGCTTCCCTATCCAGTTCTTTTTTCCATTGAATCACCTCGATCAATACGTCTTCCCTGGCCGCGGACGACTCCGGTGACCTCTGATTAGTGCAACCACTCACACGAAGAAATCGTCTTTCATAAGAAAAGCCTGGCCAGCGTGTCCACTGCTGATGAGATCACATGTCCAGTCTGCTGCGGCCCAAAGTCTTTAGTTTCATACCACAAGATGTCTGACGGGCCTGTGGCTGCTCAAGGGATAAACAACCGGCAGGCATGGGTTTGGCATGGGTTCTTTCTTTCTTTCTCTTTATGTCCCTTTTCTCTCTCTTTCTCTCTTTCAGTCTTTCTATCTTTTTATTGTGTTTTTTCAGGCTATCTTTCTGTGTCTCTCTTTCTGTCTGTTCTCTGTATGTTCTGTCTTTCTGTCTCTCTCTTTCTGTCTCTCTTCATGATAATTTTTCTCTTATTCTCTTTTTCTTTTTTCTTATTCTGTCCTATCTTTTTATTCTTTCTCTCTCTGTTCTCTATTCTGTCTCTCATTTTTTGTCTCTTCTTTCTGTCTTTCACTCTCTTATCTCTCTTTCTGTCTCTTTTTGTCTTTCCGTCTTTTTGTCTATATTTCTCTTTGTCTCTCTTTCTATCCTTTCTGTGTTTCTTTTTGCCCTCTGTCTCTCTCTCTCTTTTTGTCTCTGTCTGTATTTATTTCTGTCTCTCTTTTTTTATCCTCCTTTCTGTTAAACATTCTTTCTGCCTGCCTGTCTCTCTCTCTCTGTCTCACCCTCCTTCCTTCCTCTTAGCGCTCAGGGACTAAAGAAAGAAAAAGTCATAGATCAGGGGTCAGAACTAGCTGGACATGCAGCATGACTGGAACAGACAGAAAGATAGAGACAGACAGAGCGGGCCAGACGTGTATGCATGCCACTCTGCCTCCCCACATAAAGACAAACCCAGATCCTCCGCTCATGGGGCAGAGAGAGAAAGAGCCCATTCAGAGCCAGACAAAGGCTCTGATGTAAGGGAACGGGATTGGCCTGCACTCCTCTAAAAGACATGATGCCATTTACAGGAAATCATTTTGGATGTAGCGGAGGGTGAATACACCTAAACTCAGCCTTTAATTTGTTTAGTAGAGTTACATTCTTTATTAACCATGACATTTAATTTAATAACTTTTTTGTGAAAACTGCATCATGACTTCTCAGCAGACCGGCAGCTGATGGCAAATATAATGCATCATATGATACTAACATGATGACCGTAAGATTGTTCAATGCTCTACTGTGTTATGCCTAACTACATATCTATATCTGAAACATAACAAAAGCACAAATGCTAAGAATCAGGTCACTTTCTGGATCTATTTAGTATCTGCATGTCATGTGCCTCTTTCCAACTGCACAAACAGCAGAGGCAACACATTGATCTGAAGGCTAATGAAGGGAGAGGAGGGCTCCATGTCCCCCACAGGCTGCCATTAGCCCATCACTGTGCCAAGTGAAAATGTGAGCTCAGTGGCAGGCTCCCCTGTGACGGTTAAAGAGAAGGTCACAGGAGAACAGAGCAGTGAAAACTGTCTATCCAGATGATCCAGTTGTTTTTACACTTGTTGGTTGCAGGAGCAGCTCTGGCTAAAACAGACACCCCAGTGGGAACTATTGCTTCCTCCTCTGCTTTGATTATGGAGCAGTTTGCAAGACTCTATTCATCCAAGCTGAGGCTTTTTTTCTGAGAAGTAGTTTCCTTGTACAAATGGATGAGGTGGTCATTCCCGTTTAAATGGCTGTGGTGGTGCCACACACTTCCATGTGTTGCCTCTCAGCCATTAGATTTAATACCAGACTGCTAAGACAAAGCATCGGGCAATGTATTGGCTTTTCCCCTGTTCCCTGTGTAAATAAGACCCTCTGTATGGAGAACGAAAAATGACTTATTCATCCTTAATTCTGAAATGTAGCCTTTACATCATTGAATATGGCATATTAATTAATATATGTTATATTGTTATGTTATATTAATATATATAACATATGGCAATTAATTAATTAAATAATAAATATCAATGGCATTTTTCCCATTTCTATTTATTTATCTATTTAAGTATAAACTCCGCAAAGGAGGTCATGTTTTCAGTTTGTTTGTCAGCAGGATTACGGAAAAACTACTCATCTGATTTTCATCAAATTCAGTGAAAGGGTAAAGCATGTCAAGGAAGAACCCATTCAATATTGGAGTAGAGCCGAATCACATGGCAGATACACAGACTATTTCTCACTTTCATCAACATTGTGATATCTCACAATGCTGATGAATGAGCATGGTTTTGGCAGAGGACTGCACTAGACGTGCCCTTCTAGTTGATGAATGAGTAATTTTTTTGTCTTCCATATCTGAGTACTAGTGTAGCTCTTCCTCTCCCTCTCTGTCCCTCTCGAACACACTCTGTGTGTATATTGAATAGTGGAAGCATCCTAAACACTGGAACAGGCAGGAAACTCTGAGGTAACACTTGTTTGTTCTGAGGCCACTATGAATAGACTGGCTGCCCTTTCCACCCAGACACTTTCTTTGGGAGAAAAGAGATTTTAATTCACATAGATGGGTTCTCAGCTGTGGCAAGACCGAGAGAGCTACAAAGAGAAAGATATGGTGAAAAGAAGGGAGGGAGTGGCTGTAAACACAGAAAGGCTGAAAGAATAATGATGGAGGAAAGATCAGGGAGGACAGGAACACTTGCAGAAAGGCTAAAAACAAGTAGGAGGATGTCTTAAAAAATCTAGAGTATGACGGGAGAGAGGTCAGCCAAAAGTGAGTCAACACAAGGGTGTGGGTTATAGGCATGATGAGGACGGAGAGAAGGAATTCTGCTCTCCCTCGGATGTCTTGTTATTTTTACAAAGAGTCTCTTCCGTAACTTTCAGCACAACATAGCAGGTGTCACCTTGCGGTGCCCTGTCCTCGGCTCAAAGTCACCTTTTGTCGGCTAAATTTAACTGTCATGTGACCGGCCGTTTTCGTACGATATCATACAAATTGGTGTGCATAAGTTTCCGTACAATATCATACGAACCCGTCCATGAGAATGCGGTGAACAGTGACACAACAGCAGCACGCTGTTAACAGTCTACAGCTGATCATTAGTGGATCAGTCTCCTTGCCAGGGCTGTTACAGTAATTAATGTTGTCTAAGTGGTTGTGAAGAATTGTGGAGCGAATGTTTGGCTAGAGGTAGAAGTTTTATCCTGCTCTAACAGCAACATGATGCAGATGCAACTATGAATGCAATGTGCTAATGCATCACTAACATTAGAAAGGTGATGTTGTGTGCTTTAACACATCAGCACATCCTGAAAATAAACTCAGAACACTACTCCCGTCTTACACTTTTCTATTGTCAAGTAATTGCAGTTCTGTATCTTTTTGTCATTCCTCAGAACATATAGTGCTTTAAACTGAAGTGAAACAGACAAGGGGCCATGCTTGAACGCTGTAAAATAGACAATAATATCCGTGGAGACTACGCACTTGCTCTGTGTCGCACTTTATTTATTTTTGGTTCCCTGAAATCCTTCTTTTCTCTCCAAAAAGCTGCCATTTACTGGGCTCCAGTTGCAAGGACAGGAAATGTTTTTTTTTTTTATATTTATTTATGGTGACACCACATTTATTCACTGACATATGCTATGTGTGTGTGTGTGTGTGTGTGTGTGTGTGTGTGTGTGTGTGTGTGTGTGTGTGTGTTCTTGTTTAACTACATTCGTGGGGTCCAAAAACCGTGAGTCCAGTATACTTGTGGGGTCCGGACAGCTTTGTGGGGCCAAAATGCTGGACCCCACAAGGTTAAAGGGCTGTTTGAGGGTTAAGACTTGGTTTTAGGATTAGGGTTAGAATTAGGTTATGGTTATGGTTAGGGTAAGGGTTAAGGTTAGGCCTTTAGTTGTGATGGTTAAGGTTAGGGTAAGGGGCTAGGGAATGCATTATGTCAATGACGGGTCCCCACAAAGATAGTGAGACGCACTGTGTGTGTGTGTGTGTGTGTGTGTGTGTGTGTGTGTGTGTGTGTGTGTGTGTGTGTGTGTGTGTGTGTGTGTGTGTGTGTGTGTGTGTGTGTGTGTGTGTTTTCATTTGCATATTTGATCTGGCTGTTCTGAATAGTGTCCAGCTCCATCAGCCCAGTCCGTCAGGACAACAATGACATCAGTGTTAACCCTCTCCTTCCTTCCCTGCTGCCTGGATTATACCCAGACTGACAATAGGACTGTTTGTAGGTCAGTGTCCTGTCCCACTGCCCTCCAGAAGCCCACAAATAGACTGTCATACGTTCTGATCAACACAATAGGCTTCACCAGCTGACAAAGTACTTTTCTCTATATTTACAAATCCTCTTATCCAGAATAACTATTACTGTAATGGACAGTATAATAAGATTAATGAATATTTTTAAGCAATCCAAACAGCCAATAATGCTCGAATCTCTGTATGGGCCAGACAACTAATACTAAAAAAGCAACAAATGTAATTAAATTAAAAATAAAAAACTCTCTACCTGGAGTATTAATCATCATGGGTAAAGTAGCAAATCCCTATAATAAAGACATTTGTGTTAATGGGTTTGTTCCTCTTGATACAGTAAAAGCAAAGTGCATCTGGAGTGGCTGTCAACAGACAGATAACACTGATACTGATGATTAAATCTGTAATCGCACTCGAAAACGATGAATGATCTAGTGAAGGTTTACCGAGTACATAGGGTTAGGGCTCTCTCTGGCTAAGAGAAAGAGACAAAGAGGGAAACTTGCTTACTTCTCTCATTGCAATCACTTCAACATTCACACGGCTCCCTGTTCTTCCTGCAACAGCTGCCTCTGCCCATGTTTGTGAGGGAGGTTTAAAGCTATTTTCACTTCAGCTGGAAGAACTGTAGGAATGTTTGCCTAAACGCAACACCGTGTCTCAGCCACCTCTCCTCTGTTTATAGAGACTGTGGCAGGGTGGCCTGCAGATGCCGCCGGCTATAAAAGACAAAACACTATTTTATCATGATTTATTGAAGCACTGACTGGACAGAAAGATAAAAAATGACTTCATCCTATCACAATCCCAAAAAACTTGTGTGATTTATAAGATAACAGTTTTTAAACCATCCAAGAATTCGTAACTGTAAGCTCCAAGAATAATTCTGACTGTAAGTGCTGGATTTGTTATCTTTTTTAAATGTAATACTTTTTTTTTCTTTATTAAATGTGCTGCAACTTACAGTAATAGTTCACCGTAATGCAGTAAAAACTGCATTTCTTGTCTATTTTTTCATCATTTTCAATTTTATTCTACTTTGATGGGGTTTTTTTAAAAATTAATTTTACCTTAAAATGGCCCTTGCACACCCACAGGTGCTTTCACTTATTGATAATTCGACCTGAATTAGGCCTCATTTCCATTGCATGGTTTGGCTCAACTCACTTTTGGTACCAGGTTCTTCTATTTTGTTTTTTTACTGTGGACAGTACCCCCTCAGTGTAGATGGGATTCTCAGCTCATCGCCATAGCAACAGTGAATTAAACTGCCATGACATCATCTTCAACGCCACACTGAATCATTTCATTGGCAACCTTTATCAGTTGTACTGCGTAGTGTACGTATAGTGTACGTATAGTGTACACCATAGTTTTGCAGCCTGTCATTTTCTTAAATCTGGGTTGAGTTAATAAAAAAATTGTGGCCGCTATTGACAGTAGCTTAGCTATTTAAAAATGGCAGATTGGTGCAGTCTTAATGTTGTAGTGTCCTTGGGCAAGATACTGAACCCAAATTGATGCAAATTGTGTGAATGTTTATCTAATGAGCACCTTGTATGGTAGCCTTGGCCACCAGTGTATGAATGTGTGTGAATGGGGTGAATGCTGCCTGTAGTGTAAAGAGCTTTGAGTGGTCGCTATATAAATGCAGTCCATTTACTGTGTCACGCAAGTGACGTTTCTAGTGAAGATTCTCTCTGACCAGTGTCTGCAGTGTTTTTACTCCACCTTCTGGTATCGATTCAGCTCGCTTGGACCGAGGTGCTGCCAAAGAAAGTACCAGGTGGCCTATTTTCCCACAACTTTTGCTAATGGGAACAAAAAACTAAAAAGAGCGAGTCAAATTGAGTAGAGCCGTGCCGTACCATGCAGTAGAAATGCGGCATTATACCTAATTTATTATTAATGTAAAAGTATTGATTAGAGCAGCTTTAACTTCCACCTGTTTTTGCCTGTTGTGATAGGCAGAGGAATACAATTGTTCTCCTTCCAGCAACACCTCAGTAAACTCCAAATCATTAACTGAGCAAACAGGTGAATTTGTGCTACAAGTTCCACACATTTGGAAGAGTGCTCACATGATAGATTGCTGCTATCTTTCTGTGTAAGACTCAGTGTATGCCTCGAGGCATTAGCTCTGTTTATACACGGAGGATTCAGCTGAACAGTGAGTAGATGGATTTGTTGAGAACTAATGAGAGGAGGAGATGTCCCCAGGGCTGCACAGCTTAGGCTGTTAAATTGATGGGAACCTTATTCAGTCATCCATGCAAGGCTGTTTAGTATAATCACACCAATATCATTAAGTTAAAGTGCTGACATGCCAAGAGGCATTGTTTATAATAGAATAATTTGTGTGTGTCGGCTTTTGTCACTTTGGTAGGCAGTGATGCTGTTAGTGTTCCTGGTTTCTGACAGACCATAATAAGTGTTAACAACAGCGACTGAATTGCCCCCCAAAAAAGGGAAACATTTCTGGTAATATATCAGTCTGACAGTGCCAGTATATATTAGTTATATTTTTTCACACAAAGTACGATCTATACTTAGGGCTGGATACCGAATTCAATACTTTTAAGGCACCGACCGAATTGCCTCTAAAGTATTGAAAAATGCCTCGTTATTCAATACCCAATTTCAGGACCTAAAAAGTAAATCTCATCAGCGTCAGTGAGCCAATAAGCATGCAGCATGCTTCTACCAAGATCTAATAATGTTTGTGATTGGCTGTCTAACTTTACACGGCATAGAGACACGCAGGAAAAACTCTACGTTACGCACAGAGATGGGGCTCATGTAGTAGGAGCTGAAAAATAAATAAAAAGATTTGTGCCGTAATGTGTAATGTTGTAATTACCTTTTGTTTTATAAATTTGGTATTGAAAAAAAGTATCGTTGAGAAGCCTGTATCGAAGTCACAGTATTGGTATCGGTACCAGTATCGAATATTTTTGAACCATACCCGCCCTATCTACACTTGACTAATTGGGAGAGAATTCACTCCTGGTTCAACCCAAATCAAATCAACTTACAACAACCTGTACTGATGTGTTAGTTTTATCCACGCTTCATTTTTATGTTGCCTTTTTTTCTGGCTCTTTCATAGAAAGATGATGTCTCCATGTTGATCCCACTTAAGCACAACACCAGACCTTTCAATTGATGAAATAATTGGAGATGTGTGCAATGATTTAGAGGTCTGCAACCAGACTACTGTTCAATTATATTGTGTCAAATTTGTCATTTGTAAATGCTGTTTTGAAGCCTTCCCACACTGCCTGGAGTAACGTTGAGTTTGGAAATAATGTAAACTAATAATCTTCTTCTTTTTTTTCATTAGTTGGTAGTAAAAATAGTTTAATTTAAAGTTGCAATAATTCATATATTTTTACAATAACAATGATTTAAATGACTATATGTAATGTGAAAAGGGGGTCCCTCGTGACGAATAGGCAACTGTATCCTGTTACAAGTTGACCATAGCAACTTTAAAAGCTGATACTATGTCAATGTTGTTTTTACAGCTTGTCTCGCTGTTCTAAGTGGCAAAAAGATTATACATAGAATGTAAACTACCTCAACATGACATCATCATTTTCAGTGGTAGGCAGCTGTAGCAAAAGAAAGAGAGAGAAACAAATCAGGAAAATGAGTGTGAATCCAGCATCAATTCAGAAGTAGTCTATATCCTTTGTGTTCCACTTCCAGAATTGCTCCGGTGCTGCAGGAAATTCCGCCGGCTGCATGTATTTTCCATTTTCTTCCGCTCTCTTTGTATTGGAATTTTAAATTTGGTGGATTTATGAGGACTATTGTAGACTGCTCCTCAGATCTATGCATGCTAGATAGACTATCTGTCCAATCTAAGGTTTCTTTTAAAGAAATGCCACTAAACCAGAACACGTTTTACTCCCATCCCCGAATGCTATGTGGAGTAGCCGGACCCTACTTCAGCGCGCTTTGGAGGATGGTCTGGCAAAGCGAGACTAATTCAAAGAGATGGGGGTAAAGGAGGTAAAAGAAAACACCCACATGCTCCTTTTATTCAGCATGTTTTCATCTGTATCCCCTCTAGCTCAGACTTTAAGCTCCAATGATTAGATGGCAGAGCAGCATAGCAGAAATACATACTGTACATATCCCTCAGAGTGTGATCAGTTAAAGATACAGACACTACATGATATGGATTTTTACCACTCTAATTTGCTCATTAAACAGAATCTACTCCTCAGTCCTATCTGGGTCATGTCCAAGGGGACTGAGCTAAGAATACATAGAGAAACAATTCCTTCTCCACGCAGTAGCCTGCTGTCTGTAACATGCTCTCAACAGCTGGCCAGTCCTTCACTCCACAGCACACCAATGTGCCACTCTCTGGCACATTCCCACAATAATCAAAACGTGACAGAGCAGACTATAGAGGCACAGAGGCCGTGGGCAGAGCAACAGATGGGAGACGTCTTCTCTGGAGCCACAGGCCTGATCCTTTTTAGGCTCATGAAATCACAAACTGATCTCACTGGGACTAATTCAATTTCAGGTCTGTGTGTCCTATCTGGGTTGGTGTGTTTGTGAAACAAGCTGCAGTCGACCCTCATGAGATCTGCAGGCATATCCCTTTAAAAATAAGAGATCTTTGTCTGGAGCTTTGCGGTGGCCCTAATCCAAGCCTGCCCCACTGTGTGTGTGTGTGTGTGTGTGTGTGTGTGTGTGTGTGTGTGTGTGTGTGTGTGTGTGTGTGTGTGTGTGTGTGTGTGTGTGTGTGTGTGTGTGTGTGTGTGTGTGTGTGAATGCATCCCTGTTCCTGTGCAAAGAGAGTGTTGGTATTAGTGGACATTACTCAGGGTGATGATTCAACATTCCTGTCTGATTTTTTTTTTGGCTGACGCAGCACTTGGACCAGTCATATCAGGAAACATCAACACAACGGCAGCTATTTAATGCACTGGTTGAGCTGTTACACTGACACACACACACACACACACACACACACAAACACACACACGCACACACACAGCATATGCCAGTGAATAAATGTGGTGTCACGATAAATAAATAAAACCTGACTTACTTGGCATTAATTTGACACCAATTAATATAATATAGACATCAAATTTTAAATTAAAAAAAAATATTTCTGACATGTAAAAGGTGATACATGAAATGGGAAAGGCTTTCATTGTAGCTAAAGTTTCTGTTTCTTTGCCTTGAACGTTCAATCTGTGTGTGTGCTGTACTTCTGACCAAATATGGAGAATCATGTTCTCCCCTCTAAAGTCCTGCTCTACATCTAAAAAATAAAAACTGAGTTAATGGGGCAAACTTGCAGCTACATCTCAAAATATCCACCCAAACTGAAAAGATGATTTTCTGCAAAAGCTTTAGAAGTTTTTAAAAAAAATGACTCACAGGGCAGGCGTTTGCTGCGAAGGTTGGCTGATGAAGAGCTCATGTTGCTGGAGAGTCGTAGAGAACAGAGAGAATCAATCAGAGATGATCAGGAGGAGTTCAGCAGCAGAGAGGCTGCCAATCATCTCCCACCTCCTCTGCTCACTCGGACTGCTCCAATGTGACTGATGCTGGCTGTCACACTGCTGCTCTCCTTCCCCGCTTCCCCTCTTTGCCTCAGTGGACTCTGAGCCACTTGGATGAGGCGAGAATAAGTTTGTGGCTTAGTGGAGCCAACCAGCTGACCAATGACAGGGAGGAGGGAGGAGCTGAGGGAGACCGGGGAAGGGATGGAGAAGAGGGAAGGAGGGATTTTATGCAACAGAGTGGAAAATACCAAGGAGAGACAGACACATGCCTTTGTTATTTTTGTCTTTTTCCACCCCCTCCACCCCTCTCTGTCTCTTGTTCCCTGTCTCCCCATTTCTGTTGCAGATTTATAAGCACTCTCTTCTGTGTCAGGGTCAAGTGATGTCAACAAATGTAACATTAACAGACAACAAATATCCCTTGAATTATTGCAACTGTTTAAGTAATAATTGAAATAGCAGCATTGCTCCTGAACAATTTAAAGACTTTTTAAGGTTTCCTCTTAAAGGTCCTATGCCATGCTGCTTTTTGGATGCTTTTATATAGGCCTTAGTGGTCCCCTAATACTGTATCTGAAGTCTCTTTTATATAGACCTTAGTGGTCCCCTAACACTGTATCTGAAGTATTTTTTATATAGGCCTTAGTGGTCCCCTAATACTGTATCTGAAGTCTCTTTTATATAGGCATTAGTGGTCCCCTAATACTGTATCTGAAGTCTCTTTTATATAGGCATTAGTGGTCCCCTAATACTGTATCTGAAGTATTTTTATATAGGCCTTAGTGGTCCCCTAATACTGTATCTGAAGTCTCTTTCATATAGGCATTAGTGGTCCCCTAATACTGTATCTGAAGTCTCTTTTATATAGGCATTAGTGGTCCCCTAATACTGTATCTGAAGTCTCTTTTATATAGGCCTTAGTGGTCCCCTAATACTGTATCTGAAGTCTCTTTTATATAGACCTTAGTGGTCCCCTAACACTGTATCTGAAGTATTTTTTATATAGGCCTTAGTGGTCCCCTAATACTGTATCTGAAGTCTCTTTTATATAGGCATTAGTGGTCCCCTAATACTGTATCTGAAGTATTTTTATATAGGCCTTAGTGGTCCCCTAATACTGTATCTGAAGTCTCTTTCATATAGGCATTAGTGGTCCCCTAATACTGTATCTGAAGTCTCTTTTATATAGGCATTAGTGGTCCCCTAATACTGTATCTGAAGTCTCTTTTATATAGGCCTTAGTGGTCCCCTAATACTGTATCTGAAGTCTCTTTTATATAGGCCTTAGTGGTCCCCTAATACTGTATCTGAAGTCTCTTTTATATAGGCCTTAGTGGTCCCCTAATACTGTATGTGAAGTCTCTTTCCCGAAATTCAGCCTTGGTGCAGAATTACAGCCACTAGAGCCAGTCCCACAATGAGCATTCCTTAGGACGTGCCATTTCTGTGTCTGTAGCTTTAAATGCAAATGAGGAGGAGAGAGGGGGGGCAAGGTGGAGGGTGGGGGTGTGGCCTTGACCAGCTTGCGGCCACGGTTGTAGCTCTATTTGCTCATGGACGGGCCAACTTCTCTGGGCAGCTGTGGGCGGCGGGCAAAGCAGAGAAAGAGGAGGTAACCTTTCCCCTTATGAAGTCATAAGGGGAAGATTCCAGATCAGCCCATCTGGGCTTTCATTTTCTCAAAGGCATGGCAGGATACCCAGGGCTCGGTTTACACCTATCACCATTTCTAGCCACTGGGGGACCATAGGTAGGCTAGGGGAACTCATATTAATGTTAAAAAAAAAACTCATGAAGTGACATTTTCATGCCATGGGACCTTTAACAAAGAACCTTTTGTTCCACGCAGAATAATAGATTCTGAATGAGTGATTAATATTTGGATACAATGTGTGACAAGCTGTTGAAACAAACAACATTAAAAGCAACACCTTTACACAAAAAAGATGAGCCGCAGATCACACGCAGGCAATGGGAATAAAGTGTCTTTTTTAATCCTACAGAAAATATTTGAAGAAAGATCTACTCATTTCACATTAGAGCTAAAACCATTATGAATGAATCCATCAGTCAACTGACAGAAGATACGTCGGCCAAACATTCTCTGCTTCCAGCTTGATGGGGTTTTCTCCATTTTCATTAAATATAATTGTAAATTATTACTGTTGGTTGAAGAAAACCAGACATTAACAGGTATCGCATAGACTATGGGAAATTTGTGATGGACATGTTTAACTTTTTTTTTACGGACCAAACAATAATCAATTAATTGAGAAAATAATCAGCTGATGAATCTATAATCAAAAATATTGGCATTGGTCCAATTTTACATTTCTCCATCCTGTTATTTTTGGCAGTAATCATTTGGCTGCATTCAGACTGCAGGCCAAAGTGGCCCAAAAAAAAAAATGTTGGGGTCAAGTGACAAAGTCAGACTTCTTCAGAAGTAGTGTGAACACTCAAATCGGGCACACCCACTGGCCCGTCTCGCCCACACCGTCGGGGAGGTGGAGCGTGAGCGCGTGTGATAGGACCCGAAAGATGGTGAACTAAAGCCAGAGGAAACTCTGGTGGAGGCCCGTAGCGGTCCTGACGTCCAGTCACACAGACCACTGTAGTGAATTTACAGCCATAACCCAAAAGGCGAAAATCTTTCTCTTCATTCTTCTCCTCCTCAGCACCTGCTCATTGATGTTACGGCTGTCATTACAAAAATATTTTGAAGTAAAAGCGAAAATGCTTACTTCCTCCATAACCTCCTTAACTTTAGTACAACAGCGTGCTCCGTCTGATGTCATTGTTATTGTTCTTTTGCGCATGCGGGTCAGTTCGAAACTGCAAACAGTTCACACTGGAATCTGATATAGGCCACATTTTAAAAGGTCATGTGAACAGCCAAACAAAAAATCCGAATTAAGCATTAAGACTTGCGGTGTAGAAATATATATGTTTCTTAATTAGTCATTTCTTATCACTGGTTTAAACAAACTAAGGTAGGGGTGTTCTGGTGGCCTCGAGGTTTAAGGTGTTGGTAGTGTACTGCAACATCCCCAGTCCGGCCAGGGAGCTTGGTTGCATAATTGTCATTCCCCATCTCTCTCTCTCTCTCTCTCTCTCTCTCTCTCTCTCTCTCTCTCTCTCCCTTCATCAGAATCATCAGAATCAGAATACTGTATTGATTCCCTCTGGGAAATTGTTAAAGTATTCTAATTCTGATGATTCTGATGATTCTAATGAAGGGAGAATGACACGCAAGAAAGGTCATTTCCTGTCATTGAAAAATGAATAATTGATAAATCAATAAAATACTAAAAGCAACCAAACACAACTCAGATTTGGCTGCTGAAAACTTTACTCAAAAATGATGAGAAAAAATAGATTATATTTACATTATATGAAAATGTACTGTCAGACCACAGCATAATATCTGATAGTCGCCATGTCCTCGACACCATCTAGTGGACAACAGATGACATTTCCAGTTCTTCTGAGCTTGACTTGCTGATTACACAATGTTTGCATGCAGAGGCTTTACAAAGCATCATTACATCACTGCATCATTTTTTTTTCCAAAACACTGCATCTGCATTTGAGACAGCTTTTTTAATAAGAGTGCCTTGCCTCAGCTGCAGGCAGGAAAAGCTGCTGGTCAATTTATTTATTGATATAATACTTTACAAATACCATGGCCCATAGTTCCTCACATAAGGTAACACATTATTAACACACCTCTATGTGCTTATGTGCCTAAGCACGGAAACTTTCACTACTGAAACTCACACTGTGCCAAGTTGAAAAGTGAAACTTCAAATACAAATAGCAGTTGGGAAGAGGTGGGAGTGACTGGTGATTTCTATCAATAAACACACACTCTTTGCAAATGTCAGTGGTTGTGGTAGTTTAGAATAAATATGCTGTGAATTTTCTCCTGTGTGTGTGTGTGTGTGTGTGTGTGTGTGTGTGTGTGTGTGTGTGTGTGTGTGTGTGTGTGTGTGTGTGTGTGTGTGTGTACATCTGAGGACAAAAAAGACAGAGAGAAAAAACAGAAAGTGAGAGAGAGTGGGCAGAGAAAGCATGATGTGACTCAAAGTGAGAAATCCTCTCCACCTCAAACTAGATTACGTGTGGGCATTCTCATGACTGGGGGTTCACCTGCTGAGGCCGTGCAAAATCAATAGCTGAGAATTGGCACATGTACACACATACAGCCATCAAGCAAAAGCCAAGTCCTCTTTTTCTTGTGTTTTAAAACAAGATAAAAGGAACGCAAGCAAGAGGAAAGAGAGGAAACATGTATAGAAAGCAAGCAGGCAGCAGGGCGTGGGTGAGGGGGTCTTTAGTTTATGTTGTCCGCACATCCATAAAGGCCTTCTTTTTCTTGAAAAGCAATTACTGGCCATTTATAAAGCAGTCATTGGTTTGGCATCTTGCTCATTCAGAATGAAACATTATTAGTCTTCCCACTGAGGTGAGAAATTATCAGTGAGGGCTACATGCTATCAAATGTGCCAGATGTGATAGCAAGATTTCTGTCCTGCAATCACCCTTTTTTCTTTTCTTGTGTGTCCACGCTATAGTCTAAAGCAACGGTTTCCCGCCCTCACTACACCAGGCAAAGCGCCAAAGCCATCAGGCATTTATACGCCTACCATCAGCTGAGGAGTTGCACAGCAGTCTCATGTCTAATTATACACCCAACAACAGAGAGCTACGGAGCAAAGGAGAGAGTGTGTGGAATATGGAGAGAGGAAGAAGAGGAGTGTGATTACAAAAGGAAGAGAGGCGGCGAGTGCTACTCAGCAGCAAGCACAGGGTGGACAAGTTCAGATGTGAGAGATTGAGAGAGAGAGAGAGAGAGAGAAAGAGAAAGAAAGTAAGAGAGGGAGAGACATCAAATTTGTCTGAGAAAGGTTAACAGGACTGACTGAGTAGAGTGGGAGTGTAAAAATGTAAGAGCAAGTAGGAGGGAAGAGAGAGAGAGAGGAGAAGAGAAAGGGAGGAGAGCGTGTCTGATAGACAGTCTGTTGAGCTTGTCTGGATGCTTCTGATCATTCTGCTCACACAGGTGCAAGCGGAGCGTCTGTGAACATGGATGGACACGCTTTGTGACGATGGGTCAAACAGAGGGACAGATGGATGGATGGATGGAGGAACGAGTAAGTAAATCTCCAAACATGAAGCTTCTCTTAAAACCAGTTTGTCTAGATGTATGTAGTATGTTCTTGTCTTTAAGTCTACCAATATAAACATTTTCACGCTGAATGCATGTTTGAGGAACTCTTTGTGGTCTGTGGGATTCAGCACCAGAGGTTACATTGTGTTGTGTTGCACTACAGCTCCATAGATAGAAACATCAAGCTGACCTAGTCACTACTGATATGCAAATGATCCTTTCCTCATTGCAGATTATCATTATCATGATGGCACCAAAAAAACACATCAAACACAGCTGTGTATACATTTCATTTTCGTAGACTAGCGAACTGTGGCAAACTGATCACCCTATAAGGGTATTCTGCCTGGATAACACTACAGTGACGGCCTGCTTGCGTTATGATCTAATCATACCTGTGTGTCAGTTTACTGTGAGTAAGCAGCCCTTGAACCTCGATGCTTTTTGAATGAATTTACATTTTTACTGCTGGCACTTAGCTGACAAATACTTATCTATATATGTGTCATGGTATAATGCTGAGTGCTGGCACAAGAATGTCAGTGTGAGGGTGTTGTCTGATCCCCCACACACACACACACACGATAAAAAAACAGAACATATCAGAGACATGCCTTTTGGGCAGAGTGAAAGAGGTCCATTGAGCGGCGGTGCTCAGCTATGATGATGACATAATACAGGGCATTGAGATGAGCTTTGCATTGACAGGCTGTAAAACTCCTACACTGCTCTTTACTTCCCTGCATCACTTTGTGTAAATACTGTAATGTGTCTGCAGTCATTGGATAGGTTTGTGTGTGCGTGCGTGCATGCACGCAGGTGCGTGTGTGTGTGTAGCCACAAGGTGGTTATATTAGCCCCCCTTTATGAACTGAT
The DNA here is from genome assembly GCA_023566125.1 of Zingel zingel. Lineage (NCBI taxonomy): Eukaryota > Metazoa > Chordata > Actinopteri > Perciformes > Percidae > Zingel > Zingel zingel. Next base: position 7,311,393 of record CM042319.1, read on the forward strand.
TCACTATTGTGCATGCATGTAAGGAGGATGATGGGGTTTCAATAACTTGAGGGGTTGGAGAGCACTTCAGTCCCACAAGAAAAATACAGGGTTTAACATCCTGCACCTATTTAGTCACTGAATACACACACTTCCCTTTGTTTCTATTGGAAAATGTCACCATGAAAACGGGACTAAATTATATCATTAATCTCGTGATAAAATCTAACCTCTAATTTAACACCCTCCAAACATTGCATTGTTATATGCCCGTTCCTTCACAGCCACACTGTGCAGTACAGTACTTTGTAACCATAGTAACTTTTTTTTTCACTAAGGAGTTGTCCATCAAACTAAACCCCTTCAGTGTGGCAGTTGGTGGTTGGCGTGGAGAAAGTTATGTCATTTATCAAGAGAGAGAAAGTGACAGACCGAGAAAGAGAGAGTCTAAACAGAAATTCAATTGATTTTCTCCCACTTGACGCTTTGTTTGCAAGGATATTAAGTGCACCGATATTTGTTTCTTCTACTTTATAGATCGTGATGACCTTGGACCTAACTCTCCGCAGCACTTGCCAAGAGACTGTAGTCTGTGTTACATGACCACAACACCTCCTCAACTTCTGCAGGAGGGCATGCAGTGCCAGTGTGAGTGACAGGCAGGGTGAGCCAATGAGCTTCACACCAAACCCAGCTCTAGTCCCAGACAGGGACAGACTCCCACTCAAAAAGAGGGACCAAAGACCGAGCTCACCACCACAGCAGCAGCAGCAGCAGCACTGTGATGCTGCAACATTCAAGGCACCCTACCCTTACAAGAGCCACAGTGAGTTTAAAACAAAGCACACAGGCCCTTTCCAGCCCGTACCGAGACGGGTTCCTGCACTATACCAGCCCTGGATGCAGACTTACTCATCCACCAGGTCCAAACCTCCCCAGCTCTCTGCATTCAGGGATCACCATGGCCTGGCAGAGTGGAGAGAGTTCAACCCCCTGCACCCTGGATGGGCTTTTTCTCACCACTATCAGCACCACAGCCACTCGTCCGACACACCCGCACTCCACCAGGGCCATTCACACCATCCCTCCAGATTCAGCCCAGTCTCCTTGGTCACTGAAGGTTTCCAAAGGGTGGGTGGAGGGTATGGCTGGGAGCAGCTCAATACATTAAGGGACAAGAGTTTAAACACAGAGAGGCAGAGCAATGTGAGGAATAAAGGACCATATGTGAAGAGAAGAGACATAAAAGCTGAGCATTTTCCCAGGGTTGAAAAAGCAAGTCCTCCATCATTGAGCACATGCCTACCTCACTCTTCACATGAGGACCTTAAAATGCAATATGATGTGTTGCACAAATCAGCAAAGGGTGTCAAACATCCCGCTTCTGGACATTCCTTCATAAGAGTTTCCCCTGACGACAACTCAAGCAACACCTACACTTCCACGAAGGAGGACGCATCAAGATCTCCTGCTCTGCCCTCTTCTGATCAGGCTTCTTCCTCCTCTTCCTCTCCTAACCACTTTCCCTGGCTGCTCCCTCACTTTGTGGCAGGCTCTCTGATCGAGCTCAGAGATGGGCGGCTGAGGAGGGTGGAACACTTGCAGACGGAAGACTTCCTGCTGGGATCACTGGCCTGTCCAGACCTGCGCCTGAGCTGCTGCACGGTGCAAAGAATCTCTCCTTCGGCCTCCTCCGCCTCCATTTCGCGGCTCCTTATCCTGCTTCACGACCAGCCGTCCCAGGTGAAGGAAAATCACATTGTAGTATTCACCATTCACAACAGACCCTTCACAACAGAACTTGACATTTAAATACTACTGTTTAAATGGGGTAAATTCATAGACTGTATAATATTAATGGGCAGAGCATGTGTGACGTCACCCATTGGTTTGTGGAGATCTGCTATGAGTCGTCGAGTTTGCCGTTACGGGCGCAGCCATCCTGGTTGCGGATGTGACGATTTTAGACGAGAGGGAAACAAACACCCCCTGCTTCATCGCCGATTTTAAAATCAACGAGACCATAATTCAAAATATGAACATCATTCTGTGTCAGAATCAGAATCAGAAAAGTTTTATTGCCAAGTACGTTTTTTACACATACAAGGAATTTGTTTTGGTGTTGTAGGTGCATGTCACACATTCTCTAAAATAAGTTAAACAAACAGGTTAAACAGAACAAACAATATAAGAATATATATATATATATATATATACACACACACAGAATGTATTAAAAATAAGAGAGTAAGAATTAGGATAAAAAAGAGCAGAACAGTAGATTAAGTTCAGTGGCGTGTAGAGCCAGAGGTGGGGTGTGGAGAGAGTCAGGGTGGGTTCCGGGCCTTGTTGGTAAGGATAGTGGCGGAGGGGAAAAAACTGTCCTTGTGTTGTGTGGTTTTGGTCCTGATGGACCTCAGCCTCCTGCCAGAGGGGAGTGGCTCAAAAAGTTTGTGGCTAGGGTGGGAGGGGTCAGCCCAAATCTTTCCAGCACGCTTCAGAGTCCTGCTGGCATATAGGTCCTGGACACGCTGCAGTCTGCCCTTGTCCTTGGCCGTGCTAGCAGCGTACCAGATGGTGATGGAGGATGTGAGGATGGACTCAATGATGGCTGTGTATAAGTGCACCATCATTGTCTTTGGCAGGTTGAATTTCTTCAGCTGCCGCAGGAAGTACATCCTCTGTTGTGTTGCAAAAGACTTGAAACTAGCGATTGAGACCATACACTCATTATGAAAATGTTTACTGAGGTAATAAATCAAGTGAGAAGTGGGTCACTTTCTCATAGACTTCAACAGAAACCGACCTCCTTTTGTAACCGCATGTGTCGCCCCTGCTGGAATTCAGATAGAATGCAGGTTTAAGGCACTTGACCCAACCGGCTACTTTGCCCATTAATATTACACAGTCTATGGGTAGATTCTTAAATCCTCTCAAATTCTTAATGAGAAAATGCCTTTAGTCTTTACTATGACATGTTAAAGAATAAGGCTGGTGATGTGTTTGTAAAAAAAAAATGAAAATACCAAAACCAACAAAGAATCCTACTAACAAGTATTGTCTGTGTAGCCAAAGCCTGATGTATCTTATTCCTAGAGCTCTATTGTCCAAAAACTGTTAAAATATATGAATTAGCCACACCGTTGCACTAAACGACAATGAAAATGGACACTCCCATATACACTGTCCTGGTGCCATAAAATACTAGCACACAAAATTTGTATTAATCCACTGCTGAAAATAGTCCCCAACTGCACCACCTAGTTTGGTTTCAGTAACGTTTGCTAAAATCTACAATACCCAGCCAGCTGTTTTGGGAAATAAAGCAGTCTTTGTAAAAAAACGTTGTGATCCTGTCAAAGTTGAATGTCTTCGGTAGAAATGAAAGTGTTGATGCCCACAGTCCTAGTATTTAAAAAACAACTGTGACAGACAGTAATACATACCACCTCTCAGATTTCGCTGGGATTGTTTCACTTTTCTACAAACAAAGCTTGTATCATACAGGTAATTTGACATGTTTTATAATAACATCAAAACAATTTGACTCATAGGGGCTTTCATTTCAAATAAAATTTCCAAAATAGCTATATTTAATCATTATGGCAGGACCTTAACCTATCTTTGTGTTTGGCATGTGGTAAAATGATATCAACCATTCAGTTATAGGTCAGGGGTAATGGTGTTAACTGTGCAAATAGCTCATCATTACAAGCCTGCATTCATCAAAGGTCTCTACTGAATTTATTGCATGCTTCAGATAAATATTTCTTCTTTTTTAAAGGTTCTTCAAACTGGAACAGTAGCACCCCCTAGTGAACAAGTACATTTGCTGCATTCTGGTGTCTAATCTTCCTGTACATATGTATCATCCTCCTCCAGGAGTTGGTGGATGTCTATGTGGAGTACCCCTTCTTTGTGCGTGGGAGAGGCTGGTCCTCCTGCAGCCCTCAGAGGACTGCCCATCTCTGTGGCCTGCATTGTCGCCAGCTCAGTGTGGGGGACGTCTGCCTGGCTCTCACCCCTATCTCAGCCCCCCAGCCTCCAGCGTCAACCACCCTGGAGCCAAAAACCTCACCTAGTAAGTCAGAGGGAGGGTGTGAGTCTTTAGAGGCACCACAAGCCCAGATTCCCCTAGGGCCAGAGCGTCAAGCAGGGGGGAAGAAGAAGGAGGCAGAGGCAGTCCGCAGGAGACACTTTTCGGCCCCCTGAGTTGGGAGGTCCAAGGAGTAACTGCATGTAGTGGGGAGGTTTGCTGTTTTAAGGACAGGAAGCATGTCAATCTCTTTTAAGCTCTGCTATTGTCAGCCTATATCTGCTGTATTTCTACCTCCTGAATTATATTTCTGTGCTTGACTGTCATTTTTTCAATTGTATCTAAGGAGTAAAAGAGGATAGATAGGATGAACTCTCAGGATTCCCCCAGAGGTAAACTTAAATTAGCATATGTGTCAAGGTAAGTCAGGGATCAAACACTGACTATGTGAGTTGAGTTAAACATTACATTTGCTGTGAGCCTGATCTAAACACAGAATTCAGATCTTACTTGTGTGAAATTGGAGAACCAAAGTGTACATATATGGTGCCACAGGGAGCTGCTTCTGTGACAGTGAATCTGAGGAAGATCTGGGGAACTTTTAAAGCGAGGGGTCACATTTTTTCAAGCAGTTCTCACAAAATCTGCCCATGTTCCTTGAAAAGCACAGAAAAAATACTCCCTCAGGTCCTTTACTGCCGATGATCATTTCGTTTATAGTTATATCTTTTCTGCCTTACATTATGTAAGACTTCTTTATGATTATAAAATGAGGTTTCAGTCCAAATTACTGTATATCCTTAATGCCAGAAACTTTTTTTTAAATGATTGAGAGTGAACTTTCACATTGACAGTCAACACCACTTTTGATTGCATCAGTAAGATTACGTTTTACGCTTCTACCTCTATTTTATATTCAAGGTGACAGATAGATATAATCGGTGTGTTTGTGTATGGGCTGTGTTGTAATATTCTACTGTTGGAAGCTCTCAGCTTCTTGGTGAATGTCAGTGTGAATGCCTTTATTTTGCCTGGTTGTTGTGCTGCTTTGCTTTTGTACTGAAGCTCCTTTTTAAATGTCTGTTCCATTGTCAAGATGGAGTGGAGATGCTTGTGCCGTTCAAGTACTTTAAAAGCACAATCTGTGATTGGTGTACAGTGCTAAATGGCAGCACCAAAACATGGTTTCCTCCTGAGTATACATGGCCCACATTTTGACAAACAATTCAATTGTACAAAATTAAAATGCAGACCATGTGGACTCAACTATGATGTCACAGTTAGGGCAGATAAGGTGCTGTACACACAGATTGGGTCTTTACTTTGTGAAAAAGTTATATCAATGTTAAATAAATGTGTTAAGTTATTTGCATATTTTTTTCACATAAATCTCTAAAACCCATTAATAAATCACAAAAACATCAAATAACTAGCCAAATGTGTGTTGAATGCCACTGTAATCAACATTATTAATGCCAAATGAGGTAAAAAAAAGAAAAAAAAAAAAAAAAAATACCACACACACACACCTGCTTCTTTCCATTTATTCAACTAATTTATTTTGACAAAATAAAATTACAGCTTTCCTTTGCCCACCTGCAGCTCTGGTCTGACCCAGAAGGCAGCTGCAGTCGGGGCGATGGTGCACACCCTGACTCACGAAGATGATTCACTGGCATCTTGCAGATCGCATGCCTCTCACAGGCCTGGTGATATACAGTATGTCTGCACCAGGAAACTATAGGCAGGCCTTTCAGTCCCACACTGCTAACAGTTTTAGCTGCCATTCTTCACTGAGCTCCTCTAAATCAGCAGCACACCCGCGTGAGTTGCCAGATATTTTACACCTGACCAGTTTTAAATGGCCTGCTGAACAACCAGTTCAACGGCAGTAAAAAAAGTCCTCATCAGACATAAGTTCATGCAGATGTTCCAAAACAAAAGGTGCAGTGGTTCAACAGGATGATGGAGATTTAAAGTTTTACGAGCTGTGAAATCAGTTACCAAATTCAGATTTAAACCCAGGCAATATTTTATATATTCTGATGCCTGATGGTCAATGCCTGAATTCAAATGCAGATAGATATGTGTTGCACATTAGGGAAAATACCAGTAGTAACTTTTTACTTTTCTGTTTCTAGCACTGAATGTTTTATTTGAGTATGTGAGGTAACTCAACATTGTTCGGAGTCCTTTTAGTGCACTTTTTGTACTCAAACTCAAAGGAAGGCTTAAGAAAGCCATTTGTTCAACCTTTCTCTGTTGCCAATGGTTCTAATTGGTTTGTGGTAGTGGTTAATACTGCATGGGAGCCTCAGCTGCTGCTCGTGAAAACAGTACACCAGATTAACGCTCGTTCTGTGGCAGAAGCTCCTTGATGACCAGCCAGTCAATCATCTCTTGTCTCTGGTTCCTTCACTTCTGCATTTTTTTGAAGTGTCCCTCCATCATTGCAGAACTCACAGGAGGGGGTTTGAGCGGTCAGTGGCAGCCACAGGCTCTGACCACCATGTTCCGGTACTTCTTGAGGATGACATTGGAGCTGTCGTCAAAGTAGAGCACTGAGATGCCGTGGAGCTGGGTAGGGGCACAGCAGGGCTTGGGCACCGTGTCCGGGTTGATAAAGTGCACCTGTAGTTAGAAGAATCTTAAATCATCAATCCTTACAGAAAGTGGAGGTAGTAGCAAAGGTGCCAGTCATCAGAGGCTGCTTGGGACTTACCAGAGTTTGTACGATGGCGTGATTGGTGGCATTCATGTAGGAGTTGAGAGGGAAGGCGCATTCTCCCTCGCAATAGTATGCTGCATAGCCCTCTGGAGCTATAATCCAGTCCTGGTCAGAGTAAAACTACTGGTCAGTTAATTGTCCCTTTTGGGCATAAAATGAAGTGAAATTATATTAAAGTGCTCATATTATGCTTTTTGATTTCCCCCTGTCCTTTAATGTGTTATATATCTTTTTGTGCATGTTATAGGTTTACAGAGTGAAAAAGCCCAAAGTCCACCCCAAAGGGACTTACCATCTCCAACAGAAAACACTGTTCACAAACTGCTCCAAACAGCTCTATTGTAGTCCAGCCTTTACTTCTGTGACGAACGTGCGTCACTTTGTAACACACGTTATAATGCTCGACTAGCTGGTAGCGTGGCACGCCCTCATACTCTGCAACTGACTAGCTAGCTGTACTTAGTGCTCATGTGCGACTCCCAACAAAGATGGAACAGAAGTGTGATGCCTCACTCTGTAGCTAAAACAGAGAGCTCAACACACAGGGTGAAAAGAGGAGCTGCAGCAATGTGCAGTACAACAAATATATGGTGTTTTCTGAAAATTAAACCACATAAACCCATTCTGGTACAACCTCTAAATACAATTATGAACCTGAAAATGAGCATAATATGAGCACTTTAAAATGAGATCAAAATTAAATTTCTGAAATATATACCTGCCATCCCAAATCTCTGAAACTAACATACAGCTCATGCTTTTTACATCCCTCTTTGGTGATGCCAAGGTTATCTGAAATTGAAAACATGCAAGTATGAGTACACAAAAGGCCAGTAAGTCAAAGACATTAAAACCACGACACGGGTCAATGATGGTAAGGTTTGAATGGTTCGGGCACCTGTTGCATCCTCCACTGCCTTTAGTGCATCTTGGACAGTCTTCTGGGGTTTGGAGCGGTTAGACTGGCGCCCCTTGTGGGCAGAGCGGATGCTACGGAAGCGCACCTCATTGGCTTTGAAAAAGGCAACCATGAAGGCCTGCTTGTCCTGAGGTCCACCGCCTGTCACCATCCCCGCCAGCCGGGGGTTCCTCCTCTGGCCTACAGAGGGAGGCAAGGGGGAACAAAAACAATGAGTCTCAACCAACCACTGAAGATGACAATAATTCACATCTAAGTCTCTACTAAACAATAATTTGTTCATTGCGGTACACAGTTCTAATATGACCACAACAACCACAATCATAACTTGAACTCTGTAAGAACCCTCTACACATATTTACTCATTATGTAGTGGTCCTTTTCCCCGTAGGATTAAAAGAACATTAAAGCATTACTACAGACAAAGACTGTATTCTTGCTGCTGTTGCTGTTATGGATCCCTCCCTGTGTTAGTTAGTGTATGACAGTGACTGACCGTGGCTGTCTTCCAGGACCAGGTGCAGGCCAAGGTTCTGCTCAGGGTTGACCAACCAGAGATTACTGGTGTCAGTCAGGTCAAAGACCAGCCAGCCCTCCTCTGCAGCCCACACTTCTCGTTGGTACAGCAGCAAGAGCTCCACTTCACTGAGGAGAGGACAGTACATAATTGAATTGAAGGTATTTCAAGGCTAAAAGCATACAGTAGTATTCTTGTTTTGGCTGCAGACTGAAATATTTTTAAAAAAGTCCTCGGATTAACCATCAAAGACTATCAAATCATTACTTACCAGTACTACCATACAAAATTATATGGTGATGAAATGTCTACTGTGATTTGTTACACATCTCTTGTTTTTGAAAATTGATTTTCATTCCTGAAATTAACGGTAAGCAATGGCTGTCTGGGATCTATGAAAAAATAACTAAAAGTGTGTGGTAGGCTTAGGAAAATAGTTGGCTGTCATGCAAGTTATATAAAATATGTTATTAATTGGCTAAAAAAAATGCAAAACTACATGTGTGGCCCTGTAATAAAAACTTGCTTTATGTTGTTTGGAAAAAATATGGCAGCACATTGGGTTTCAAATAAAACAATGACTTTGAGGTTAAAGTGCTAATTTTCGGCCCTGTGTTTGAAGGTGTTTATGTCGATATTCTGGGAACAGTGTGGGAATCGTAACCCTTTTTTATACATATTCCCCCAATTCTAAGATATTTCAACAGGAAAAAAAATACATGAAAGGCAACTAAGAGGTTTTATGTGGAATGTTGTTGATAAGCCAAGCCAGACACTCAGTCCAACTGTGTTTCATTTGCTGAAGACCAGACTCAAGGCAAGAAAGAAATACATTTTAATTATTTAATTAATAATTAATAAGGTTACATTGTTGATGTACTGTATGTGGGTTGTTGTCAGTGACTTCAAAGGAACCAAACATAAAACATGATAAATTATGTTAACCTGTCTAATTACGCTGTGTTAACTAAAACTGTTGAATTATATCAAAAGGGAGTTATAGTTCCTACATTGTTCAGATGTGGATATGAACAACTTTAAATTAAAGCTGAGACACAACTATTTAATCTCATTGCCATTGTTTCAGAGTACAGAGCCAACACAACACAAAATGTGTCACTGGCCTTATTTCTGACTGCACTGTAAATACACTAAATTAGGATAAATAAATTGGAAAATCAGAATAACAAATAATAATGCACTATATTGTGCAAGAAGACACAAACTGTTAATGGACAGATGCCTTCAAAATTAAAATAGGAGCAAAAAATTAATATAAATATTTTAAATGCAAGATTAAAGAAGATTTTTCATAATTTCAGCCTCAATACGATATGTAGCGGCCTAAACATCCAGGGCAAGTCACCGTCATCAAGTAACACCCTGAAACATGTATCCAACCACAACGACCAACAGCCATTATCAAAGGAGCACTCTCAACATCATAGAAGAAAACTATGCTGATATGTGCCGTCTTAAGGGCATATTTTAACAGACAATAGCTTTATTTACAGTCTGAGTTTTAGACCCTCAGGCAGACGTCTGCCTTTGGTCCTGCCCCCTGCTCGTCTGTCTGTGTGGAGTAGCCTTTGCGGGTCTGTGAATGACAATGATGTTGCCATTAACACCATCGTCAGCCCCACTGTCACCGGTGAAGAGCTTAAATCTACTGCCAGCACATGATTCCTTCTGCTGAGAGCTCATAGTGTGGGTGGTAGAACTTTGATTTGTGTGAAAGAAGGGGGGATGTGTGGGGTCTAATTATTCTACAAACGGATAATCTGTCATGTTGTTATCCAATTTCAAGTGTGGTTTGAAACAAGAAAACAGTGTCAGAGTAACAGAGGCTAGCAGGCTGACAGACAAAACAGAGCTACAGACAGTCCGACAGACAGAAACACAGAGGACCTGTGTAAGAGAATGAGAGTAAATTGACGTCTTGAGGGTTGAGAGGGTTATTTGTGGTTGGAGCTGTGAGTTATAAATGCAGGTCTCCTGGGGACTGTCCTGTTCTGACTGTGTTTCTGTAATTGCCACTAATGTCTGTGTAAACAGCTTTGGTGCACTAACATCAGCAGAAATAACCTGTTGGGAAATGTAAACAGACACGGCCAAAGCAGGCAGAATCGAGTGTTCACGTACAGCAGGCCAACAACCGGAAAAGGAAAGCACACAGTAGCATGAGGTGTTTGTTCAAACTCAACCACACTACTCATATTATATCACTAGCACAAGAGGATGATCATACTGTATGTAGCAATGAAACCAGCTGCTACGAAGATTCATTTTAACGATGCTTCGACAGGTCAGTTCAACCCAAATTTAAAAAACATATCTTGCTTTCTAGCCATGCAGATAGGCTTGGTTATGTATATCCGGGTTTTGAGGTATCTGTCAACACAACAGTGCCACCGAGGCGAATAGAATTTCATTGGTAGTGCTCACAGTGGTTTTATTTCGGGGATTGTTCAGGTTCCGCCGGAAATTCCACTGATTGTCCCTCATTTTTGACCAAATGTCCAACACCTTGGCGTTCTAACCTCCGTTCGATTTATGAGGACTATGGTTAACTGCTCCTCAGATCTCTGCAGGGTAAATCTGTTGAATCAACAACTTTTGAACATACACACGTTCCACCAAAACAAGTTCCTTCCCGAGGCTATTTTGCAGCGGCACCATCATTGAGTCCGTTTTTTCTCCCATCCGGGAATGTTGTGTGGATTAGCCAGACTCTCCTCCGCGGCGCTGTGGAGGTAGATCTGGTAATGCGAGACTATCCTCACAGTACTGAAAAATTACATATATGCCGGCAGCAAATCTTAGGAACTCATTTCTACTGAAGAAATAGTTCCTATGAAAATTGTTGACAGTGTGTTCTGTGGGATTATCCAGAAACAGAGACACTGTTTGTGAAAAGTCACATTTTTAGCTACGCTAGCAGTGTGGCTCTGGCAGTTAACCACTTTTGTGCCGACCGAAATATCTCAATAGTTGGATGGATTGCCATATCATTTTGTACACAGACATTGATGTTTCCATGATGATGGATTGCCATGAAATAGAGACATTCATTTCCCTCTAAGATGAATTGCAATAACTTGTGCAATCATCAGACCAAATGTTTATTTTATTTATATCTATCCAACATTTTGGTTTATGATAGTCTGGCTATCACCAGACCAAGCTCAATCTTTTAAGATTGAACATTAGTCTGGGGAGTCTGCTCTGTATTTTCTACTGCACAAGAGGCGTGATCAACGGGCATAGTTCAAATGACTCTGTACACAATTGGATAGTCCTTCAACCAATCAGAGCAACGATCCGGGTGACGTAGCAGCGACAGCGGCATCAACCGGTTGCTGCGCTTCGGTGACCGTTATGTTGAATGTAAAGAAGAAGCTGCTTGGTCGCTTCTCTATCATCATCATTGGTCCCTGCAAAATTGTAACGGAAGCAGGATAGAAAAATGTACAGGTTTCCAGCCTGAGTTGCAGGGCGAACTCAAATCGCCGGCAGATTGGGCTGGGTTTACCCAGTCTAGGTTTATGACTGAATACCTGCGAAACCAAGTGCTAATTAGCTGTTACCATGCTAACACACTAAACTAAGACAGTAAACATTTTACGTTCTAAACATAGACTGTATATAAAGATGGACAACATGAAAGCACCCCAAAAGTGAAGCCAAAACATCTCGATCACCCCTTGGTGGCTGGCTGCTGTATAGGTCATATATTCCGCCCCCTCCATGTTAGCGGATGGGACGTGGGCCAAACTAAGATGGTAACTGTCATTTTAGGTAATTCTTATCATGCTGATGTATGTTCACGTGTTAATTTTTTCTGATAAGTTTGGTTTGAATTAGTTATTTGATGCTATAAAAAGGTGGTGTGATGATTTATGAGTGATAGCTGTGACTGTGCTTGCAATTGAATTGAGAATGTTAGCATGGTGACATTTAGCCCGTTGCACAGCTGGTCCAAAAGTGCAACTTCAGAGAGCTGCAAGTTATATTTTCTATGCTGTGAGCACCACCATGAATTTACGTTCACCTCCATTGTATTGGGGGTGGTAGCAGAAATCAGACAGATATCTCAAAACCTTAACAAAATAAACCAGAGACAATGCAGGGTACGTGAGGAATTTTTTTTTTTTTATTTGTAATTTGAGTGAAATTATTCCTAAATGTCAAACACTACTGAAAAGATTGAGCTGATGAAACAGGATAAAGCAAAAAAAACAAACAACAACAGTAAAATCAGCAATTAAACCAAATTTTCCCTGTGGGGATCAATAAAGTTGTATCGTATCTTAAATTTGAGATGTACAGGAGCAGGAAAGAAAACACCCATACCTGTTTGGAGGCTCCTGCAGGACCTGGTATACACTGACTCTGAATGTCTCATTCTCGTAGCGTTCCTGGATGAAATCTTTATAAATCCTAAACTCTGCTGCTGTGACGGCCTCTCCCTCTGGAATACGGGAAAGCTCAAATCGAAATTCTCTTCTGTGCTGCTGGTACAATAGATCCTGATCCTGATCAACTATCAGGAAGAGAAAAAAGAGAAAGCAATAGAGTGATGGATTCTTTATTGTTGCCTGCATCAGCTGACACACATACACACAGTGAAATAATACTGCTGACCCTTAACAAGAAAGTTTGTACATCTGAGTAAAAAGGCAAACCACTGTGAATATAATCAGATGGTCCAATCCAGTCGGTGGTTGCATATCCGTCAAAACTGTTGCCAAATCAAACGTTGCTCTGATGTGTGCCCACATCTCGGAAGCGCTGTGTCAGAAATAGGAAAAATCCTGCTTCCATGAGTAAAGTGATTGATCTAAACATTACTTAAGTCTGCCATACGTGCCAATGTGGGGGAGAAAAAATATTCTCAGGGCTCAGTTTGGCTCCCTGTTTAAATTGCACACATGTGCTGACCACAAGAAAAGGCCTGTTAAGGCACAGCCCGGAAAACCACAGCTGCCAGTGTGCTTTTACAAACGCACTCACATAAAAGATAGAGAGACCCACAAATCCATGTGTGACTTAACTACCAGAGTCTGTACCACCCACACCTGCCTGATCATTTCGTCATGTATCACTGTATATCCAGTGATTTCATTCTGATTGTAGAGGCTAAAGTAAAGCAGCAGTAGTAGCTGATGGTTTCCAATCCGCCCTGAGCCAGCTGAGTCTCTCCAACACTCAGACTTTCCAGAAGAACGGTGGTCAGAAAGACCCCGAAGCTTCCTGAAGCTTTTCAGTGTGGTGTTTTTACAGCATTAGCCGATGCGTTTGTCCTTGGAAAGAGCAGTGGAGGTCTCTGGTGAAGGTGTGCAGAGCGGAGCAGCGATTAGTCACCTTAAACACATCCTGCCCACTGGCACACATCATGACATCATCATGACATCAGCCTTCCTACTGATGGTCCACTATTGTTTCAGTGCACAGACAACCACACGCACAGCACCTCAACACTAGAAACAGATTTATTATTATGTTTCACAAAAGAGCGCGCGCACACACACACACACACACACACACACACACACACACTGACTCACAGTCTTCTAAAAACATTTATAACGACACAAAAACACACGCACACAAGCCGTAAATTGTTAAGAGCAGTGCATTCTAAACCCTGCTAGTCATTTGTTTGACCGCAATTAAATGCTGGAAGGGAACGAGGGGTGTTTTTATGAAAGCAATAATTGCTTGTAAGGACTCGATGTGTTTACGTTAGGGACCATTAGCTGCAGAGATCAGACCTCAGATATGCAAACTTCCCTCTGGGAGGCATTTCAACACTTCAGATTACTCCTGACACTGCAGGGCCACACAGCCACGAAGCTATCATTAACCTATTGCAATTTTATACTAAATGGGATTTTTGTTTTGTTTTTAACATATCAGCATGGGTGGTTTAAAGATATATGTCTGTACAAAAACAAAACTCAAAAGATGACCCAAATATGACCTTTGAGAATATTTGTATAATATATTTATAGCATTCTCTGCATCAGTACTTTCATTTTCAACTGATTAAAGTACGTCTTCAATTTTTTCTTCCAGTGAACATTTACTGCCTTTTCAAATCCACGGATGTCTGCATGCGTTGACAAGCTTGACAGCATTGCTTCATTTTCTTGCAGATTATTAGAACCACCATAAAAACCAAATTTACTGAACTGAGTTATTCTGCACAAGATGTCAAATACAGAGGTGGGCTTAAAGTGTATCGTCAGAAAGGAATTAGTTTGCACATAAATGTATAAATAATAGGAAGGTTAATGCGGTTTTCTGGTGGGGCAAAATAAATTCTTAGTGTGATCTTCTTATGCTTCCTTCAGATTAGCTTAGCAGACAAACACATTTCTTCTCGCTTATAACACAATACGCCTTCTGTTCTCCAGCGACACAGTCATTCCTCCAAGTGCTAGGAGAGCATTTTGCACTCTTTCTACTTTAATGAAAGCCAGTGACATTTGGTCAGTGTGCCTTTTCCCATGCTCTGCTGGTGTGTTTTGGTCAATGCAACAAAACAAAAAAAACATAATGCATGTGTCCACGATTTCAGGCAGCGGTGAGATTGAGATATGATTGATGGTGATAAGATTGAGTGTGAAGTCAGGCCTAGTCTGCACTACATTCAATGTATTTCTTTATAAACAATTGTACAAAGGAACTACAATGTGCTATGTGCAGTGCAATATCAGCTGCCACGTGTAGACGAATGCTTCCTTCTGAAGTACGACCTGTGGTTTGGCATTCTAACAGAAGTAAACATATGGAGCCATGTACATGTATCAGCATGTGTGCCGTGATGCAATAGACTGTATGTGTGTGTGTGTGTGTGTGTGTGTGTGTGTGTGTGTGTGTGTGTGTGTGTGTGTGTGTGTGTGTGTGTGTAGACTTTACAAAATGACTACACAATATCTCAAATACTGTCTGTGATGAAAAAAGAGGGGTTGAATCCTTCCCCTCTTTCCACAATTAATTTCATTTATACTGAGTAAATGAGGCTGATTTATCTAAAATACAATATTTCTCTACATCATTGTTCCATGCACTGTCTACCTGCATGATATACCTGGGGGCACTGAGTGAAGGGGATGGGCAGCTCTACAGCAGCTCTCCCTCACACTGGAAGCTGGTTTCTGGAGGGGAAATACCATAATCCAGTTAGGTCTTGAAGCGATCATCCAGGGACCACCAAGAAGAGTCACTCCAGCACAATGTGGAAGCCCCAGCTAAACACTCAGCCAATCATCAGCACAGAAGGTAGTGGGCTCAAGAGAGAGAAATAATACACACTTTTCTTCCTCCTTCCTCTTTATAATCAAACTCTCAGATGTGGAACCACATAAATCTGCTATGTTTTCAGAAACAATGTTTCCAGATCTCATTAGTTGAAAAGTTCACGACTGAGGACATAAAATGTTATGTTTCAGATTTGTTTTACAGTCTCCAAATGTTTTGTATTAACTACACATGTATGGGCTGATCGAAAAAATAACTCTAAATGTCTCCTCATTTTTAAGGCTTCGGTTCAATCTCAAAGGCAAACAAACAGACAGGAAGGTTTTTTTGGAGACGTATTTCAGATGAACACACTTCATCTCTTTAGGTTGACCTATGACCCTCCTCCTGAGGCCGGAGAGAGGCATAAAAAAAGACATGGGTAGGTTTTGGATGTAACCACATCCGGATAAGAGCCACAGGCACCATGCCGTCTGCTCTTTCACCATAGTGATACCAGAGCAGCCGTAGGATCTCCAGGGGAAACAAAGGCAGGATTTGCCCTCTATAAATTCAATAACGTCTGAGTAAGCCCCAACTCCCACCTGTGACCCATGTGATTTGCACCCTCCGAACAAACACACAAACATGCAGGAATGCACTGCACCTGTACTAACATAGATGTATGCAGCAAAAGCATGTGTTTAGATGCTGTTTGCATCTTAGTCAACTTGTCTCTCACTCCCTAGGGGTTTAGAAATGCCCGTTCAGTTTCTAGTCATGCGAAACAAAGCCGTGCTAAGCCTCTCCCCCAGAGCTTTTGAAGGGATTCTGGGGAAATCGGATACAGACATGTTGTCATAACATTTACAGCTCGGAATGCATAATGCCTGATTTTGAGTGAAGAAAGTGACCTAAAAGCCACAATGTAAGAGACACATGGCTTTCAAACACACTTAACTAATGCATGTTGTTGCTGTTGTAGTGGCTGTGGAAGGCTTCACAACAAAATGGAAAGCAGAAGTTTATTCAATCAGATAACAACGATGAGACTCCCCCTGGAAAATCATAGCCTACAAGTAATCGTTCATTTGGACATTCTGCAAAGAATACTCGAATAGGATAATAAAAAAAATAGCTTGCTTAAAATTGTTTTTTTCTTCTTCATGAAAACATTATCACAGTAAACCAGGTGCCTGTAGTAGCATGTAGTGTACATTTATATACACTAAAACATTATCACAGTAAACCAGGTGCCTGTAGTAGCATGTAGTGTACATTTATATACACTAAAATATATATAAGTAAATATTTTATTTTCAAAAAGTGTCATTATATATTCGAACTGTAAACTTACCAAGATTGACAAAACTCATCACCATGTCTGCGTCATCTAGGAAGCGGCTGTCCTGTGGGGTCACCATGGGGGAGACTTGGGTCGGTAAAACGGACTTGTAGTAAGAGTATCCGGGCGGCTCTGCGTCTGTAGAGATGGTATTGTACAGGTCCAGCATGAACATCGGGGCAGCGTTGTGTTTGGTGTGGACGTGCGGACGCGGACGATGCGGCAGCCCCAGGATGGAGAGGATCTCCCGCTGCATCTCCCTGCGCTCTTGGCTCCGCAGCCGCCGCTGGATGAAGCTGGAGCGCACTTCGTTGTCCACGGAGAAGTTGGCAAAGGCGACCTGCGTAGCCAACACGCAGTAACCCCACGACAGGAGGATTGGTATCGTCGCCAAGGCCCTTTTAACCATTTTACGTGCGGCTATAGCCTAACTATAGTCGATAGATATGACTGGGGATGCGCTTCCTACTTAAAGAGTTCCCCTACTTCTGATAGGAGTAAAACACACTACCCTCTATAAACTCAGAATACCCTTCCCTCATAATCTATAGTTGCGCACTGTCTTGGTGATACAGCCGTGCCTTCCCCTTAATGGCAACTTGGGAATGAATTTTATAGAGGCGCTGTGTCAGGGGAGGGGCAGGGGGGGTTTAGAATGCAAACCAAGACTGGAAAGATTGGGAGAGTGTGTGGGGGTAAAGTCAATGAAAAGTAAGGTGAGAATAGGTCAGTGTCCTATCATGAAGTGGACTCCTCTATCTTGGTAATAAGATGGATGGGGTGTGGACCTATCACAATGAATTGTCCCATCACTGCTTCCTTTGTTTGGAGATGACCTTTGGGCCTCTGATGAAAGTGGACTTAATATCTGATTAGCACATCTTTTCCCTGTCTTTTCAACACCAAAGGCCATGTGTACTTATTTCCAAATCCTATCTATATTGCAACAGATCTGGACAGTTTGAATTGATTGTCACTGCAGTGCCTCAACACTGTGCACATGGAGATACTCAAAACACTAAGGGGGTAAAAATGCTTGTTTAAAGTTTAGATCAGTTTAAAGGTAAAGAGGGAAAATCCCCTAATCCCTTCTTCAACACACACCTTTGAACTCAAACAATAAACTCGAGCCCACCCTAATTGTGGAGGGGTTTGAGTGATCAGCACTACAGGCATGAAGGGACTTGCCAATAGCCCAATGAATTACTACAACAATGTGTAAAGCACTCCACTGTGACTACTTTAATAGAGAGTAAACAGTGGTGGGGGTGGACAATGAATGACAAGGCAAGAATCTGACGCTGAAGTACAGATTATACGTGTGCTTTACTGAGATTTGAGGACAGCTGTGACTGGATCAGATCATAAAACTCAAGGAAGGAAAATAATGTGTAATAGCCGCAAACTGAAATTTGTTTCTGCTTTCCTCCTCCTTCCTTCTGTTTTGTATAGGACACAGTGGGAACAAGCCATACATGAACTAAAATCACACAACCAAATTTCAACTATGCACTTGAGATGTTTTTTCCCCCCAGCGAAGGTCACTTAACATGGCTCATCCCTGCAAACTCATATAAACAACAAGAGTCCTTCCTATACTACAAACATTTGTAAACATTACAAGTAACTATTTAAGACTTAAAAAAAAAAATCAGTTTTGCTCAAGGACTCTTATGCCAACAGGTCCTCATATATTCATATCATACATCATATTTCCTATATTGACAGCCACATCATCATCCCACGCATTAGAATGGAAGAAGGTTCTACAATCTGTCGTAGCACCACCACTGTGAAACTGCTGCACACTCAGGCATTTCTCAGCCTCAGGGATGTACTGTATCTCATAATTTAATTACTGCACCATATTATATTTGCTGAATGTATAGGCTGACTTACTCAGTCCAATAAGAGTCATTCATTACATCTCCAACTGGAGGTACAACCATAATAGGTGTGATATTTGACTGCATGGCAGATAAGTACTGAAACATGGTTTGTTTTGTTCTATGTGTATTTAGATCTGTTATACTGTGGAACTGTGAAGGGTTCGAATTGATCCTGCAATATGCTTATTCTATACACATGACCTCTGAATTGCCCTCAGGGAAAGTGGGGCAGATTTTCCTAATTTTCCAAAATTCATTGAGATTGTGTGTCCATGCAGGCACAAAATTTGAAAAAAACAAACAAAAGTTCAAAAGTACCTTTACTAATGTAGGCCATTGTAGCATTATTTTGAACCCTTGAGTATTTCCATTTGATGCAACGTTATACTTAGTTAGCTACATTTCACTCAACTACACCAGACTGACTACATTCATCTGACAGCTGCAGATTTGACTTTGCAGATTACTTGCATTCAAAACACACAATCGTTTTATAAAATATTTTGAATTGTTATAGATTCATGGCATATAAAGTAGATAAAATAGCTTAATCTTCTTTCTTTCTGCAACAATAAAATACTGCATACTTGTTAACCATAATAACCAAATAATAACACTCTGAAAGTGGCCATTCTACATAATGAATAGCCTAACTTTTCTTGTGACACATTTTTTATAAGACACATTTTGACTTTTACATTTGTTAAATATTGAATGCAGGACTTGTAATTGAGTATTTTATACTGTTGTATTACAACTAATATTTTGGTAATAAAGGTAGTTACCCACCTTACATGATGGTACGTTATGCACTCTACTAGTAGCCTACTAGTGCATTATTATGAAAGGCCATACGGAGCGGACTATGGGGGTGATCGGGGGATGAGTTTGTCGGTGGGTGGGAACCATCATGGTAACCTAGCCTACACTTTTTACACCTGGCCCCTGTACTGAATTACACTAACAATCGACGAAAAGCATACAATTAGTTCAACACAGTTCTTCTGAATTACTTCCCTTAAAAATAAAGTGACACTTGCTGTCGTGTACTGCCTCCAAGCGTTTACTCTTGACATTGCATGCTTTTACCCGAAAACGTCACCAAACTGCGACACACCGAGGAACTAGCGCCACATTTTCGATGCGCCAAATTATTTTGGCATTTTCAGCGTTACAGTTTATAGCCATAGTTTAACAAATTCGGGGTATGTATCGTAATGTAGTTATGAGACGGTTCTACAGATTATAGAATGTCTAAATATGGTGTTTAAAAATGCTGCTCAGAAACGTTTTCATCCAGTAACGTGAACTAACGTGACTGCTACAGTCTCAAAACTGACTTAGCTAACGTTAGCCAGCGGTGAATTATATCAGGTTTTATTTTCTGACCGGCGTAATGGCTAATAGTAGTAACGTTACATGCGTTCAAATGTATTTATCATACACGCTTAAACTGGCCATATATTATCATGCTAGAAACCGCTAGCAAGTAACTCAGAAGCTAGCAGCGGTAGCTAACTGTTAGCGTTAATGTTGGCTGCCCAGCTAACTTACGTGTTGTCAATCGTCATGTCGGGTGACAGGAGTGTTATGATAAAGGACTGGTAGCAAAATAGTGTCGTGTGAAGCTGTGGCTTTAGCTACCTCGCTTTATACACACGCGGTATTTGCTTACCCTCCTTATTTGGATTCAACGCTACGCCCAAATGCATCAGCTAACGAAAGTTACCTGTTAACGTTACCACTCTCTGGCTTTTGATTATATTGATGCTTAAAGACGGCAGTCAGAAGAATGTAGCCTGCTATTGTGTAAATAACACAGTGCCCCTGCCTTCTCTCGCTCTAGGAATAACGTTAATGTACTATGAGTTTATTTGGGACAACCTCCGGATTTGGAGCAGGAGGGACCGGTGTCTTTGGAAACGCAACAACAGACAGCCATAATCCCATGAAGGTAAACCAGCGGAGTAAATGACAAAAGCATTTGACATGTTTTTTTTTTTAAATAAATTTGTTATGATGGCTCACTGAAAACTGTGTCTTCACCTGTTTACTTGACTGCTGATGTTTTTCCGTGTTTATGTTTCTGACTTGTCCTACAGGATGTTGAAGTGACTTCTCCTCCAGATGACAGCATCAGCTGTCTGGCTTTCAGTCCCCCCACCATGCCAGGAAACTTCCTCATTGGAGGATCCTGGGCCAACGATGTGAGTTATTCATTCAATCATAATAATGTTGAACAGTAGTAGATTGTGTGATTTAGTGAAGATTATGGATGATCGTATTCGTTTGTGTACAGTGGGGTACAGGTCCAGGAGGATCCCTTCACCAGGCTTGTCTTCCATGAAGGACTACTTCTGTACTAGATCATGGTTAGATAGTATGCTCCTAAGTAAACACAGTTTAACTATGTGGTATCATCTGTCTTTAGGTCCGGTGCTGGGAGGTTCAGGACAATGGGCAGACTGTCCCCAAAGCCCAACAGATGCACACAGGTCCAGTGCTGGATGCATGCTGGAGCGATGTAAGTCTCACCGTACAAAGCAATTTAAGCTCTGTAGTTGATGCTGTCGGGCCATGGAATAATTCATGATGTGCTACTCACTTTAACCAGGATGGGAGTAAAGTCTTCACTGCTTCTTGCGATAAAACGGCCAAGATGTGGGATCTTAACAGCAATCAAGCATTGCAGATTGCACAGGTTGGATGAGAATTCGCAGATCAACTATATGGTCATAAGAATGAAGCAGAGTCATCTTACACCTCTCACCATTTCTCTTCACAGCATGACGGTCCAATCAAGTCAATCCACTGGATAAAAGCCCCGAACTACAGCTGCATAATGACTGGCAGTTGGGACAAAACGCTGAAGGTACAACAGCACACGGCACATTACAACACATCTGAATAAAAACATAAATTAGTTTTTTGCATTTAGGGTCCCAAGAACATCTGAAATATGATTGGCTATTGTGCTTTCAAACAGCTTTCTGGTTAACTTTATTTCAGTCACGTCTGGATCAGCATTTTATCAATGGGCGATGGCCACTATTTTTTCTTGTGTTTGTGTAGACGCCTAAATATAACCATAATGATTACTTAAAAGAGCTAATCAGAGAGTGGTATAGGAAATATTTGTAATGGAGCACTGAGAATCATGACCTTTTTTGTTTGTTTTTCACTTCAGTTCTGGGACACTCGCTCTCCCAATCCCATGATGTCTCTGCAGATGCCAGAGAGATGCTATTGTGCAGATGTTGTAAGTAGTTCATAAAGAATATCACATGCATTTTATTACTTGGGGAGTAGATAATTCAATATGTGGATCTTCTTTTTGTGTGTTTTTAACCTCTGTGACTGTAATATGTAGGTGTACCCCATGGCAGTGGTTGCCACAGCTGAGAGAGGCCTAATAGTGTACCAGCTAGAGAACCAGCCCTCTGAATTTCGGAGAATAGACTCTCCTCTCAAACATCAGGTGAATTTTCCTCTTCCATGGAAATGGTTTCTCTTTGTCTTTTCCCACTTCTAATGTCTCTCTGTATACATTGTGCCACTCGTTCTGGTAGTTTTATGTACAGCCAGATTCATTTTATTTGACTTGATGCAAAATCTAAAGTAAAACGTCATGACATATACTACTGTTCATGTATGACTGTCTTTTGATCCAATGTACTTTTCTGCCCTGGTCCTGCAGCACCGCTGTGTTGCCATATTCAAGGACAAGCAGAACAAGCCCACTGGCTTTGCACTGGGAAGCATCGAAGGCAGAGTGGCCATCCACTATATTAACCCTCCAAACCCGTGAGTGTCTAAAACAATTAATTTCTTACAAGTGAATGAGTTTTGGAAGTCTTGGTACTAGAGATGCACCGATTGACCGGAATTGGCCGATTTTCGCGTGATCGGCCATGACCGGCCGGTCAGTCTGACATATGCTGCCGGTCAAATGCTGTAAATAAATAACATTGTAAAGGCTACCATACACAATGCATAGGAATTATATATATAGACTAGCAAATAA
Source organism: Zingel zingel (assembly GCA_023566125.1). Lineage (NCBI taxonomy): Eukaryota > Metazoa > Chordata > Actinopteri > Perciformes > Percidae > Zingel > Zingel zingel. Next base: position 7,334,075 of record CM042319.1, read on the forward strand.
TAATAAACCCACTATTAATTACATTATCTTAATGCAGTATAACTACTGTAGCATGTAAATAATGTAAAATACAAACGTGAGCAAGGGCGTTCAACAATCACCATTATATCGAATCAACAGCCACGTGCAACCTAGCTAGCCGGTGAAGAACACAAACACGAAATCACCAGCTAACAATGAACTGACAACATAAGTTATACGACTTACAGTTCTCAAGGACGCACACGTTCTCTTAATACAGCCATGACGCACACACGCAATCTCCACTGGCTAGTTATCCTCCAACAGACTTTTTTTCCCTCTCCTTTCTCTCTCTTTTTTCCGCCGGGTGGCGCGCGTGCACTCGAACAATCACTGCTTCTAGAATAAGGCCTTTTGAGAAATATCTTTATACTGCAAGGCTATATTTATTTATTTTTGTTATTTATATATTATTGTATTGCCATTACCTGTTTTACCTGTTTTCATACAGGAGTTTAGTTTGCTAAATATGTAACTTTTTTTAGTTGGATATTGGATGTGAAAAGAAGGAAATGGTTCTTTCATAACATTGCACTTTAGATGTGTATGAATTTCCCACACCAGGAGTAATTTATATAGTTCCTTTTTATAGCGATCCATTATCTGTTCAAAAAATGTTCTACGTTCTATGTAAAATGTTCTAACTAAAATCGGTATCGGCTGGTCAAACTCGATGAAAAATCGGAATCGGCCTAGAAAATTGTAATCGGTGCATCTGTACTTGGTACAGGTATTTCTTTAATCCAGTCAAGTATATGCATGTTTAATTATTATTGTTGTTTTTTACGTCGTCTAAAAGACAAGGCTCTCTCAGTCAAAAGCCTGAAGCAAAATATGACACAAATGTGTTCCCTGATCTTTTTCAGAGCCAAAGACAACTTCACCTTTAAGTGCCACAGGTCGAATGGAACCAACACAACCACTCCACAGGACATCTATGCTGTAAGTTATGGATTTCTAAAACAGTGTTGATATTTTGAACAAAATGCATCTTTTGTGCATGAAATGAGATTTTATTATTAACATATTTTTATTGGAACTTATACCAGAAATTATACCAGTTTATGGGCTTTATTTTCAACAGTTATGACGCAAAGTGTAGCAGCAGACCTTCTGCTTGTCATATTAGGATAAACCGAGGTGGAACTACGGACATTGGTAATGGATGCCTACAGCCCAAGTTTATGTAATTAATTACACCTGTGTTTTTTTTCTATGACATGTCTTATCTACAGTGAAACAGGTCTGTTAATAGTGTTTCATTTAGCACAGTGCATTTTTTAATACACCCCTAATGGTATAATTGCAGTATTGGTTGACACTATGTTGCTGGACAGCCCTGGCTTGTCTATCTTTTCACAGACGCCATCATTACAATATAGTCACTCTGATACAGTAACCTGTCTAGTTATTATGTTTCCGTTTGTCTCATCTGCTGATTTCCATTTTCTCCCGTCAGGTGAATGCCATCTCCTTCCATCCTGTCCATGGCACACTGTCTACTGTGGGCTCAGACGGGCGCTTCAGCTTCTGGGACAAAGACGCCCGCACCAAGTTGAAGACCTCAGAGCAGCTCGACCAGCCCATTACGGCCTGCTGCTTCAACCACAATGGCAACATCTTTGCGTATGCTTCCAGTTACGACTGGTCGAAGGTAGGAGGTGTAAAATATTTACAAAAATTGTGAGCAGGTGTTTGTACACTACAATAGTTGAAAACGGTGGCAGGTTTTTTCCTGCATAGAGAAAGTTTTGGCGCCCCCTCCCCGTGTATTGGTACATTTTGTTTTAACACCTGATGCGAGCCGTATGTTAGTGCGCGTGAAAACCAAAGTTTCGAGTGCTTTAGCGGCGTTGACCTGACTCCCTGAGTGAGCTGCAGAGACGTCGTCTCGCTCCGCCTCTCTGCTGAGCCCCGTTCAAGTAACAGTAGCAGTTAAACTGTATGTCACACTCTGGTTAGATTTGCAATTAATCCGCGGTTCACATGCCTGCCGAACCATAGGGGCAGTCCGTTACCCTACTGTAGGCCTATTCAACATCACTGACAATTTTTTTTTATCAATATTTCAAAATAGAAAACATTACACTTCATAATGTTTTGTATTCATAACACTATTGTATTAGTATACAAGTTAGCTACAACAGTGATAGCCATAGATTACCTTATGTAAGTCACACATTTTTCAACTAAGGAGCAAAATGTGCTCTTTGGGAAAAAGATACAGTAATGCCCTGTTCATACTAATCAAATGAACTGGACTTTGGGGTCAAGTGTAGACGGATCCCTTACACGTATTGTTACCTGCCACCAGAATTGTGTATTTTCCTTGACATAAATTAAGACATTTTCCCCATAAATGTGTGCCTGAAAGTGTATTAGAATGCAGGAAATGAAGTATTTGATGCTCAGGACCCCCCCCCCCCCCACAGGCCCATTTCTGAGCCAGGAAAAACCCTGGGTGGGCATGCACCTCATGCAGGCCTTCTCTAATGCTTTTTAATTATGTGCATCTCATCTGAATTCCTCAGGGTCATGAGTACTACAACCCCCAGAAAAAGAACTACATCTTCCTAAGGAATGCTGCCGAGGAGCTGAAGCCTCGGAACAAGAAATGGTGAGAGAAGGGCAGTCGCTGTCTGTAAACCTGGAGACCGCGGCCACTGTACGGGGCTGCCCCACTTCCTCAATACCCTTGTGACTCGCATTGGGGCCTTTCAAGGCACCCCATGATCCCATGCATGGATCTGGGCAGTGACGGTAGACATGAGTCTGATCTCAGTACTGCCATGTACTGCGACAAGTAGCCATTTTGTATGGGAATGGTACAGTACTGACCTGAGTGAAGTCATTTTGAAGGCTTGTGTGGTTTCTGCTGTAATGGTGTCTACAAGCTGCATTTGCAGCTGCACAGTCTGGAATTTTGGCATGAAGCCTGTTGGCTTAGTTAGAGCATTTATCTTGTAAGCAGTAAGGCTTTGAAGTGTTTGCTGTGACATTGACTAGATATTTAAATAGCCTATTTATTGAATTGTGTAGATAATGAAAATATTCAGGAAATATTAAACATAGGCAAGCAATGATTTACAATAAATCATCTGCAAGGATTGATTTTTGTCTGCTGAAGAGTGATATTGTACTGTTTTGTGCAAAAAAAGGATACAGTGAACACTTGTTTCACACACACCCTTTCAGAAATAAACAAAAGGTAATAAAAATGTTCTTTGTGACTGACTGCTCCCTCCTGTCTTTAGATTCGTCGTGCCAAGTCGCATCTCTTGTGGGGAAATGTGGAAGACCTGCTGCTTTAGTGTGTGTGTGTATACGCTCGAGACAGACCTCTTCCTTTCGACAAACACCTGGACCAATGCCGTGGTGCTGCATACTGTGCATGGACCAATCAGAGGGGCCTACCCAACCTGGAGTTGATGACAGCCGTGTGACAATTGGTCTTAGAGGTCATCATAAAAGGGGAGGGCTTTATTTGTCATTCATCTTGATGTTTCGATTTCTTTTTTTTGTCCTGCTCCATTTTTTTTTGTACAGCTTTCCAAAGACTTTTCATTCTCTTTTGATTTGCTGTTACTCAGTGGTTTAGCTCCATGAATGAAACTAAGATGTAAAATAAATAACAAACTGCATACTATTATATTTGAACATGTTTATTCCAACCTAAAGGGGGAATGTTAAAATGAACCTATTGTGTTTGCTGTTTAAATGTTTGTTGGGGATTCACGGAACTGCATTTAGCATGAAACCATGAATTCAGCTGTAAATCTCTTCATCGTATAGATCAACACAACATCAAAATGATAAACCTTGGACAGCATCTGTATCACATGACACCTCCTGTCTCCTTGTTTTAACAGAAGTTAACCAGCAGGTGGAGCATTTTGACTTTCAGTGTCTCTTAACTGCAGCAGTTACCTGAAGAGAAGTTAAAGAGCTAAACAAGACAAACAAGATCAAAGCAGGACAGTGGGGTTCTTCATCCAGGTTAAGTCCTTTTGATAGGGATACACAGCTGGAAATGGGGTTTATCAAGAGGATATGAATGAAGCAGCTACAAAGGCCATGTGTGAAAAGTGAACCAGTTCATGGAGGAGAAGGTGTGAATTAAATGCCTTTTTATTGAGGTCATTAGAGTATCACCTAACTGTTAGCTTGACCCTGGGTACTTAGCAGTGGAACTCCAAGGCACCGAGGGCGGGAGGACATGCTGTTGCCACAGTTCACCGGCTCCTCTCAGCTTTCATGGGGTGAGACTAGTACCACTCTTCTCAACCATTGTTTCCTGTACTGTTCATTCATTCAAGCTGTACAAGTTCCTTTTTAACTTATTGAGTTCTCCAGGTTGACTGCACTCATAATAAGGCTGGCTCCTATAAGCACCAGAAGAGTAATAGTATATTATATAATTGTATTTGGACAGTCAAGCAATTAGAAAGCTAACTGTTGGATTGACCTGTTGCTGTGGACTCTTGGATCTACCCTTTCCTGCACAGATATCAGTGTTTATGAATAGCATGTAGGAACGTGTAGCAAGCATAACTATGGCACTGGAAAAAATAAGAGCTTTGAGCTCAAGTGCACACTTGTTCCTTTTTTTGCTAAATGTGCCAATCATTTGCTTTTATGATAGGGTAATAAGAGATGGCCTGTTATGGCAGGCCCAATGACATTTGTCATTCACAAAAGAACACTATACATGTCTGGACTATGATATTGCCTCTCCAAAAGGGAGTAAGAAATAATCACACTTACTTTGTATATAACTATAGTAGTTTTAAATGAACAACCCATGGTATGTTGTACTGTAACACTATTCAGACTCCAATAGAATATATTTGTGAAATAACATTAGGTCATCACACTCAATTAAAAAAAATTCAAAATTAGAAGAGTACATTAAGAATATTACCAAAGTACGCCCTTTGTCTGTGATGTGATTTTCCATTTATTAAGTATTTTTAAAGTTAAGATTAAAAATCCAGCATAACAGATTATAATGTAATGCTTAAAAGTTTGTGTTTTAGATGAAGTGGTGTAGTTTCCCTTGTCCTTTTTGTTTCAGCTTCACTCTAAAGTATTACTTGCACCACTTGCACGTTTGCTTGTCACGATTATAAAGTGAAGTCACATCAAAAGTATAATACGCATACTTAAACGGCTGCTTATTAAAGTTTGGAAAGGTGATTTAAGCCAAATGCCGAGACAATTACTTCCTCATTACAGTAGTACATTGCACCATGTGGCAGAGCCGGGCTTTTCTTTGTGTCGTAAAGGACAAAAGCAGGTGCAGCAGAGCGCCGGGGAAGGCGGACCAATGGGAGGAGCCGATGCCCAAGTTGGCAATCAGCGATTAAGCTGATTGGGCAATAGTTATGTGTAGGCGTGGCCGCAGTCATGGCATATAAAACCTCCCGGCACTTATTCTCAGCAGCGAAGAAGCAACCAGTTTGGATGCTACCGGTTCAGCCCACGCAGCGTGAATCATAGTTGTCATCAGGTTGCTACAACTTTGAGCGAAGGTCATAACAGAAAAGGAAAACTGCAGCATAATATAGTGAAATATTAATTTTAGTTTCACTGATGCTGGGACGTTGTTAAGCGCTTAGTGTATTTTCAGCGTGCCTCTGGTCTTCTCTCCTGCTGACCAATGCTTCTGCATCAGTTCATGAACGGAGCTCTGGAAGTCATGCATCCCACACCGCTTCAGAAAGACACTACTTTTACCAAAATCTTTGTCGGGGGGCTGCCATACCACACGAACGATGCTTCACTGAGAAAATACTTCGAGGCCTATGGGGACATTGACGAGGCTGTGGTGATAACGGACAGACAGACCGGTAAATCCAGAGGATACGGCTTTGTGAGTACAAACAGGACAGCCATGCACCGTAATATCCACCATGAGACCAACACGTAGCTCTCATTCACAACTTTGAAACACTATCAACCCACATTACAACTTACTTCTTTGCTATATCTCCGCCATACAGCTAAGTTCCTGGCGATTTTTTTTTTTTTTTTGCGTCTGCATAACACTTCTATGTAGTGTTGGTGTCTCTCCGCAACTCTTTATATGGGCATTTATATACATATCCATACTCGTTATATCTAACGTTACTGTATGTAATCATTAATGTCAAAGGTAATCCTCCACTTAATCTTACTCGCATAATTGCACAGCATCTATGTTTTTTCGCCTGACTGGCTGTTATTTTAACTTAATAAGGATGAGGGATCACACACAAGTTGATGGGTAACTAAGAAGATTATATTTCAACATATGTCTGATGCCCACCCCCAACCCAATGGAGTCCCCCCATTTTTGTGTGTGTGTGTGTGTGTGTGTGTGTGTGTGTGTGTGTGTGTGTGTGTGTGTGTGTGTGTGTGTGTGTGTGTGTGTGTGTGTGTGTGTGTGTGTGTGTGTGTGTGTGTGTGTGTGTGTGTGTGTGTGTGTGTGTGTGTGTGTGTGTGTGTGTGTGTGTGTGTGTGTGTGTGTGTGTGTGTGTGTGTGTGTGTGTGTGTGTGTGTGTGTTGGTTATTTTGGAGCAGTGGGGAGGTTGACCTTGCACACCCTGCTCTCCATTGTGAAGGGCCGGAGCAGTCGGCCATAGCACATGATTTGCATCACATCTTGGCTGCTGAGAGAGAAATTCCTACATCAACAAATTGGCTCTTTAGTAGTCTACAAATTGATGTTATATTTGCCTTTTGGTCTTTTTGATTCAGTGGACATCCAAAACAAAAAAAGCCATATAAAATACTTTGAAGTTCATAAAATATAAACTGAGCTGTACCTGGTCTTGCCTCCCTTCTGATCTCTCGGCTCATGGTGTCGTGTGGGAAAAGTGCTGTTTACCGCTACATTAATCACTAGCTGATTCTTGGCCACAGTTGCTTTAAGTCAGATTAATGAGAAATATTCAAGGACCCTTGTGACCCTTGTCTAATTTTAACCTACAATACTAGGTGACTTATCCTGTTCCAGGCAGATAAAGAGTTATTCTGTATTTGGCACAAAGCAAAGCAGCACAAGAAATGCAAATATTTACCAGGACTTTGAAGAGACACATCAGTACTAATGTACTGTCAGGCCAAAGAAGGAATGGAAAACTGTTATGGGTGCATGTTTATTTCTAAAGGCAGAATTGTAAGACAATTGCTCTCTGTGTTTACACATCAGCTCTGAGAGGAAAGCTGTCCTGTGAGCCTAGCTGGTATTCAACGGCTGTGGCTGAGGCTGGAGTTTCAGGTTTAACAGGCTCAGGGCAACATGGGTGCTGCCCAGGGCTACGCCATGTTAGATCAGCACTTTATACTTATACTGCACACTTTTTGTGGGGCATGAGGCAACCTGCTTATTCTGTTTTCTGAGCGTTCCAGTCGGAGAGGTAGCTGGCGGTAGGAAGGGAGGGAGGCGCCCCAAAGCTGAGCGCACCTTTTTTCTAAACACACTTTAGAGGTGGATTAGTAGAACCCCCCCCCCCCCCCCCCCCCCCCACAGCAAGGCTCGTCACAGTGTAAACACAGCCTTGTTCCTTCCTGTGTGTTCACAACACAGGCCCTGGAGTGGGCTTAGTTCCGGATCCTTTCTCTATGAAGATGCATACTGCTTTTAAAAACGTCCTCTTAAACAATGCAAGCCGTGGCCTACATTTACTGCTCTGTCCACACACCGAGGTGACTGAACCCTCTGAGTTGGCAGAATGTGGCAAACAAAACAGAAGGACTCTTCTAAAGCCAGGAGGGAGAGAGGAGGGGTGGACTAATACCAATCTCCTTAATATTTTATCCCTAATTGGATAAGCTCCTTGTTGCTCTTCCCAGAACCATATTTCAGCAGGTCTGCCTGTGGCTGAGTGGCAGTCAAGTAGTGGCTACTGCTGCAGTGAGCAGTTTTCAAAGCTTATCATTGTGTTTTGTTTGTAGTTTCCCTTTTTCGTCAGAATCATAACAGTGGAAAGTCTGTAAGGGAACTTTTCGGTCCAAGTCCTGTTTTATGCATTTCAAATGTTTTTGGTTTTGTTTTTCTTGAATAGTTGATGTGTCACCAGCCCGGGACACCTTGCTGCCATCTGTTTGTTACATGAGATAATGATTTTGCTCCTGTGAGACCTTGTTGACAAGCCTGGCTCTGTCACCAGGTGACGATGACAGACCGAGGAGCAGCAGAGAGAGCCTGCAAGGATCCCAACCCCATAATCGATGGCAGGAAGGCCAACGTGAACCTGGCCTACCTGGGGGCCAAACCCCGCAGCATACAGACAGGTGAGATATGCCGTTCCAAGGTAACTTCACCCAAAAGAAACCAATGGTGATTAGAACATAGAACAAAATAAAACTGGTTTAAAACTAGAGCTGCAAGCAGGTATACCATGGTTCAGGCAGTCTCGGTCCATTAAGACAGTCCACAGTGTCCGTATTAAAGTCAAAGTCAACTTTATTGTCAATTCGGTCATATGTACAGGACATATAGAGGATCTAAAAATGACATTTCCATGTATAGAAAAAACAAGGGGTTGAAAATACTAGGATACAAAGTGTAGTTAAAGCTGCAGTCCAGACCTTTTGGAGGCAGAGGGGAGAGAGTTAGGATTTTATGTTTATATACCAAAAAAAACGTTCTGTGTCCCGAATGCATACATGCTTTACTGTTGCTTATTGCGCATTTGTAACTGTTGTTCCATTTGTGGTAGGTTTGAAACAGGCACTGCCTCTGTCTCTCCATGCCCTCTGTGTATTGTTCTCTGGTCCTCCTCTGTAAATGCAAATGTGTGTGTCTGACAGCCGGCCTCCTTTCTTCCAGGCATATCCATCGGAGTGCAGCCCATTCACCCAGCACTCATCCAGAGGCAGTATGGGTAAGTGAGCGGGAGTGGGTGCTTGTAATACACTCTGTGGGACGCCACTAGGCTACTATTTGTTTGACAAACAAGGCCTCTGGAAAGTACATGTCAGTTTCTGTGTCCACATGCAACTCCAGAAGTAGTCTTTTAGCATATTTGAGTTTTGTAGGGCTGGGTGATGTTTCACATATCTGTGGTAATAGAAGAGCATTCCAGAGATGAATGTGTGACTTACTTGTGGACTTCTGTCAGGAGCCTCTTGGCTCGTGTACATGCCTGATTGAGCTTTGTCACTGAGAAGACTTCCTAGAAGTGGCTGTGTTGTAGAAACAGCCTGGATAGCGTCTAGGAGCCATGGTCTGCTGAGCAGCTAATGAACATTTCACTGGAGTAATGAGTCTCCACCCCCTGCAGCTCTCAGATGTCATCTCTCACCACTGTTCATATTATACACACGCAACCTGAGATCTGTTTGGAAGATTCAAATACCATTAGAAGTCAAGTTTACAAAGTGGTTTTGTGTGCTTATAGAAATACAAACTAACAAACAGCAACATTTCTGTTCATTTGTTTCATGCTAGTGCTGAAACAAATGGTTGAACAGAAAACTGTTCAGTAAATTGTTTAAGGTATTTCTAAATGTCAACACTTGCTGGTTCTATCTTCTTAAATTTGAGGATTTTCTGGTTGATCTATTTTTGAATTATTGTAAATTAAAGATCTTTAGGTGAAAAAAACAAACTGCAATTCACCATGGGCATTTTCCACTGCTTTTTATGACATTTTACATACTAAATGATTCAATCATTCATTGAAATAAATGATGAACAAATCTCTAATCCGATTTATCATTAGTTGCAGCCCGGAATATGTTTTCAGGGTAGAGATGAAACATTAACAGATCAACAGGAAATGAACAGGCAACAATTCTGGTAATCGGTTAACAGTTTAACCCATTTTCAGCCATAAATGACAAAAAATTAACTGAATCCAGCTCTGTTAAAACAAGATGGATTTCAGCTTGCCCTCTCGGAAATTGTAACGGCACTTTAAAATATTTTTGGATGGTTCATAATGTAGTAAATTAATCGAATACATAACTGACAGATTAATATCTAATGAAATAATCAGTAGTACATGTCTCCAGAGCATGTGAGCCCTTCATGGAACTCCCAGGACAGTCCATATGGACGACGACAAAAAAGAAACATTTGGTGGTGTCAAAAAAAGACATGCGCGAAGTGTACATCAGCCATATCCTCTGTAAGATCTTACTCGGTCTGAATGATAAACCTTGGAGTCCACTAGGGACATGTCCCATCATGTTCCAAGAGTTTAGGTGGACACTGGGAAGTCCCTCCAATGTCCGTGCTCCTGCTACCATATTGAGCACGGGTGGTACCAAAACCCCTTGGGTTTGAAATGTGGAGCACAGTGCTGCTTTGAGGCATGTGCCTGACAGGTGCTGGCTCGTATTACAGCCTTTTACACCCCCTTAATCTCCCATGACCACCACTCCAGAGACGTAGTTAGGCGCATGGAGCACCTGTCTGCCTGCCAGCCTGCCTGTGAGTTTCCTCTGGCGGGTGATTGACGCAGGCCTCCCTAAGATGCAGGGCGTACAAGTGGCTTTTCTTTCAGCCTATCTTCTCCCCCCCCCCAAACCCCCCGTGATAGCATATGGTGTGAGGACATGGTCTGAAGTAAGGATTTTGAACATGCTGGAGCATTGCGTGTAGCATTGGTGTCCTTGTTCAGGCTTACTGCTGTGTATGTGTGTGTTTAGCTGTTGTCAGCAGATGCTGTGAACTGTGGGGGCCGGGGGGGGGGGGGGGGGGTCACTGAGGCCAAGAACATCGTTTTGATGGGGAGGGGAAGCGTTGTCAGTTTGTTTGCAGATTCATCTCCTCTCATGCCTCACCACTTCCACTCCGTCTCCCTATGCTTTCCCACATCATATGTATCCCTTTTTATTCCTTGTAGCACTGTTTTTTTTAACTTTAATTTCTCCCATTAAAGTGCTGCCACTACCAGTACGTCCGATAGAGACACTGAAAACTGATACCTCTGTGTGACTGGGAGGGAGGAGGCAGGGGGACGGGGGTTAAAGAGGAGATTGAGGGGGAGGTTATCTGGGTTTATTATGGGACTAATGCCTAATGAGGCGGTGTGCTCCCTAGGAAACTCACCTCTCCAGGTGCCAAACAAAAGATCTTTTTCCCTCCTGCTCTTAAAGAATATTCACAATCCTCTTCAAACAAAGAGGACATGAATATCAAGCTGTCTTACAAGTATTGTAAGCTGTTGTTTAATTCCCCCACCCAGTCCAGTCCTGTCTGTTTTCACACTTTGTGTTGCAGTGAGTCATGCGCTGAAGGTCATTTGTGTTATCGTGTAGAAATATTTAGCTGTTCGGTGTGATATCGCCCAGGCTTTTCGCATTAGCTCATTACGTTGCCTTCGTGATGATGATTGCTTCAGTCTTATTTGGGGAGCATTTTCTCTCTAGTGTCTCAGGCCTGCCATCCGCAGAGTGACTCTATGTCAAACACACACAGACTGGCCGTCAGCACAAAACCAGCTGACCTATGATCTTCTGGCCTTCATCCACATGCCCCACAATCCACTTGGCATCTCTGTGGCCCCGGGAGCTCGCTACTGTCCCCAACTTGTCCCTCTCTTCTCTTTTAGATAGAAGCTAAAATGACATCTCCATCTTTCTGGGCACACCAAAGATATAATACAGGAGTGCTCCGTCTATCCTTAACTCCCTTCAGGCTTACATTAGTTCCATTATTTTTTTTCTATTCCACTTTACTTTTTCAGTTGATTTTAAGCCTAGATTAAGACAAAGAGCCTATGGCAACACACAGCCACGGCGAAGGCAGACTCATTATACATGATGCGAGGGAAAGCACATATGCCCCACAGCATTAATGTATGGCAATCTTAGAAAGCTGTGTGTGAGAGTGAATGCTTCTTTGTACATAGCTCAATAGCACTGTGAGGGCAAAGTGTAGATTGCGCTCATGGGAGGGGGGAAGGGGGGGTACTTTTATTTGCTTATGCTTACTTGTTACATGCTACTGTTATCTGGTTTAATGTGTGTCACTTTTTCCCCCTTCACGCTGAGCTTCTGTAACTTGTTTCTACCACATTTTGAAATTGTCAAAAATTGGAAAAACAGTATTTAAACACACAAATACAGGTGTCTTGGCTAAAGCTGCCATCAGCCCTGCTCTAGACATGTTTGCAATGTCATATCATAGGTTGGTTTTTCTTTGTTATTCTGAATTTGATGGGACTCTTAATTTGTAACCCGTACACACATGTCTGCACCCCCCAATGCTTCTTGATCACATCTCTGTATTGACTTGCTGATACAATAGGACCTTAATGTTATTGCTGACATTAATCATTGCTATCCAACCTTCTGCCATGGTTGCTCTCGGCTGCCAGCTGACCAGTGTACCAGCAGATGATCAGAAGATGCCCACAGTGCAGGACTAGCCCCGAGGAGGGGTTTGACAGAATATGTCTGAACGCCCCCCCGCCCCCCATCCTCCCTCCCTCAGCCAGCCTCTCTCCAAGGTGCCAGTGATGGCTTGAGAGTGCAGTGCAGTGTGCTGTGATGGATTGGAGTGGAGTGCCTTTTTTAATCTTTTCTCTTTTGTGTGATATGAACAGAAGAGGTTTTGCTGATTGCGGTGTGACTCTTTCCCTATTATGGCATGGTTTGGGGTTTGCAGTTGTAACTGGTGGGGGGGGGGGAAAGGTGTGTGTGTGTGTGTGTGTGTGTGTGTGTCTTTTGCGGTGTTGACTTCATGGCCGCCTCTCATTACTGATCCTCTTTGTCTCCTGGAATTAATCTGTGTAAAAAAAAAAAATAAACCCTTAGACTAAAATTTAAATACAGTGCACAAAGGCAAGATATATTCATCAGTACTGAGGAGCGTACGTTAACGTCACATTTGTTGTGACTATTTTGTCTTTGTCTCGGGGTGTGTGTGTAAGTGGATGTTTCTCCCAAAAGCGGAGTATAAAAGAAAGGCTCTCAAAAACAATATTCAGTTACATCACCCTATTTTTTTTTTTTTTAGTAGGGGGGGGGGGGGGGGGTCGTCTTCTCTCTGCCACAACCACCCCTCCCTGCAGACCACAAACCCAGGAGAGCTACTTCATGTCCTGACTAAAAATAGACTCCTAAAGACCTCTCTTCTTCCCTTTCCTCCATGGATAAAGCACAGACAGAAAGAGAAGAACAGACATCTCAGCCCCCAGACCCCACAGCTCTAATCAGCTACGTCTGAAAGCTGGCCCATGAGACACTGCAGAGCCTGGCACCCAACCCTGATGAGCTCCCCCGCCACCATTACTCCCCCAGCTAGCATCATCACCTGTGATAGTCTGCACGAGATTTACACACTGTGTGTGTGCGTGTGTGTGTGTGTGTGAGAGCAGCTGTTAAAACACTCTGTTGATGCCTGAGCTTGAAAACCTGCCAGTAACGGCTGACTCTGTCATTCACCCCCCCCCCCCCCCCCCCCCCCCCCCCCCACCCCGGTCTACCTCAGGATGCCCTACCTAACAGGTTTTGTAGGTTTACTAACTGACACAGATTGAGAGTTGAGTCACCTTCGCCTTCTAACCTCCTCTGTCTCTCGTCTATTTAGTCTTTAATAACCGTGGATATCGGTGTGAGGACTCTAATTCAAAACACCAACAGAGAGTTTATATTCCCAACATGCTCGCCCCCTGGGAGCAATGTAAACAATAAAAGCCCTGTGATTTCTCTGTTCTGGTGCTTCAGCCCCCCAGTCTAATAACACCCCCCCCCCCCCCCCCTTCTTGTTTGGTCTTTTTCTCTGTGAACAGGTTGGCCCAGCAATATGTCTACCCCCAAGCCTATGTGCAGCCCAGCCTGGTGCTGCCCACTCAGGTTTCCAGCTCCGTCAGCACCAGCCCCTACATGGACTACAGCGCAGCCTACACCCAGTACGCTCAGGCAGCCTTTGAGCAGCAGTACCCATATGCTGCCTCCCCAGCTAGCTTCCTGGGCTACAGCTACGCCACCAGCCCCACAGCCACTGCTGGTCCCGCCGCCGCCACAGTTCCAGCCACCGTCCACCCGACCCTCCCCTCCGCCACTGGCCAGGCCCAGGCCTTCCTGCACTATGCCCCGCAGCAGCACATCCAGCCAGACCGTATGCAGTGAGTCTGTGAAGGAAGAGGAGAAGAATGAGAGCGGTACAGGTGGAGGAGGAGGGAGTACGGGATGCGGACCTTTGGACAGAGGATGGCAAAACACCCTACAGGGTGACCCAGCTATCATCAGCAGAGGCTTTCAGGAAAAAGGGTGGGACTATTGCACTATACGATCAGGATGAGTCGTTTGCTCATTGGCTAAGGGGTAAAGGGGTTGGGAGGGGTTGGAGGACTGTCAATGTTCAGATTGGGAAGCTAAAACAGCATAAAGTATGTGATCGCTTCCAAGGGCTTCCAGAAGCTGACACTTCATTTTTTTTATTATTATTTTATCGTCATTTATTATTGTATTAATTTCATTGTCAATGTTTGTATGCCATTATTATCAATGTTATCATGTTTTTGGCTCAATCAGTGGAAGTTATGTGTCCATGGTACATATTAATGATGGAGAGCTGTCTGGGACATGTCACACCTCTTTCCTCCCGACTCCAGAGTATCTGGGGCGGATATGAAGAGAACTGCTGCTTTAAGATACTCGGGGACAGTCAGAAATGTGGGGTGCAGGGTGAAGACAGGTTGGGGATTTGGAGAGGCGTACAGCTTGCCTTTCTGCCTATCTGTGGTCCCTATCCTGGTGCCCTCCACAGTAAGGTAGAGCACTGACTGCCCCATGAACAAACCTCCAGCCGTTAGCGCCACAACACAGGAGGACGATGAGAGATTTCACCTCAAGGACAAAACAGAACAAAAGTTTCAGTATACAAGACATGTTTTGAGATTGATGTTAGGACTACACTTTTTTTAAATTCTTATTAATTAAAGAGGCCTTAATAAAAGAGAAACTCCTTTTTGAATCTCCTGATTTTTCCAGTGCTCCCCCCACCACTGAACCAAGTGCAGAGAGCCCTGTGTAACAGGCCTTTCAGCAGTCAGTCACTTTAAGCTGGCTTACTTGGGTCTTGATAATTTCAAATGGATGTAGATAATCACATGCAGTATGTGGGCGATGGGGACCAGGAGCGCTGTGCGTCGTTAAAAGGTAGCATGACACTGATCTTAAACACCAGTGTATTTTCTTTCTTTCTGACTGAGATTGTCACACATTGTTGCTCTCAAAAGGACATTAATGTACAGCAATTTAAAATGTTTTCAGTCATCAAGTACATTTACAATATTTATATGTAGGTATTTATATTAGGAACTAAGTTAAGATAGCTTCTTTTTTTGTTTTGTTACTATGACTATGGTTGCAGCACTGATTTCATTGAACCTGCAGAGGCACACCTACAAATTCACAGGTGTCGTATTCATTTAGTTTTTTGTTCATTCACCATGTCAGTGGATTTGCCCGGGTGCATGGCAACTACAGTAGATGCTCCTTTGTAGATCCTTGACCGGTTGCATCAGAAATTCTCTAGATTTTTTCAATAAAGATGTCTTTTACAGTCCCTTCAAGAAGCCATAACAAAAAAAAATAGAAATAAAGACTTTGTACTTAAAGATGACTCTTGACTTCTTCTTTGATAGTAAAAATGAAGCACCCAAAAATAAAAAAGGTCCTTTTATCCTTTACCGACAGACTTCAAAATGCCCCCACTTGAGTTACTTGTGTTAACAGTATGTGTTATTGCAGTGTCACTGTATCCAGAACAAAACTGAAAGGCAGATCCTGCTTTGATGATACTGTGAAAACCCTGTGGGGTGATAGGGTTCACTTATGTGTGTGAGTGTGCTTGTTATCAAGGCTGTGTGTGCTGTTAGATCCTGTACAG
Organism: Zingel zingel; assembly: GCA_023566125.1. Lineage (NCBI taxonomy): Eukaryota > Metazoa > Chordata > Actinopteri > Perciformes > Percidae > Zingel > Zingel zingel. The sequence continues at coordinate 7,349,931 of CM042319.1, forward strand.
GAGGGAGTGGGGGCAAGAGGCCCAGACTTTTATCAAGCCCCAACACCACCACCTGCCAGGGATGCTGGGTGTTCCCTCAGTGAACACATTCACAAGCTTTCTCACGGAGATTTTTGTGTAGGAATAAAAGGAGTTTTTTTTTTTTTTTTTTTTTTTTTTTTAAACTGCTAAACAAGCTCTGCTGGTTCGGTTTCCCAGCAGCATCTCTACATGTTTGTGCTTTCTGTCCATCAGTTACTTTAGAAGATGTGTCACTTCTAAACCTTACTTAGACCTGACGAACAAAACGCAGGCAAGGTTGTTAAAAACAAAGAAATGCATCCATTGTCTTATTGTCCTTACCCAGTATTGTGTGTAATATATCCATCCAGTAATGATTTACAATACGGCCTTGAGTTCAGTAGTGTTTGTGGTGCTTTGTTTTGATTGAAATCCATTCAGACCGTATTTACTTGTGAAATTCTGCACTTACACTAAGTATGTAGACACCCTACCCCTTTACCTATCATGTCAGCGGGTTTCAGTTCATATGATTGTTTTCTGATCTCTAATTGCAAGGCTTTCTTTCAGTGTACCAAGTTTGTTTAAGGGGTAGGCCTACTACTGAAATTTAGTATGCTACTTCCATTATGTTTGGGGGCATGCAAGAGGTGGATAAAAGTAAGTCTACAGCTGTACTAGCAGCTCTATGAGGTTGTACTTGAGCTAAACGCTAACATAAACATGCTGATGTTTAATCAAGGGGGTAAGCGAGCATCTGGAAAGTGTACCTCCTATGGGGAGATTCTATGCTAACAAGCCATCACCTTCCGCTAGCATTCCATTGACTCCCATTCATTTTGGCGTCATTTTGGCGTCACTTTGACAGTGAATAACTTTACATCTGAAACGTTTAAATACTATTTGTCCGTTGTTTATTTCTAAAGAAACACGACAACGTATAAAGGCTCCGTTACCATGTATCGTAACAGCTGTTTTTGTTAAAAATAGGCTGACGATTGTGTCATAACTACACGACTTTCTGTCGCACAGTAGAGGGAATGTTTGAGATTTCTCTTGGCACAGCTACCAGAAGACTTCCAACTTTCAGACAGGTTGCTCACGTCACTTTTACGTTGTTTCTCTCAGTTGGAGGCTGCGCAGTAACGCTCAGCCATCACCGGAAAAGTGTTTCTAATTGACTTCACTGGTCTCCGTCGAAGTCCATGTGTGTTTAATGGGTACAGCTTTTAGCCTGTTTACCATCTAAGTTTAGCTTGTTAGCATGTTAGCTAATTGTCAGTAAACACAAATCACAACTGAGGCTGATAAAAATGCCATTAGTTTTGGGGGTATTTGGTCATAAACCAAAGTATTGGACAAACATTTTAACATTTCACCTGATGGTAACCTAAAAGTTAGGGGATCACCAAAGTCAGAAGGCTTAGTCCTCTGAGGACCATGCATTTCTGACCAAGAGACTGACATTGTAATGCATATAGAGCCACACCATTAGCATTGCTAACAATAATGGACAAAATCAAAGCAGTAGTAGAGATTGATTCCAAAGTTCACAACTTATTCATGACATGGACAACTCCGAACCAAGTTATTTGTAAACATGAGCGTGGAATTAGTCGCTGCTATGAATTAAAAAAAAAATACTACTACATTTCCCATAATGCAATCTCCTCCAGACCCACAGAAGACATCATGCAATGGATTTCACAGTTTAAGTGAGTGTGATGATAAGAAAAGATAAGATAAAATAGACTTTATTAATCCCACAGTGGGGAAATTCCTATGCTACAGCAGCTCAAAAGAAAATGTACACACATCAGAACAACACAAATACACACAAGTAGACATAGGAGAAAACTGACTTTGATGCTTGCCCCTTAAACAAATTAATTGAAGGTGTGTTGATGTATAGAATATATCAGCTTTTTGTTTTTCAGTGATAACAGCATGGTGTTTTGTGTTCAGGAGCTGTGTCTAGGAACAAGACACCAAGTGTAAGTAAAATAAAAAAGCTTGATAGAAGCCATGCCACTTTTTATAGCTGAATCACGTCACAGATTTTTAAACACTTGCGTTTAACAGAATTGATGAACCTGGCTGTTGCTGTGTTTACTGGTTGTTACTGTAGTGAAGCAGCTCTGGTCCCTCTGTCTTCTCTTCACTGTTTATCTTTCACTATCTCATCTCCCTGTTCTCTGTTTGTGATCTCAATCACACATTTATTTACTCAACTTGTCTGCTTGTCATTTGTGATGTTTTTTTCTTCCCCTTACATCTCTTCTTGTCTTCCTCACTTCAGCACTCGTGGTTCTGTTTCTCCTCACATACCACAGCCCCCCACCCCCACCCCCACCCTTATGCTGAGTCACCATAGGCCTCTCTCTGTCTGTCACTCTGTCTCGCTTTCACATGCACATGCAAAAAAGGTTCAGTCAAATCTTACTCGCCACATGCTTCTCGCTCTGTCGTGCAACTCTGACGTCAAGGGATTCCTCAGAACTGTCATAAAAACAGCCCCCCTTATCAGACTTCAACTCAACTTTAATCACAACCAGGCAAAGACACCGTTTTCAGGATCTAGAGCGCGCGCCCATATACAGAGGTGTGCTCCTCGACGCAGCGGCCGTGGGCTCGACTCTGACCTGCTGCCCTTTGGTGCATGTTCTTCCCCCTCTCTCTCCCCCTTCATGTCTTCAGCTGTCCTATACAAATAAAGGCCTAACATGTCAAAACATTATCTTTAAATACAATGTTGGATAACTTTGAGTTGGCCTGAGTTAGCATCATATATAAAATGTATTCTGGTGACATCATCAAATTATAATTTCTACTTTTGCTGTATACACGCATACATGCATACAACAAATACTGTGCTACTACAACATAAGTTATCATTTTGGGCTTAATTGACAAAACTATAGTAATAAACAAATATGCTTTGGACCTCAATTTAGTTTATGCTAGTGTGTATACAGTAAGCAATTGTAACAACATGATTAATTACATCTGACCAAAGCGGAGTAATAACATTAATTGTATGCGCACTCAGGGTGCCCGTCTTGTCTTAATCTTCTTTGAAGGTTAATGCTTTGAAGAGAATCATAAATGTTAATTTTATGATCTCCTTATTTTGCAATGGGCTATGATCATGCATTAACATTATTTCACTCAAATGCTCCCTTATTAGATTGCCCCTAAAACCCAAGCCAAGCATTTTACACCTGACCGGCCCTGTCTCTAAATCCTTCTGTGTCTGTGTGGCACGACAGAGTCCAGTCCTACTGTCTGGGCCTGGGGAGTGTTGGTGCTGTGGCCTCAGATACAGGCTATATTTACCCAGACTCTCAGACGAAATGACCAGACCCCAGAAACCCATCACATGCTCTTTCCCGTGGCCTTTCCCCATGCTAATAACCCACTCAGATAAGGTGGTCTAGTCTGGAGACAGTCAGGTTTGAACGAAGTAGAGACAGTTAGTAGGTGAAGGGAAAAAGTCCTTCTTAAAGGTGAGAGTGATGTGCAGGATGGTATAAGAGCAACCAACTGTGGTCATCAGTCATAATACCTGGTCAACAACACTGCTTCATACTCTTTTGATTTTATTTGGTGTATTAACATTGTTTATTTATTACACCCCAAGCTAACTAGGGAGAAGTAGGACAGATGAGATTAACTGTAAGCAAGTGGAGCTCAGAACAACAGTAGGTGATCAGTCACCAATGAAGAACTTCTTCACAGTTGGGATTCCTGTGCAGTGTTGTGCTGTGATTAACCATTATCCCAGTCTGTGATGCCGCCACAGCGCGAGGAATGGCGCTTAAGGAGGTATTGCTTACCTTGATGACTACAATAAGTGGAGGAGGAGGAGGAGGAATGTAGGAATGAAAGAAAAACTCCAAACAGCAACTCTTATGTTACACAAATGCTACAAACCTGGACAAAGGGTTGCAGGATGAAGAGAAATAAGTAAATGAGGATTCAAAGCAATTCAACTCAGTGCAAAGCTGCCGATAAACTCTAACAAGCTGAGCAACATTCAAATGAGTACCGAACAATTCAGCGGGTTCAGCCAGATAGACCGGGCTAGTCTAACTGGCTGAACCCGCTGGAGTCTTAAACCAATATACTTTTGTCTTCTACATAAACATGTCCCATTGTCCCTACCATGGCCTAGTCAGGGTTCCAGGCTGTTGATGAAAAAGAACAGGGGTGAGTGAAGCAAGAAATTATGTTACAACCCTTTAAAGTGAAGCTATCTGTCACTATTGCTTACCAGCAGGCACTGTGGCCACAGTTATAGGTTAAAGCTAAATGCTAAAACGTTCTGTAACAGTAGCCAGCCACCATGAAACTACAGGTCATACCAGACCAACTAACACAGTAGAAGCAAAGCCCCGGAGTGTATTGATTTGACCAGGGTGTATTTTATTTCTTATGAATCCAACTTTTCATTTTTCGGAGAATACATGTGCTATTTTTTCTTACATAGTGTACCTTTACTGTAGATTGCAATTGCACTTTCTTTCTCATCACCTACTTCCTCATCAGGAAACAATAAGCCTTTGTATTAAATAATGAAAAATGTATCAATATTACTTGTGTAGAGAAATTATCTCTGAAATAGTGTACATACTGTATTGACCTAATTAATGAGACATGGACATTTTAAGGTGCGAGCAGCTTGGAAACTTTGGTAAGCCAATAAAAATGTTACTGGAAAGTGACTAGGAAAGTGCATCCATGGCAGTGGAGTCTGGGTGTGATAAAGACTGAGATATTTGTGGATCAGTGTGAGTTTTCAGAGCTCTGGCAGAAATAAGTGCTTATCCAACAGCAGGCCTGTATCCTATCAGCTGCACTGATGGCCCTACACGCCACTCTCACACCTTCTACTCCTTCTGGCACTTCTGCTGGGGCTGGTGATAATGAGGTGAGCCAGAGCCCCACACAGGACTGATACTTGTGGTAAAGTTTATCAAACTTAATGGCAGTAAAAAGAAATTAATTAGTGGCGAGACAGAAAATGACTGAGAGCTGGAACAGGTTGCACTGAGTGAAGTGAAGCAATTCCAGTCTCCAGCTCCGAAATGTGATCTGAGTTTGTCTCACTCAAGCAGAGCCTGGGGAGGTCCATCAGAGCCGCGTTGTAATCACAAGCCCTGACACCCCCAACACTCCCCTCCCCAACAGCCCCTATCCAACCCCCTACAGAAAGCGGAGCTGAGGCGCCACAGACGCTTTCAGTCTCACATCCTCTCCTCACACCACGTCACACCAGTCTGGCAGTGTCGGCATGCACACACAGAAATTACTTTTCACCCGCCGAACGTGGAGCAGGGCTTTAGAGGGGGGTGTTTGTTCAGTGTCATTCTGCACGTGAGCAGCTAATGTAGCATGAGTAACATCCTGCACAGGAGTGGATAGAGTGCAAGAAGACAAGAGAGGAGGTGAGTAGGTGCAAGTGTTAACGCCAACGGTGAAGCGAGGTTAAAGTCTTGTTTATAAAATTGACGCCACATATCACAAAAAAATGCCTTGACCAATATTTCTGACACTTCCTTGTTATATGTGTGTGTGTGTGTGTGTGTGTGTGTGTGTGTGTGTGTGTGTGTGTGTGTGTGTATGTTCATAAGATGTTCAGACCAGAGGGAGGTTTGTTGGTCCTGTGACACATTTCCTTATCTCTGGCCAACATGCTTGTACAAACCAGCGCCTCCACCTCAACCTCAAACCCAGCCAGCTGCTGTTGGGGGGCAAAAAAGAGGAGGAAGGGAGAAAAGGAAAGAGGGAGAGGGGGGGGGGGGGGGGGGGGTGAGGTTAACTACAACAGGATCAGCAAAGAAAGAGAAAAAAAGCAGAGACCCAGTGCTTGACAACTACTGACAGCTGAGCTTCCTCTATCAGCGGGGCTTTCACGACCACAAACTGACATAGTCTCACACACACACACGCACGCACGCACGCACGCGCGCGCACACACACACACACACACACACACACACACACAGATCGATCCACTTCAGCTGTACACATAGCAACTGAGTGGTCATGCACAAATTATACCCATTTTCTCTCTCATGCAGAGTTTGACATTGACTCTGTCAGACTGTACTGTGGAGTTGTTTGTGTGGAAGAGGAGCTCTTATGTAACAAGTGCTGATGTGCGGTGTGTGAGTCTGTATGTGTGTGATATGTGTTATTCGGTTGTTTTTCTTCAACTTGCCTTTGGTGCACGGTCTCAGCATAGACAGCCACGGCGTGTGTGTGTGTGTGTGTGAGTGTGTATGTGCGTGTGTTTGTGTGCTTGTGTGTGTGTGTGGTCACAAATAAACCCCCCACAGGTGACTGTAAGCAACAGGTGTAAGAGAGGATGTTAAAACACACGGTGAACCTGTTTTCTCCTGTTTGACTTCTGAACTTTTGCTGTCACCGCTGGCATGCGAGAACAGCTGTGAAAATGACCTCTTGTTTGCTTCACACAGAGGGAACATATTTCTGTGTCTCTGTGCGAATAAGTGCACTATAAATGAGCTGATTCTGTGTCTCCTGTTAAAACATGTCTAACTGTGGTCTGTATTAACCAGTACATGACTCTATATAACTTATGTTGTTATTTAAAGCAGCTGCTGATTTCACACACCACAACAGCAGAAAACAGAACAGGCCGCACACTGATCACTTCATCTCAGACAGACAGCAACAGTGTATAGGATATGGGAGTAAATCACATTAGTCATTTACATTGATAACGCAGCTGTTGGATTTGTTAATTTGTCACATGGGGAAGGTCCTAGGTGAAAAGGTCATCTTTATGTTGCTGACTGAAGCCTTATTTTTTAAGCAGATCAGGCATTTTCTCTTTTGAACCTAGCTTAGCACTAAATCAGGAAACAGATAAACAGTTAGCCTAGCTCTGTACAAAAACCTCTAAAGCTTATTAGTTAACACATTATGTCTCATTTGTCTAATCCATACAAAAACGTAAAGGGGAACTACGCACATTTTAAAAATTCATACATGTTGTTCCTATGGTATAGTCCAAAAATATAAGTAAACAACTCTCTTCCCAATCCAAAAACTAGAGTGCTAAAACTGAAATTTGTCATCATACTTGATGACATCACATCTTGTGATGCAAGACAAATTTCTGTGTGAACGAACAATAAAGTTCCATGTTTTCTTATCTCAAGTTTTAGACTTACTTCACTGGTTTCTGGCTTTGAGAGAGAATAGCTCATGTTCACAAATATTGATTGAAATTTCCTAGAACATGAAAATAACATATTGGAATTTTTAATTTAGGTGATGTTAGGTGGTGGTTCCCTTTAATTAGCCTAATTTAGCTACTTTTGTTGTGACATGTATTTGTAGTGGTTTGTGAACAAGTGAAATAAAATACAAGCAAAGACTGTTTAGCTGAATTAACTGAATTTATTTTACAAGTTTTAATATTGAACTTCATTTAGATGCCAGCGATGGAGGCTTTGCAGCCATGTTTGCCAGCTATATATATATATATATAAAGCAACTACTAAACTTGTTCTTTTCACTGATGGGAGATAGCTGCTAGAAATGTTGTAATACCGATATCAAAATATCTCCAAAAACCACAATGTGTCATTTTTACATTTTTGTATGGACTAAACAAACACGATACAAAATGTTAATTGCATGTCATTCCCTCCATATCTCTCTCCAATCTTTTCCTTTCCTCTTTTAACTATCATCTCCAATAAAGCCAAAAATAATAATAACAAATGATGAGTATACGTGAGATATTATAAAAGTAAAAGAGCCAAAAAGGGGCATCTTGGAGCCGGAGATTGTGTTGATATACGTTTAAATGTATAACCCATCCTTTGGCCGTTAATTCTGCTGGCCAAGAGCCTCCCCCATCACTCATTTCTCCCATCATTTCTTTGTGGAGGTTTCCTGAAACCTCTCCTATTTTAGTATGTTCCACTAAACATGATTTGCCCCCTGGTGTAAAGAAAAAAACTCACTAAGCCCCCAGTCCTCTCTCTCTCATAAAACAACGCAGCCCTGTGTGTTTGTGTGCGGGTATGTGTTTCCATACACCAACAGTTATGTTCCCAATCCTGGAGGGAGTGATCAGCTCTCGGTACAGTGAGGAGGATAGTCTACCCAGATTCACCAGCAGCTCTTTATAAGGACAATGGAAAAAAGGCCCTGCTGCCTCTATATTTAGATGGACTTTATTGGGCCTCTTGTCTTCGTTTTTCTCCCCCCTCCTCTTGTGCTGCTGCTGTTAGAAATCTCTCACCAAAGCCATGTGGGCGGCCGGCCCTCCTCTCCATCGCAGCGAGGGGAGAGTGAGCCTGATAATGATCCTGGGTGATAATAACAGAGCAGAGGAAACGAAGGAGAGATGGGGAGAGGATAGAGGGAGGATGACAGAGAAGTGGTGGGTGTTGAGAGAAATGTTTTTTATTGTGTCTTCTTCGCTCCTCAATGACTATTATCCACAGTGCCGGTGATGTCCTCTCTCTGTCCCACCATCCTCGAGGAAGTCCTAGCAAAGGGGCATGTTATCCATCCAGCCCTCTGATGTCCCTTTGCTCCAACTGGCACACCATATGTAGAAGCTGAAGTGGCAGACACTGTTGCATTGAATCTGAGTGGAAATATAAGCATATATCCATACATAGTGCTCTTATAGGTCCTCCTATACATACCTCTTTTATCTGCTCTTATCTCCAAAGGGAAGCATATTCTCAAGAGCTTTGACCTCTGCTGTCCAAATGTACTGCCAATGACAAACAACGCTCTAACATGGCACACTCTTATCCACCTTTCTCTTTCTTATCTTACTCATTGGCTGGTCATTCTAACAAAGTATGGTCAAACACTTAAGGCTCCTTTCCAGCTGTCAGGATAATTTGCTACTGAGGAGAAAAAGAGAAAAACCTTTGCTGTGTATTAGCACCAGATGGAGGCTAATGGACTTAAGCCTTTACAAAGAAAAGACTCATAAAAGCTTAAGCAAACATGGGCTGAGAATTGCCCTTCTGAGTGTTAACGACTCATTATAGCGACTTGTGTTGTAGGTCTTGGGTGTGGCAGGTAATGGATCAAACCTCATGCTCGTCTTCAATCCCTAATCCTAATCTCTTCGGTTTGGTAGCAATTTGTCTTTCACCTTTCTTTGATAACAGAAGAAGAAGAGTCTACAGCCATGCTATCAGCCCTGTGAGACTGCACATAATTAGCCACAGTGGTGCTTTAAGATAAATGCTAATGCGAGCATGACAACATGCTCACAATGACAATGTTACAATGCTGATGTTTGGAGCTGTGATTTCAACCACGATCACCATTTTAATTTAGAGTGTTAGTATGCTAACGTTTGCTATTTAGCACTAAACACAAGGTACAGCTGGCGCCAATGGGTATGTCATTAGTTTTGTAATGTCATTATATTGGACAAGTTACATTTTGACTTGATGATGGCGCTAGGGGAAATCACCAAACTCAGGTGATCACCAACCTCTTTAGGATGTATCCTTAAGGGGACATGAATGTCTACAAAATTATATGACAGTCCATCTAATAGTTGTGACAATATTTCACTTAGAACCACAAATGTCAACCCAATGGTGGCGCTAAAGGAAAAGTCAGGGGATCACAAATTAAAATACATTGTCTGGGAACTACGTAAAACATTTTGTATGCCTATCCATCTAGAAGATCTTGAGATATTTCACAGTATAAGGGAAAACTTTGACTGCTAAACTTTCATGGCAAAGATCAAATAGTTGTAGATATATTTCAGTCTGGGATCAAAGCGATTGACCCACTGACAAACCCACATTGCCAACCATGCCCTTGCAACTTATAGACTACACTTGTCTGACTGTCTGACTGGGTTTGTTGCTTCTAATACTGCAAATGAGTGGCTTGTCTGTGTCTGATTGTGCTTATCTTGTACAAACTACCCTGGAGGCATGACAGGCTTAAAAGAGGACCCAAGAATTTTTATCTTTACCAAACCGATGAACAGCAAGGTCCAGAAAAGAGGGATGAACGAGGCAAAAGGATTTGCATATAAGCTGCCAAATTCAGGAGACACACACAGAAGAAAAGCATCAACTGCCATGCAAATGAGAAGCAAATGAGATTCAAATCAGACCAAGATAAAGGAGGGGCCAAAAAGGTGAGCGCATAGGAGTGTTTTTTTTTGTATGTGATACTGTGTATACACTTATGTGCGACTATCTCGCATGCATCCATGCAGTCGTTTGTGCCACTGACCATAGGATAAAAGGTCTGTTAAGTTTTAACACAGCAGCAACAGCAGCCGTTTGGGGAAGGACGAGCCATGACATCAGAATAGTGGAAGCAGCGCTGAAGACAATAGTTCTCTGTGCGGGAGTAGAGCCGAGGCGTGGTCTGCCTGGACAGAGGGTCTTCTCAGTGGACCAGCGAGCCTCAGCAGCTGTCTCAACCTCTGTCTGTATCTCTGTCACACACACAATATCAATTCAGCATGAAAGCTGACATAGCATTAGGACAAAGGATCAACAGATTTATGTTAAATCCCTCAACTCCTATGTATCTGTGTGTGAGCGTGTGTGTGTGTGTCTGTCAGCCTCTGTCCATGCTAAGTTCCAGCTCAGGAACGCAGAGATGGAGGTGGAGTAGGAGTTCACACAAACTGGCAAAACAAAGAGCCAATAGACAGAAAGTAGCATAGATAAGTGTGTGTGTGTGTGTGTGTGTGTGTGTGTGTGTGTGTGTGTGTGTGTGTGTGTGTGTGTGTGTGTGTGTGAGTGTGAGTGTGTGTGTGTGTGTGTGTGAGTGTGTGTGTGTGCACACATGTATGTGCTCATGTAAACCCATAGCACACACCACACAGCCTGCCCTCATGATAACACGGTATTTTCACTCTATTTTGTCTTCTCGTAATTGCCTGAGAAGATACAGAAAAAGCTTCCAGACCTGCAGCTGATGCAAATCTTGTGCCAGAATGGTCAAGTTATTTACCCAGACCCTCCAGTGGAGAGCCCTTTACTTAAACAGCAGTAAAGGTTTACAGGCCATGACAGAGAGGAGTGAAGAAGCTCACCACGTAGCTGAATTTCACATGGGGAGAGGAGAGAGAGCCAGCTGACCGAGTGGAGCTGAAGTTAGTGCCTCATAGATCCCGCGGGGACACACCACCTGGGTTATCAAAAGAGGTCTAGCTAGCGTTTATAAACAGCTCAATATGAAATGTGCAAACAGCGGACGGGCATCATTGAGCGTGTATGAGCAGTGTATCAACACAAAACCCACCTGCCCTTCAGTTTAGGTCTAATGACAACAAATGCAACAAAAGCCCTCTGCGGAACGCCCAGCCTCAACAGCTTGGCTATTTATTCAGCCTCTCATTCACCTGTGAGGAGGATTCAATAGGTCTGGATGTTATTAAAAGCTTTCATACACATGGGTTGATGGGCATTATGAATTTCCGTAGAGGACAACGACCTAAACTGAATGATGATTGGGCCATTGTTGCAGCCTCCAGCCTGGCTGTAAGCTCTGAGCTCTGCTCAAGCACACTGAACATGAGCTTTTATTTTTAACCGGTCAGTTCTAAAAAGCTGGTCTAGCTGTATTATTGAGGATTTAGTCAGTTTCCATAAAGGGGTCTTGCAAGTATATTCTCTACTACACATGTAGGAAATCATACCTGTGCATTGGCCTACATGTCTGGCCAGCCAAATCCTTATGATGTAAAAGTTACATGATTTCTTGGGCACATGGAGTAAAACAATGAGGCGATAGGGGGAAAAAAACTTTCACTTAAATATAAAAAAATACTTGACATGTCTGTTAAAACTTTGATTGGTTGGGGCGACCTCTTGCTAACACGTTAGAACGTCTGCCCACGTAGGCTCAGTCCTTGGCAGTTCATAGCTGCATGTCATCCCCTCTCTCCCTCACACATTTCCTGTCTCTCTTCAGCTGCTCTAATAAAGAAAAAAAAAACTTTAAAATACCTTTTTAAAAAGAAGAAGAAAACTTTAGTTTGTGGACACATGCGGTAGTTGGTGAAAGAGCAGTGTGTCTGACTGTTGTGATGTGATCTGAGTGACCCTCACACACAGCTGCACACTGTGAGACACACAGTCTCCTGCTTTATCCTGGGATCAAGATCAGTGAGGATATCTTTAAATGAAGACTAGACACACACACACACACACACACACACACACACACACACACACTGACACATGCTAATGTCAACCACAGGAGCCTTTGCTATGTAAATTCATTGAGCCTAGTCAGTCAAGAGACAATGACTGCCATCTAGTGGGGGCTCAGTAAAGAGGAATGCTTTTCTACAGTTATGCTAATAGATATATTTTCTTGGAAAAAGGTAAATGAGCCAGAACTAAAACAAATACTTGCATCCATATCTAAGCATATTGACTTTCAAATTAAGTAAAAACAACAATGTGGCTAAAAATTCAGAAATAAAACTGAAAATAATAAATGAAACATAACAGATAAGAGATAGGTTCACTGTGTGTGAATTTATATATTAATTTGTAAACAAACAAAAAAGTAAAACATACTGTATACAGTTCACAGCAGTTGCCTTTGGGTTACCACTCAAGATGCTCCCTCCTATTGTTGTAATAATATTACTGTAATATCAACACACATTATTCTAATGCCAAACATAGTAGAGCTACTTGAACCTCTGGCTAAAACTTTGGCTCAGTTTGCCTCATTGCCGCCATTTGAGAGAAATGGTCTCCATGCTTGTTCGCATCCTATATATACACACTAATATTTTATGGGGTTTGAGTCCTTTGTCGTAGACTAACTATTTATTGTACATGGTTTTAAACATAGATACATATGCACAGAGATAAGAGCCATTGGGGGGAGACGCTACAGGCGAATAGGGTACAAAATGATTACTTACTTTAAGACAATTTCTTTTGTATTACAAATCTTCAGAATGTGTGTTTAAATATGCAAATGAGGAACTGTTTTATTAAATATGCACTATTTTGCATACATTTCTAGAACATAAATCTGAACACTGGATAAAGCCACATTTCATTTTGTTGACATATTAAAAGTCAAAGGTTTTTACAGAGCGAATTTTGAATCTCTTTTTTTTTATCATAAATCAGAAATAAACTGTCAACAGCCATTTAAAAAAAAGAATACATTGTTCAGCATGTAATAATGCATCTCTGAACTGTCCATTTCACACACACATACAAAAATGGTAGTACTGATTTATTCAAACATTCATGTGTATTGTTTTCATAACATTACAATGGTAAAAAGAAAAAGCAACATACAAATTCAACTGACAATGGAAACGATTCAACAAAAGGAGAATAGGTCCCTGATGCATCCTAAATGTTACTGATCAAATGAGCATTCTGCTGTACATAACATAAAAACTAATAAAGAAATGTCCCTACTCAAATCACACAGGCCTGCAGTAAACTGTATCATACAACATCATAAATACAGCTGTTCACTGACCATCAAACAGCTGTCACAGGAATTCTAATCTGTGTCAATCTGTGGGGAAAAGATGCTTCTTCCAACATTTTTCCTGGATAAAAACCAGACACTAACGGTTTCTTCCTCTATCCATCCAGTAACTTGAGGATGCTTTCCCTCTCCTTCAGAGCTTTCCAGGCCTGGTCCTTCTCCTTCTTGGTTGGGGTGCGTTTCTTCTGCCTGGCTGCCATGATTCGCCGAAATCCCTCCATGACCTCATTGTCAGACACCCGGACTCTCTGCCTCAGCTCCTGCTTGCGCATCTCCTCTTTCGCCAACCTGCGAGGCAGCAGCAAATACAAAAGTTAGTGTCAACAGCTGATCATGGATCAGACTTTACATATGATGTACAGTTCACTTGATGGTAAACATATCCATTGTTGGCCTATGTCCTCACCGGAGCAGCTCCTGCTTACGAGCTCTGTTGTGAGCACTCAGGGCTTTGAGCTCTGCTTGTCTCTTCTGCAGCTCTGCCAAGACCTCGTCCTCAGAGTCTCCTCCTGGTCCAGGTCGTTCCTCAGAGTCCAGCAGCCCCTGAGCCACCAGCTCCTCTTTGATCCGAGCCTCCAACGAGCGTGTGTGAGGAACGCTGGAGCGGGGAAAGAAAGACCGAAGATACGAGATGTGTGGCATAGAGTAAAGTAAACAATTCAGGATGTCAACTTGATACTTACAATAAACTTTGGGCCAACCTATTTCGGAGTACTGTTGAGGACACACAGGACTAGAATAAACCACACTTACAACCAATATACAGTACTGTGGCCAGGCAGTTACATTCAGACAAGCAGTGTCACCTGGGTATATGTGTGACGACATAAATATACTATTACACGCAGGTGTTTGTAGCACAGTTCTGTTTAGTATTACTGTATGTACAGCTGCAGACCTAGGTGTTGTAATAGACAATGACCTGGGATTAACCCATGATTGCAGTCTCGGTTGAACATGTGTTTATTATCCTACATCAGCTGTTGGTGTCAGTGTGTGAATGTAACGTGTGAGTGAACATGTCTGCCAATGTGCCAAGTTATCTAATGTGGAGAACTATAAAAAAAACAACAGATTTTCTGATTAAAATCGATTTTTATTTTAATGATCCCGATATCGATTCAGAAAATCCAGAATCAATCTACAGTATGTCTGTATCATATGAAACTAAATGGAGTCCATTGGTACCAACTACTGCCATGCTAGTTTGTTGGGAACTCCAAAGATAGGCTACATTTTGAGAGGGAAAAAACTGGCATGGCCATTTTGAGAGGGGTCCCCTGGACTCTCACCTCAATACAGTATTTTTGAATGAAATATCACTCAATACTCACTGTCCATAGAGTTGCACTTTATTGTGTTGACTGCTGTAGTGTGTTCATGTGAAATAAAAAGTACGATTAATGCAACTGCCTTGGGGTCCGTTCTTAATGTAAACATTACTCATTTTAATAAGGCACCAGGCTAAAAAGGAACTTTGTACAATTGTAGAATATCTTTCATATTCAAGCAAAATTGGTTATGCAACGGAAATAGCCCTAATCAAATTGTTATTCAGAAATCGAATCCTTCTGAATCTGAATCAAATCGGAATCACAAAATCAGTGAGGATACCGAGCCCTAATCTTGGCACTACTGATATCGCACCCATTCATTAGGTGTTGCTCAAATACCTAAAAGCTTTTCCTTGGCTTCGAGGAGAAGTCCCAGCACCATCATTAGCATCCTTTCCTGAAATGTCGGGTATAGGAGAATCCTCCATGGGAGATATAATGTTCTCCTGGAAGAAAACATAAGCAAAAGGATGGTTGTGTTTCAGTGTTTTCACAACATTTAAACATGAATATTTCAGATGCCATATCTCACTCATCAGTCGTATGTATTTTTAAAAGCCACCATGCATTACTGAAAGTTTTAACAGCGTACGTGATTGATCACAGCATACGGACCTCTACAAGGGCCTGGAGCAGACGCTGTGTGAGAGGACCAAAGGGACATCCGTCTTCTGGAGATTCATGTTGGGACTCTGACTTTTTCAACATGGAGTCCACATCTACAGCAGTTGAGCATGAAGATGAGTATTAAGGTGGATGCATGCTTGTTCAGTAACTACAGTTTGGCATGGTAATACCAAGGGCAGCCATTCCAGGCACAGGCTGCTCTCTCACCTTTTGCATCCAGCTCAGACAGCGGCCCTCCCATGAGGCTCTTTTTCTTGTCGTTGGCTCGTGCTCCTTCCCTCTGCTCCTCCAGCAGATCCTCCTGAGCCCACCGCTGAGAGTAGTGCTTCCCCAGAGCTGGAATCTACAGTTTACACAGACAGCACCAAAGCTCAACGCACATCTAAAATAATACTTTTACTTAACACAATAAAAACACACAGAAGTTTGGCCATGCCTCAAGTGAATTTAGGTACATGACATAACAACAGTACATGGCTTTTTATGTCATACTTTGAAATACTCAGCCTCATCCTCCGGGGGTTTCAGAAGCTCTTCTAGCAGTCGTATCTCTTCATTTGTGATATCAGCACAATATGGCTCGACTGATGCCCAAAATCTGAAATTCAAAAAATTCTTACAACAGCACACTTGTTTGAGACTAGCCTCGCTAATAAGCTGAATAGAGTCTGATATGACTTGAGGAAAAACACTAAGGCAAAGCAAATACAGAACAACTGACCTGTTGGGTGCATCATTTTTAGGAGTGCGGGGAATGTCTTGTGGATCGTCAGTAAATTCATACTCTTGGACTTTAGGCAGCAGATTTTTGGATTTGGGTCTGCCAGGACCTGGACCAGGCGCGTGACCGCCTTTTCCATCCAACTTCTGCTTCTTTGGTTTGTGGCGAGAAGAGGCAGCTGGGTCTGGGTCTTTTCCCAGCTTCAGAAAGCGCTTGTCTCCCTTCTTGTCCTGCCAGTCTGTTAGGATCTGAGAGGCAGCAAAGAAGGGGAGTTACAAATTGCAACCAACAAGACAGGCAATGTCAACAGTGTAAGTTTTGGTGTCTTCATTTGGGATTCACAGTCACATGAAACTGAATTGGGATGAAAACCACATACCACAATAAACTGTTTTAAAGAAGAAGGGGGGTTTCCTAAGTTTCTCCTACCTGTCTCTGCTCCTCCAGGGCTCGGAGGCGGCGGCTGGCTGAGGACAGGAGCGTCTCCAGCTCAAGCTGCAGGGTATCCAGCTCCTCAATGCCGATCCCATCGTCCTCTGAGCGGCCGAGCACAGCAGTGTAGCGGGGACACACCTTGACATGCTCAACGGGCTTGAAGTCGTAATATTTCAGTGGGGGGCAGTCCTTCAACTCACTCATGATGCGGTGTGTGGCAGAGACCTGGCAGTGTCTGAATAAACTGATACAGAAGATGGACAGTGTGGACGATACAAGAAGATGAGACCCACACAGTGGTTGCCAGCTGTGGTTCAGTTTGTCTGTGTCTTTCTATCACGTACATGCATTAAACACACTCAAGCACGGACGCCCCCACCCAAATACATGTAACGTTACACACAGGTCTGCTTCACATAGCGCGAGCTCGCTGGGCCCACACTGCCTAAATTAAATTACATTTTAATAAAGGTCGCTATGATTTCACGATTTTGCACACGGACATTTTACATGAAGGAGTTTTTTAATCACAAGGCTTGAATGGTACTAGCCAAAAACACGAATGTATATCTTTGAATGTTTAAGAGCAGCGATATTTACCGTCAGTGAATGGTATCCATGATGGAAAAAACCATTGTGATTACAAGTGGGGGGGGGGGTCAAATACATTCAAATTAAATGATGGCCTATTTTCCATAAAATAACAATTTTAAGAACCAAATTAAAATTTTACAACAAAACAAAAAACTGTAGGAGTATTTTCAGATACAACCGTCTATCAAAACATACTTCAGGATCTGTGAATGTATGAGCCTAGTGCTAGAATGGTATCATCAGAACAAACCATTTTGTGTCATGGTGCATACAAAATAGATTACCGCTTAACCCCGCCATTCAGCTTTAAACTGGGTCATATGTCGGTAATAACTTTGTTATTTAACATATTTTATTCAAGAACAGATAACACAAGGTCAAAATACTTATCAACTAATGGTCGCTGAGCGATATGGCCCCTGTTCACAGACCGGAATGGACGCATCGTAGGGTATGCTCGTTTTATAGAAAACATACTCCACCAGGGCGGAGTAATAAGGGCAAGCGGCATCTTTTCTGGTTTGTGGAGAAATCCGTCTCTTCAAAATAAGAGCTAAAAGAAAACCTAGCGCACCCCATTTGTACTAAACGATGTAGGATTTACGGAAGAGGAGTCCCAGGCGTGGCTGAGGAACTTCCGTCTTTTACAGCACAAAAATGGTAAGTCTCTTGCACTAAATGTATCTTTATATTTCATTATTTATCAATGTATCTCCGCAAACTATGGCTACATTGAAGGGGAGATTGGCTAGGCTAGCTTCGTGTTACTCATAGACGGGATTTCTGGTTGGCTACTGTGAAATGAGAGGACGGGCATCCTTGATACGGTTGCAGAAACTAAAGTGATCGAAGCTGAGCTGTCTTTTCCTCTCTCTTTTTCTCAGTAGACGGCGTAACGTTACATGTTTGGCATAACGTTATGCAGAGGGGTGTAGAAGGACGTAAATAACTGGAAGGATCTGCTATGTCAGTCACCCATCCACTGACGTGAATGCAAGCGAAAGCATTTATGTCAAAATAACTCGCATCGGGTTGATACTGATTATCATTTACGTTTTTCTTTCTAAAATGACTGTTAAGTTGTTCTATCGCCAACATATAAATGTGGAAAACTGTAAATATTTAAAGTAGGGCTGGGCGATATGGAGAAAATCAAATGTCACGATATTTTTTAACAAATACCTCAACGTCGATACCGCAACGATATTGTAGTGTTGACTATTGGTGCTTTCACTAAATATTTACACAATGAGATTTTTTGATACATAATCATCAGTAATGTGGATATAATGACTAAGTGGGTAAAGGCAAATAATAGAACAGTTACAACAGTCTGGTAAGTTCAGAAAAGTACATCACTTTACTGTAATGCAGCCTTTAAAACCAGGAAAAGACAACACTTATGTCATATCACGATATTATGATATCCAAAATCTAAGACGATATCTAGTCTCATATCACAATATCGATATATTGCCCAGCTCTGGAAGGGGTGCAGGGAGCCCTGCAGCCCTGCTGTAGAGCCCTGCATCCAGCTCATTTTTTTATTGTTTTCTTGGTTCCTGATCAAACATGACCTCACAGGCTGACCCTGCTGGTCGAGTCAGCCTCACTAGACTGGGAGGTCCAGTTTGCCCATGTACCCTGATCTAAATAAGAAATGCATCGTCTAACAAGATCTTATCTGCAGTGGGACCTACCCAGACATTGATCTTACACAATTTCTCCTCAGACAGCGACTCTGCGCCCCTACTTAAACGCTGTGAGGGCCACATTGCAGGCAGCCCTCTGTCTGGAGAACTTCTCCTCTCAGGTGGTGGAGCGACACAACAAGCCTGAGGTGGAGGTCAGGTAATAATGGCATGTGTTTAGAGTTAGCTGTCTCACTGGTTGTCTCACTGCTCTGCAGTTTCTCCTCCTATGTCTCCTGCCCTTAAAGAGAAACTTTGCCGATGTTTAACCAATTTCTTTTATCATAATAATGTTGGTAGTATGTGTAAATGCACTAAGTTAAACTTCCCTCCATCTTACCAGTGCCCAGATCTCCCTACTCTCAGGCCAGCAGAAAAAAATCCAAGTGAGCACTTGACACGAACCACATCACTTGGAGTTCTTTCTGCTGGCCCTAGGAATGTTGCTCCAACTACATATTGTACTTCTGCATACAGACAAAGAGTATAAAAGCAGATCGAGAGAGATAGCTGTCCCTCTTCCTCTCTGTGGCAGCACACTGCATTCTGGTAGTTGTAGGTTTTCTACCTTTTGAGCGAAAGGGAATACCGCAGAACATTTTCTCTGTTTTCTTTTGTCATTTAGCACTAATTAAAAAAAATAAAAATAAAAAAATGTTTGCACCGTATTGCATAGATAGCCCAGTTTTATGAAAAGACCCTCTTTCCAGTGGTAAAATAATTCTTTAAGCTGTTTGCAGATCATCTACAGCTGTCACACAAGTCCAGACTTGTGCAAACTTGCATAAGAAAATCTAGGAGGGGAAAAAAATGACACAAGCATGGGCAAGGCTGTAAAATTGGTCAGCGGGGACTTGCTGCAGCCTGTTTGCAAGTGTCTTCCCAATACATTGAGAAGATTTAAGAGTTTTTCAACAAGTCACTTTAACTTCTAAGGTTCTATTTAGAGCCATGTAGGGTCTCGAGCACAAGGATGACTTTTAGTATCTAGAAAACCCAATCATTTACCCGTTTTCATCTGTAATGGATGGATTGTGCTGTGATTACAGGAGCAGTAAGGAGCTGCTACTTCAGCCTGTGGTGATCAGCCGTAATGACAAGGAGAGGGTTCTCATTGAGGGATCCATCAACTCTGTCAGAGTCAGCATTGCTGTCAAACAGGTGATTAAAAACAGCAGGGCAGGTTTTTGGTTATGGAGCTATGCACATTTCTTAATTTTCTTTCACAGTCTTAACGGCATTCAAAAAAACCTTCTTCACTACAGGCTGATGAGATTGAGAAGATCCTTTGCCACAAGTTCATGCGCTTCATGATGATGAGAGCAGAGAACTTCTTCATTCTGAGGAGGAAACCAGTAGAGGTAAGAGAAGAGAGACAGACAGAGTGATGGACAGGTAATGTGGACAGGTAATAAGTGATTGACAACAAAAAGAAAACAAAAGAGGAAAAGTGAACTTTTTGAATGGCGTAGGGCTCTTCATGCACAGATGTTGTAGAAACTGTGTCCAAACATAAAAATACCTCATTATTTACAATGTATATTCCCATGATTCCAATTACACAAGTTCTATTTTTTTGTCGAATTTCTAACGTGTTGACCAGTCTCTCTGAATCACTTCTTTCTCATTTCCTCCCATGCACTGTGATTTCAGGGATACGATATTAGCTTCTTGATCACCAACTTCCACACGGAGCAGATGTACAAACACAAGCTGGTGGACTTTGTCATCCACTTCATGGAGGAAATCGACAAGGAGATCAGCGAGATGAAACTGTCCGTTAATGCCAGGGCCCGTATCGTCGCTGAGGAATTCCTCAAGAACGTAAGAGATTTGCTCTCTGGTTTTTATGGCTAAAATTTAGCTATTATAGTTTTTTTTTTTCTGCATATTACAGTCACACTCATAGCTGTAATCGTATCGCATACACATTTTCATTGTTGTAAAAGACAGAAATGCTTACATGGAAAATAATTTGACTTGTTCTCTCCACAGTTCTGATGACGGTATTGGTCCCACACAAGCTTGTAAAAGGCTCCAAGGGCCAATCGGCACAAAAGTGGAGAAAGCGGCCAATCAGCAAGGAGATGAGAGGAACATGACTAAACATGACACCCTTTGCACCCGTCTCGAGTATTTTCCTGTACTCATGAATATCAACGACTGTATATAATGAAATAGTTACCAGTTTCATTTTCAGCCACTTAGAACAAATCCCCAAACAAAGGCGGGTCCTTAAAGTATTAATCAAGTTGATAGCCATGAATACAGGGGCATTGAGAACGTGTTGTTGCAAATAAAACAGCCAGGTTTTTGTATTTTGTGTAAGCGTCCGCGTGTTCTGTCATCGTTGTTTCAAATTTGTCTTAAAAAATGTCCCTGTTCAGGAAACCCGTGTTTGTGGAAAGTGGTCTGTGTGGCGTTTCATCGCAGACATGGAGCGAGAGCTGTCTGTAAAGAAGCCACCAAAACACATGTATGAAAATAATGAAAGATAATAAAACTCAGTTGTTTATACCGTTGGTATTCCTACTTAACTTCTGTGTCATTCATGGTGAGCATTTGTGCTGCTGCTGTACCTGGAAATGGCTATGTTCTGCTTCTGAGGAAGTTGTTTTTAGTCAGCATTTTGGCCACATCCCACCTTATTCACAGTTGCTGTGTTATTTGAGGAAGGGGAAGTGATACCTTCATGCTGCAGGCTGTGCGTGAACCATTTTAGTTGTACCGTAGCGGCCCTTGCATGGACATTAGGACATACAGTAATTCACTGACACTTGTTTGTAGTGTGCGTTCAACACAAACGCTGGGGTTATGGGACTTCTGGTATAATACTGTTCTCAAGCTCTTTACCTGTAAGAGAATGCCAACCCTTGTTTTAATTATTAACTCAACCACTGTTGGATTTTAGAGGAGGAACTGTGTGGCATGATTGTGATTTATGAAAATGACAAGATAAACAGATAATAGATCAAGTGATCTCCTGGACACTTCCTGCTCATGATCAAATATTTACACCGTGCCAGTTCACCTGTTGGATTCTGATCGTGCAGCCTCCACTTCCTCATACTCCACCAGTTCCTCATCTCAGGGAATCAGCATGTGACCGAGAGACAAAAGAGGTCCGTCCAACCTCCATCAACTGGCACCATCTGATTGGACCAGTCCACCAGTCTCATTATTATCCAGCCTATCTATCTGACCAGCACCCTCCACATGATCTCACTACATAACAGCTGAAACAATTAGTTCATCAACAGAAAATGACAGGCTAACTTCTTTCTTTTTTTTGTAAAATTCACTGGTTCTAGCTTTTCAAATGTAAATATTTGCTGGAGATAGTATACTAAATATCTTTGGGTTTAAGGCAGTTGGTAAGACAAAACAACATTGTTGAATACGTCAACTTGCTCTGAGAAAATGTGATGCCCATTTATTATTTTCTGACTTTTTATAGACTGAAAAATCAATCGAGTATTTGAGAAAGTACTGGCAGATTAATAGAAAAATGATCCAAAATATCAGTGCAGCCCTAATAATTATTAAACTCACAGTGACAGAGATGACAACAGGTTGGCTTATATAAAACAATAACATCTTCATTACAGTGAAGCTGGGACGTACATTTTGAAGTCATGACCCATATCTACGTCAACCGCTTTGAGCTAATATTGCATTTTTGCATTTCCAATACATTGTGTGGTAGAATGCGTTCTTCACAAAAAAGTTCTGATTTTATTGAAGGTCTGCGTAGAATCATCAGCCATCGCCCAGTCCATCCATTCAGTCATTCATTGAATCACCACATAGTCAAAATGGTAAGCTTTATAGTATTGTTTTCCATGTAGGTTTGTAACCTTCAAATTGCACTTAATCGCTAAAGTCACATAACAGGGATTGCACTATACAGTAACATGTCAAACATGTAGCAGAAAGATCATTGATGAAGCCACATGGTTAATACTTTACACTTGAGTGTTAATTCTACTGCTGCACAATATCAACACACTGTAACCATAGTGAATATAGTAACAAATAGGAATAAGAATATGCTGTGAGTTTTTAATCCCCTCTGTGCAAGACAACAGTTTGATACATAATCTGGAACAGCTGTGCTGAGTGCCACACTGTAGCTTTTGAACACTGATGCTCAAACATAACCCGTTGAGGTTGAGCTCCATCACATAAAAAAAAAAAAAAAAAGATGGACATAAGGGTTACAGAGGTGTTGAAGGACAAGACGGAGGCACATCATCACCACTGTGAGCAGGTTGTGCAGAGTGGGAAAGTGAAACGACCACAAGAGTCCGTCGGAAGGGAGCGAGAGAACGAGAGGTCCAACTACTGCAGTCAGAGGTGAGGAGGGACGGTCTGCAGGGCGTCTCGAGTCGTACGATGGATGTTCACATTCTGGAAAGAGGAACGAGTCAGTGTCAGACGCCTTTTGAATAAACACTGCATTACACAACAAAGCTTTGCAATTTAGTTCCCGTGCATTAAACTCAAGGTTTAACAGGTTGTTTTGCACTATTCTCTTTATGACATGGCTTTCAAGACAGTTTTCCATGTTAGAAACGTTTTTAATCTTCTTGAATGATGCATCTACAGTTTGGCCACAGATGATTTGATCTCTTTTGAAAATGTGCTGGATGGAGTCTTTAGGTTCTTTTAAAAACGTATTAAAATTCAGATTATTAAGACCAATTTCATAGCTAACAGATGCTGCCATCAACATAAAATGACCCATGGTAGCAGCACTTTTTTTGCCTCTTGAATTATGCATTATTTTTCAAGATGCGTTTATTTGGATCATACCATGTACGGTATGGTATGTAAACTTTGACTTAGTTTTGGCATTGCGAGATCTTTTATTTACAAAAACTAAGCCTTTTAACAAAAGCTCAGTATTATTAGCTGTGAATATCAGCATTATCAATATCACATTTTGTCACTCTAAAATCGAGGCAGAAAAAAGTGTGTGAGACACAGTGAGTGTTTTGTTCAGGCTGATGAATGGCATCTCTTTCTTATGCACCCCAGTGGAGTCTCTGCATATGAATGAATGGAGACATGTGAGGCTCCAGTTTGCACAGCAGAGTAAGCAGGAAGGCCACTGCACTGAACATCTGATCTGTAGATAGCACGAATAAAAAGGAAGTAGTCGGCCACTTTTGATCTTCAAGTAGGACGAGTAAGAAATATCCAGCTCAGTCTAGATGTATTTTATCTCAAGATATACCTTTAAGGTAAAGCACATAACCAAAGAGCCTAACTTTCAGATATTAAAGAGGAAAACTGGTTCATGCCAAATATTCTAAAATGAAGCACAAGAAGAGTGTTGCAAGGATACATGAAATGGTTGAGTGGAGTTTATTTAGAAACATTAACAGAAAAATCCCCTCTTTACTTCGGATCACAGATAAATGAACATAAGATCCTTGACATTGTCAAAAAACAACAATAAAACAAAGTATTTCTGTAATTCCAGGACCTTATTGGACAGTGTTGGATATCCTAAAACTAGAGACAAACTGGAATTGGAGGACATTTAATAAGGAAATAAACAGAGTTGCTTTTTTATGTGCAAAATATAAAAAGGCACAACCTTGTTTTGTGTTGTGCAATGCTGTAAAACTAAGATTAGAGTGTCCTGATGTCCACCAACAAAAATATAAATTGATGAGACTGCTCAAAATTAACATTGTAAAATCAGTTAATCTGACAAGATCAATGAGAAGAAAAAAAAACCCATCTCTAATCAATTCAACAACAAAAAAAGGTGCTGGAGTTTCATTGCTTCACAGTTGGGATTTACAGCATCAATTTAAAAAGAAAAGAAAATCTTCATTGGCTTTTTATTCATTCTCCAAAAATGGGAGAACGGAAGATCTGGGTCATAGGACTAAAGCAACACTACGTAACTTTCCCGCTTCGGTCCTCCTACAGGTTGGAAGCGGAATTGTCCGTTACATTACATTGTCTAGTTCATTCCATAGACCGTTAAAGAAATGGACAAAGCCACACCGTAGACTTCCACGGAGACAAGCTAAGTATATTAGAAGCACTTTTCCGGTGATGGCTGAGCGTTACTGCGCAGCCTCCAACTGTCAATCATTCCCAATCTTGCAGAGACGGAGAGCGTAGGTATATGTAAGGAGATAACAGGCTAATTATTGCTAACTAAAATGCTAGTTAACATTAGTAATTAAACTTAAACAGCTAATGTAAGTCGAAACTGCCTGAGAGCTTCTCCTGTACTGTACGGTAATTCCTCTACTATGCGACAGTACGTCGCGTGGTTATGACACAATCGTTAGCCTATTTTTAGAAAACCGTCTGCTACGGAGCCATACCGTGAGATACAAGGTAATGGAGCCTTTTATACATTGTCGTGTTTCTTTAGAAATAAACAACGGACAAATAGTCTTTAAACGCTTCAGATGTAAAGTTATTTGCTGTCATAGTGACGCCAAAATGAATGGCAGTCAATGGAATGCTAACGGGAGGTGATGGCTTGTTAGCATCAAAAGGTCTCCATAGTAGCTACGCTTTGTGGAGGTTTGCTTACCCCCTTGGTTCATTCAAACTACAGATCCGCTACTCGATCTGGCAAACTTGCATAATGCAATGTAATGGACAATGCCGCTTCCAACGTGTATGGGGACCGGGAAGCGGGAAAGGTTCTCTAGTGTTGCTTTAATAATCCAAATTAGAAACTGGATTCCAGTCAATTACCACCACCATCATGGCGAAAAATATGTGAAGGGAAACAGAAGATCAGAACAGTGATGTAATCAAAGGAAGGTGGAGCAAAAAGACTAGAGGTTGCTGAGTTTGGCAGGTTCATTGTGCATCTGAAGGGTAGACTGTGCATAAAGGAGGGTAAAGGAGTATGGGGTTGGGGGGAGAGGTTCACCCTCATTGGTGAGCTGGCACTGTTAGCAAAGCCTCCTCTGACATCCGCGACACGTCTACGTTCTGTTTGATAAAAAAAAAAAAAAAAAAAAAAAAACACAAAGAGGGATCAAAACACACGGGAGATATGAAATCCACTGCACAGACTGGGCGAGAGGTTGAGGTGATGATGTCTTTTTCACATGGTTGAGGTTTTAGCGCAACACCTGAAAAGCACCACTGCTCCTCACCACGATCAGGTGCTGCATGCAAATCACTCCGCCCAAGTAGCAGTGCTTTGCCTTCTGATAATATAGTTCCCAGTATGTATACGGTTACAAGATGGCTGTGTCTTATATGACCTTGTTATTTGTACACGCTATGACTATACAAATGTAAAAACATGTAAATAGGAACATGTTGGCGTTATTTTGTCACTTATTGGGAGCAGTAGGCTAGATGGAGCCGGTTACCTCCAGGATCTGTGCTAAGCTAGGCTAGCGGTGGGTGCGTCAGACAGAGTTACGACATGCATGGAGATGAGAAGGGTATGTATGGACTAACTCTGGGGGATACAGTGAATAAGCTAAAGTCCCAATAAGTCAGCGTGTTCCTTTAAGATTCCACAAAGGGGCTTGATGTAATGGCCAATCATCAAATCCAAAACGTCACCTGGAAGTGTGAATAAATTATGCTGATTGAATTGATTTTCTAAGCGTTACATCACATCACATTACTCATATAAGACATATTTTCTGTCATAATACTTGCATTATGACAGGTGTATCTCACCGAGAACCATTACTGGCTGTTCGACCATCATTGCGTGACTACTTTTATCTGTGCTTTTCAGCCGTAACATGATCCACTCAGAAGCATATTTGTGTGAGGGCGAAACTGTGGAGCGTTAGAAACAATAGGAGCATTAGTCATTGTTGTCATCCTGTTGTGTCCTGGTAACATACACTACTGTTCTAAAGTTACATTGATGCTTTTCTTCCTTCCTTTAACAATGGCTATTTTAACAAAGGTAAAAACAACATAAATCAGACATTACATTTAAAATAGTTTTGGTAGAAGAATATTGATGATGATGATGATGATGAGGATTAAAAGCCTCCAGTGTTGCATGACAGTGGAGCAAACACCCTTCGATTTTGAATTTGTTTTCCAATCCAGAAAAGCGCAAGTGACCCTCGATCATTATTAAACCACAACGGTGCATTTGGCCTCTAAATATTTTGGGGAGCCTTTTTCTTTTTAATAATAGGTTTAAACTGTGATTTGTCAGTCCATAGTACAGTATGTTCAGCTGATATTTCCTGATCCAATACCAATAGTACTGACCCTAGACTAACTTTCTATTTCACTTGTCAGGTTTTAAGAGCTTTAGCTTTGCAGGGGCACCTGGATAGCTCACCTGGTAGAGCGTGCGCCCCATGTACAAAGGCCTTGTCACAGTGCCGCAGGTTCAACTTGGACCTGCGGCCCTTTGCTGCATGTCATTCCCCCTCTCATATATTCAGCTGTCCTATATAATAAAAGTCTAAAAAAGCCCTCAAAAAGTAATCTTAACAAAAGACTAGCTTTGCAATACACCTGTTAATTCCAGCTTGTTATACGCGGCAGTAGTGTGCTCTTGGCACTGGAACAGGAACCGGTTTCTATTTAAAATCTGCACAGATTGTAATTTCTAAACTTTCAGTTTCTTTTACCAATGACTGCTTATTTATTCTCTTCTTATTGAACTGTTGCTCAGAGGTATCTTTGTCTATTTCAATTGCCAGTCTGGTTGATCTCCATGTACAAAACAAACTCCTCATACAAAGAAACAGTTATTTGTAAAGAGGACTTTCTATAACCATAAAAGACCATTCAAAAAAGACCATGAAAGACCATTCAAAAATATATCAGAGAGTAGTCCTCTCTGAGCCATCTGACTGTACCCAATCGAGCTTTTGTGGCAGGCAATTTCAAACATTTGAACGGTAGGGTGTAATCCACACATAATACCACATAAACCTGCTCTGAGCTCATTACTATTTCACACCACTGATTATAAAAAACATGGCCATCAGAATAAACAGTGAAATATGACGAGACCATGACGTTCAGCATCTGAAGCTGTCGGACC
Source organism: Zingel zingel (assembly GCA_023566125.1). Classification (NCBI taxonomy): domain Eukaryota; kingdom Metazoa; phylum Chordata; class Actinopteri; order Perciformes; family Percidae; genus Zingel; species Zingel zingel. Next base: position 7,377,888 of record CM042319.1, read on the forward strand.
AACCTGTTTGTGAACCATCTTACCTTGCACAATGTGGCTCAGTTGTACTGTGTGTGCATGTGTGCGTTATACCCACCTCTGGTCTTTCTCGGTGTGTGTCGACTGCATCCACATTTAAGCTGATGGACTCAACCTTACAGCCTGAGCAGGCAGACAGAAGATTTGTTTCATTAGTTCAGGTGACAGGAAAGTGTGGGTTTTGATTTTGTATTACTGTTCATTAGAAATATATTAAAATGATATGCTAATAGATGACCCATCCTACCGTAGGCCACTGGCGTTAGCTTCAGCACAGTGTGCAGCGGGCACTTCAGGTAGGGCAGCTCCTCTGTGTGAAGACAAAACGCACAAGGTCATGAAACTACCCGGACAAACGACAAACTCTCGTTCCTGTCTAGACTAACTTACATAGCCAAGGACAAGAGCAGGAAGTGAATATATAACTTGAGTTAACAACTACGCTTGTTACTGTAAGTGCAATAAAATCTTTGATTGTAAAAAGACAACTTATTTATCAAAATGCCTTTTAACAAATCATAAACTTGCAGAAATGCTATTTTTTTCACTGTAACGTCCGCAGTGTCCCATTCACCACTGGTACTTTATAGCAACCAGTATGAACAAGCTAATCCACATTAGCAGCTACAGTTGGAGAGAATGAAGAGGATGGATAATAGTAACCTAGCTCTGGGGAGCTTACTCCTCGGAGTCCTTATGTTTGTTTTTTCCCCCAGAAGTTTTCCTTTGATTAGGGTGACACCTAAATCATGGTTGCAGCGGTCGCTGTGGTACTGCTCCGCGCCCTGTAACGCCCTGCAGTGCCCTGCTACACCCTGCAGTGCCCTGCTACACCCTGTAACGCCCTGCAGTGCCCTGCTACACCGTGTAACGCCCTGCAGTGCCCTGCTACACCATGAACTACTACAACTACTATTTCTAGTCACTGTTCCATTATCTTTATTGTGACTCTAATTGCCACTGGTCATCTGTCGCACTAAATGCTTGCTCTTGGGGGAATTACTGGAATTGTTGAGTCTTTGTAAATTATAGAGTGTGGTCTAGACCTACTCTGTAAAGTGAAGTGTCTTAAGATAACTCTGCTTATGATTTGATACTATAAATAAAATTGAATTGAATAGTAACTGATTTCTGATGACTGTTCTTTATCCTTTTCAAACTTCACTCAGTGCTTAGATTCCAGCAATATTATTTTATTTAGATTTGTTTCCGGGGAGATACAGACTTTATATTAGTGGCTTTGATATTGTAGACATTGCTTCTCAATAAACAATATTTTTTTATTTATTTATAAAATATAAATTCTTAACCTGTTCTGTGAATGTATTCTTTTTTTTTTTTAATAATAATCTTTAAAATAGAATGTATTATTTCATAGAAATAAAAAAAAACAACAACTGATAAGAGTAGTAGCATCAATAAAACCCTAACTACACCCATCCCTAGTCTCCAGATATACTATAAACACTGTGGGATTTTGTTAGTACAGTATTACGAATAACGGGAATGGAAGTAAAAGAAATGTAATTATTTTTAATCTGACATTTTTGCTACAGCTAAATAGGATCAGGCAGCCAGGAGTGAAACACACTTCTCCATCTGGGCACTATGAAAGTATGTCACAGCTTTACAATGAGAAAAACATTTTATCCAGTGCCTTATTTAAAACAAGGTATGAATACCTTAATACGGTGAAGATTTAACTGCGTGAATAAGAGGAATGTACTCCTAAGATAATAGTTAATAAACTGTTATTTTGTGACATATTTAACCTTATTGTTAGCGAAGCCACTTTTCACTCAACTTACTTTATCTACTTCTACTTAGTGAATTTAGTGACTTCCTACATTTCCCACATGGCTGTTTAACCACTTCTGAAGAAGTCCACTAAACAGAATTTGTGTTTATCTGTGTGGGTTTTTTGTGTATGTTTTTATGTGTGGTAAGGTGCCTTGCTTAAAGACCCCACAGGCTCCTTAAAAGGTGCCCTGCCACACAAAACCGTTTTTACTTGCATTTTTTGAAATATGTTAGGTCCATATGCGTTTGTGTTATGTCGTGAATGTGAAAATGAACTGCTACCTCCTCTGTCAGCTCTAGCCACTGAAATGAAACAAGCGGAGAAATCGGGCCAATTACAAAAGCTGGTCAGTCTGACATCGTGTTGCCTGAGCTCATTACTCTTCATGAGCGCGGTTTACGCTGGGTAAAGGATGCTGATAGCCAGGCTCTCATTGGCTAGCTGTTAGCCAATCAAAGTCAAGTAGCTCAGCTCGTTGAATATTAATGAGAACTGGCACAAATCAAGCTGAGTCTTCCTGCAGGGTTTCGATACCACGCTAGAATGGCTTGAAACACGGTAACCAAGGCATTTTTTCCACAAAGAATGTTACAGAGTCCATGGTATAACTTCAGACATTTCCACAAAGTAATGAAATACGTGTGGCAAGGCACCTTTAAGATTAAGTTTAATGACCAACCTGCTGTCTTGTCCAAGAAATAGGCCAACAGGCAGCGCATAACGGCCTGGTGACAGACGACCAGCACGTTCTCTTGTCGCTCCAGCTCCATAATGACCGGCTCCAACCGCTGCACCAGGTCCTCGTAGGACTGAGTCAGAAGAGACACAAAGAGGCAAATCAGACTGGCAGAAAGCAGAGTATGATTTCATTTGAGAACCATTATCAGCTTAAAGCAGCTCTATCAATATTTATGATTTTTCTATTGCAGATATTTTGAGATAATCATTAAGAGCACACAATGACCTTTTCATTTGAGGTAAACACTATAGGGGCAAGTGGCAATTCACGGGTTCAAACCCGGCCAACAGAAGGATGTAAATAGACGGCATTTATATCGCACTTTTCTAGTCTTAATGACCACTACAAGTGCCTTTAAATATTACAGGCACCATTCACACAGATTCATACACTGTGGCCTAGACAGCCATATAAGGTGCCACGTGCTCGACAGATAAACATTCACACAAGTTCACACGTGGATGGCGCAGCATTGGTAACAGTTGAACCACGCATGAACCATGACAAAACAAAACAAATTGGCAGTACCAAAAATATTTTTTTTTGCACCTATAGCACATTGCGCATCACCACAAGCCTGTAAACATAGAGGCTTCAATGAATAAAGAAAAAAAGTACATACTGGCCATTTCAGTACAGTAGGCTACCAAAAATAGTGACATAACACATTGAACTAAATATGGCTCTGATACAGGCTCTATCTGAACACCTTGAACATGTCTTTACATAATAAAAACATGTCAATGTCAAATGCTTTCAATACATTAATTGGAGAATCGTCACGATTTTATAAGGATTTATCGTTTAGGCGTAGTAACAGTTAGGGGGCCCAAAGACAAAGACTGCAGGGACACGGGATCTGGTAGGAGACCGCTCTTACCACCTGAGCCACAGCTGCCACTAGGAAGCAGCCCAATCACCAAACGTCAAAGGCGCAAGCAGGATTGAACGATTTTGGTCTTTACAAAGCTGAAAAGTGACTTCAGATAATTTAATGCAGTACTGAAAAAGGGATGAGATCAAGCACACACCTATTTCATCACAAACAATAGATGCAGCATTTTAATAAGTCCCGCCATTTCGCCCTCCTTAAATCGGATTTTCAGATTGAAACTTGGTACGTATGGTCAGGTCGTCGTGCCAGATGTCTCCATCGATTTTAGGCAGGATTACTCAAGATGAACTTGAGTTATAGGCAACTCCCTGCTAAGCCCTGTATCTCAGTCTCGCAAGGCTGCATACCAATTTTGGTGTTGACAGGATCAAATTGACAAAGTTCTATTCATTTTTACGGTTTTTCACATTATACAAATTAGCAAAAATCCATCATGGCGGACTTCTATGGTCCAAGAGACTTTTTTGTAGAGCACATTAAGCTGCATATGTGTGAGAAATGTCAAGTCAATAGGACTTATGGCGTAAGGGGCATTTTCTTTCCAATAACGCTTTTTTGATCGTTATTTGAAGTGCCACCAGTTGTACGATTGGGCTCATATTTCTTGCGAACCGAATGCAGATCATTTCCAGTCATTGGGCCAAGTTTGGTGTTTTAGATCATATTCCAGCTCACGGCAATTTGAGCCACGGCGGAAGACGACGAATAATAATAAACCAGAGCAAAAACCATTGAGTTCTACCCCTTCGGGGTTTTAACTCAAAAACAATAGGGTTCAAACCCCCTAATAAATTATATATAAAACAGAGAAAGAGCTCTAAATCTGTAAGTAAAAACGTCCATACAATCCATTTTGTCCAGACATTCTGCTAAATAATCAATCTCAGTTAAACAGATTGACATTTTAGCATGTGGAAAAATCCATACAGGCCATCTAGACCATCAAGCTTTAACAAGATTCCCCAAAGCTCTACATCAGCACTGTCTGCCTGGGCAGCCAACTAATGCCCAAATCCATCTTCCTGTCCTGTGTTAGATTAATGGAGATATAATGGGATGGACTTAAGGTGAGAACAGACCAGCGGGCATTCAGACACACAGTTAAGACACACAGTAAACAACGTGATCACACACACAGGCTCATTAGCAGAGAGTAAGTGGCCAGTAGCCATCTGGATGCTGTTTAATTGAGTTTGTGGTTACGTGTGAGTTTGTCCTTATATTCACAAAGGAGGACCAAATTCCAAAATTCAAACAGAGACACAATGTCCACAAGCATGCTACTTCAACGTTACCATACAAAAAAACAAACAAAAAAAACCACTTTAACAGTTACATAACCACATCCCATCACTAGACAAAACACAACGTTCATTTTAGCCACAGACCTCTCCTTTCGGGTACCGATAGCGGTATTTGTCCTGGTCCCTCAGAGCAAACTCCAGGGGATAGTGGTCCTGGATCTCTTCATACATCATCTCCTCACACACGCCCTGAAATTACATCACACACAGATTAAACTTCTTTAACACCACAAACATGTCAGCAAACCGCTATACTTAGCAGCCAAGAACTTAGTACTCACTGCATCAATCTCATTCAGGACCTTCCACTGTTCGTAGGGCACATTAAGAGCCTCAGCTGTCTGGATGGTTCTCTTCATCTGACTGGTCCACACCTTCAGGTCGCTGATGCCCTGTTCTAGGATGAACTGGCTCAGCTTCTTCCCAAACTGCATGGAGAAGAACACATTTTATTTTATTTTTTTACTAACTCACCTAGTCAAGTAAAAAAACTCAAAGACATACCTATTGTTGAAAAAGTGTCCTATACCTCTTTGCCTCTAGGTGTGAGGCCTGAGTCTCCTCCGATTCGACCATTGACATTGAGCTCGCTCTCCCCATGGCGGCACAGGTAGATGGAGCGCGGCGTGATGTGAATGTTCATGAGGTAGTAGACAATACGGCTCTGAATGTGGTCCAACACCCTGTTGACCAAGTAGCGCTGACCCACATCCATGATTTTAATGTAGGAGAGATCCCTGAGAAGAGACAACAGACACGGTAACACCGGGAACACACCGCCGGCGAAGCGCTGCAAAGTGCTGCGAAGCGTAGAGTCCTGGCTGTTCATACCAGCCACCCATTTTTCCACACCAGTCACAAAACCTTTCTCCTCTCCAGTCTACAGAACATTTCTCTCTCTCCCCTGTGTGTGTGTGTGTGTGTGTGTGTGTGTGTGTGTGTGTGTGTGTGTGTGTGTCCTGTTCAACATAGTTCGATGCGACTGAGCCACAACCAGAGTATAGATTTGAGAACCACGGTATAACTAGTTAAGGAATACAAATGAATCGCTGCATAAAGCTATTGTTAATAATGATGGTACAACTTATAATACATAAATATAATTTGTGATTTCAGCAACTGTAGAACGTCCGTTACAAAAGCTTGAAATGTCACTTCTATCAGATTAAGTGATTACGTGAAAACACAGTTTGTGTGGTGCCACACCTTCATACTAGGCAAAAGGCAGGCAGAGGTTTACTCCGGACCTTACTTGAAAAGCAGACACAGAGGACTATCCTACATAATTAATGTCATAACAACCTTTGAAAATATTTCTGAATTTAATAGATCTGCAAGCATGAACAAAAATCAAAACAGTCAAATGAATGTGTATGCACTGTAATATGTATTTAAGTCAAACAAACTAATTTCCAAAAACAATGTTTCCCTATTCTGTCGCATGTTAGCGAGCTTTGCTGCATTTGTTTTCATAATAAAACAGAATTGTTTAGCATGAGAAACGCGTTGCGTCACTCGCTTAAAATCTTCAACTGACAGGAAATACTAAATTAGTGCCCCACTGTTCTGAAAAGACCAGTGTACTTGAATGGATCATTTTCTAAGATAGTTATTTCCATAGTTTAGCAAAGCTAGGACACATTTCCTAAAACACTCTCCACACCAGCTTTCAGCTCACCTGTCCAGGACTTCATCGAGGGTCTCGTAGGAGTTTTCATAACACTTGATCCTCTTCATGAAATCTTCCACTGCTTCTTCTGTGTTACAGTTGGTGTAATCGGGGCTACCCAGCTTCACTTGCTGGTCAGTGAAACCGCAAAGAAGTGAGTACAACAGGGCCAGAAGTTCATTTTCTATTGAGATAAAATAAACACATAAACTTGTACACTCACCACTATGTTCTCCTGTATGACATCTGGGTCTTCACACACAGACTCCACGAAGAACTCCTGAGAGAAAAGGAGGAACAAATCAAGCTTAGTTGGAATGTCAACCAATGCCGTATGTCCTCCCAGAATTGTGACCCAACAAGATACCTTAAAGCCATTCTGCTCTGCAAACTGGATTATGGTTTCCCTTCTTTCTCTGGTGGTGTTTGTTGCATCAAAAACCTGTTTAACACAGACAGAAAAAAAGTTGATAAGATTGTGCAGCATTGCACAGTGTGTTTGATCTGCCTCAAACATTTAAACTAAAATGGCATTTAACATTTGACCCACCGCCACTTGGCCTCCTTCCTCTGTGAGATACTGTCGCACATCGTTCAACGCTGCTGAGGCACATTGTCTGTAAAATCACAGATAACATCATTCACTTGGTTGGTGGTGGCAAAAAAAAAAAAGAAAAAGTTACGTTAGTCCAAGTCCAGTTGCCACGCTTACCGTCTGATCTTTAACCCCTCCTCATTGTCTGGACGGAAGAACTCAAAGGACTTGTAGATCTTCACACACTCTCTTCTGTACTGTCCGACATTGAACTCTATTGGAAAGATGGAGGCAAGGGCACTTGAGATCACCTTTCTTTTCAGCATGAAACTTGTGATGCACATCCTGAACCAATTCCCTTTATTCTTTGAGACTGATGCTTCTACAATACTATTCAGCAGAGCCCAAGAAGTCGTACCTCTGGTGGGCACTCCGATCCAGTTAAGATAGCGGGTCAGCTTCTTTGAGATATAGGTCTTCCCCCTGGCAGGAAGCCCCACTGTCACAATCAGGGTGGGACAGTTGGTCATACATACTGGAATGAAAGATGGAGGGGAAAGAAAGCTTAAGTCATGTGCTGATCACACATAATGCACATGGAAGATGAGAAACTTACTTCAGTGTAAAATGTGTAATGCCTCAGCACAAGCATTAGTTTATCTAAGGTTTTGTTCAACAATTATTTTCACAGCTGCAAATATGCAGGGCTCCAGACAGCAGCAAACGCAGACAGCGTTTGCTGCGATATGATATTAATGGAGAGACGAAAGCGGTCGCGGTGCTGTTGACGTTACACTTCCTAAGCAGGCACAACAGTGGTTTCTGTGCCCTGGGGACTGACTGACAGGCTGAGGTTGTAAGGAAAGGCAACTTTATTTCTACAGCAGCTTTCAGCAACAAGGCAGTTCAAAGTGCTTTACATGAAACAGTAAAGAGCAATTAAAAACGGTCATGAAAATAAAACAGGCTAAAAAAGAATATACAAATAAAAGAATAAAAGTGAGTAAGAAATGAATAATTATTCAATTTAATAGTTTGTAGGGATGGGTTTGGGAGGAGGAGGATTTTGTTTAATTATTAAAATAACATCATGTTCTAAGTACATAGGATAAATAGGTTTGACAATCATTTTTACAACTGAAATAATTGTTTTGTAATTATAGAGGGAAAGTACCAAAAAAAAGGTACCGTTGGGTAACGGAACCGAATTTCAGGTATCTGTACCAATATTGGTTCAGTAGTAGCCTAAACAATGCATCTTTAATTTTAAGTTGAATTCATTGTAATTGTAGACTACAGCTGCTATATATATATATATATATATATATATATATATATATATATATATATATATATATATATTGTTTTTCATGACAACGATGGTGCTGTCAGTTAACCTTCTATGTTGCATCTTCAAAAGTGACACTGGATTTGAAACAGCACATTGTAATTTCTGCATCTATTATCAAAGTATTTATTAGTAATACAGTGGAAATTAGTAGAAATGTGAATATTTGGTTAGCATGTTGATTTACGGTGCGTGCCCCTATTTTTTCTGGTTGCGCCCCTAAAATTTTCAGTTGGGGGCCACTGTGCTCCTGGTGAAAAAAGTTAGTCTGGAGCCCTGATATGCCTCCATCATTTTCAAAATCTCCCATTATACTACCTTGCGTATTACATAATTTATAAAAGTCAACATTAACATATATTAGATTGTCCTTATCATCACGGCACTCTGAGAATATAGTCAACCAGGAGCACAGTTCATGGTGGCACAAGGCTGTGCCCGAGGAGTTGTGAAACGCTGCACTTGAACTACTCAAGACATAGAGAGAGATAACAGCTAGTTTCCACAGACACTCCCTGTTGCAGTGTGTGCACAGATGACTGGGTCAGAGAGCGTGATAGTTTCTACGGGTGCTGCTAGCTACTTCACCATATGTATTTTTTGTAAACTAATGTCCATGTTGTAATATTCCACGTGTGTAAAAATATGGCGAGCATTGGCAAGTGACCAATGTGAGCGTAGATAAAAACACAACAGCACATCCACAGGGGCAAATCATTCACATGGGTGCAGGGATACAATTCCTGTTTACCAACAACTAGTGCTCGGCACACAGTGACGATAATGAGATGGACACCCCTAGTACCAGTCCTTTCTTCTCGATGCGAGCAGCACTCGTGTGACTAATTGCATGACTGTGTGAACCATACGGCTGCAGCAACAGCAAGGTACCTGAACTCTGCGACCTGTGGTCCACGCGTTTGTAACCGTTGTATCGTTAGCTAACACGTCACAGCAGATTTAGATATATGCTAACGTTAACGTTACATACAGGGGGCGAATTAGCAGGATTCAAGTTACCACAGCGCTCTCGCTACGTGCTTTCAAATGCACACAACAAACCTCAGACAAAACAAATGACACATAACATGACCACACCGCCCAAATCATCAGACGTTAACTGACGCCAAGTCGCCATACGCACTCTTTCTTTGAGAAATGTGTTTTTCAGGAAGGCCATTTTTACACGGCATCCAGATCTTCTTGAGGGGGTTTTGGGTGAGTTCCCGCGGATTTGACGGTGGTTTGTCCTCCATTGTGTCCTGCGGTGAGGTGGAGGCAGCCGCGACGGGAACACGGGGCCTTTTCCCGTGATGCTGCTCTGAAGATGACCGGTGTTTCATCTGCGGTGATGGAGAGATGATCCGGTCGATACAGTCTCTCTCTCTCTCTCTCTCTCTCTCTCTCTCTCTCTCTCTCTCTCTCTCTCTCTCTCTCTCTCTACCTAATGTCACGTGCTTCGGTCTAGCCACAGCCGGCCGTAATAACCGTAGTACGGGCGCAGCACATCCTCTGCTTAACCGTAAGTGACATGAGCCGTGCTCAGCCACAAACACAAGCTTAAGGACCAATTAACTTGCAGTTTTTGGTTTTTACTAAATGTATACCTAATCTTTCCTTTCCTGGAAACTGACCATTTGAAAAGTTAATGCAGAAGTTTTACCATTCAGAGAGAGGGGGCGGGGCTTTTTTAAGGTCATATACGTCGAGTGAAATGTAACAAGTCGCATCAACTTGTTACATTTTACTCATAGTGGTCAGATATTAGCTAGCTAGTTTGCTAATCACCCCATAGACTAGCCTACTTCATGCTGACACTGGTTAACGTTACCACCACAAAGAAAAATAAACTATTTTACTAGAATGAAATTACATACAATGAATAACATTTTAATACATTAACTCTTCAGTAAACCTTTTCTCCCTGAATCATAGATTTTCATAGGCAATACAGCAAGCTACTTTTTTTTATTATTTTGTTTTGAAAGAGAGACCCCCTAGCGCTGATTTTCCACATAGACAGCTGGAATAATCCAATAATCATGCTAATCTTATATATTTACTGTTGAAGCATTACAAGTTGTGTGTTTGATTTAGGTTGGGTTGAGAAGCATAAAGCATCTCATTATTTAAGAATGTCTGAGTCAACACAGAATGTTTCAGCTTGACCTTTAATTAATTATGATCAAAAGAGGGTTAGATAAGATTGCAGAAAACCAGCTTTAGGCCTAGGCCTACTCCAAGGTCAGTTTGGTAAAAGTGTGGTGTAACTGTCAGCCGCAGTGAAAAACAGTGAATATTTGGAGAGTGAATCATTGTTGGATACAGGAGAGATGAGCCGGTTGCTGGGGTGATGATCTACCAGGAGACTGGAGTCAGAAATGGGGTTCACATTCTGGGAGAGACTGGACGAACCGGAGCCCCGTACAGCATTTTGTGATTGCTAGGGCGAGTCTAATCTTAAGATTGTGAAACCGTATGCATATGTCTTGTAATTCTTGAAATACTGATTACTAAATTTGTGAAGCTGATTTCCATCGTCTCTGTGAAGTTATTGTGTGTCTTCTGCTCTTACCATCTACAAATACGTCGGGGGAAGAAAAGACATTAGACATAATTGGAGTCAGATTTTAAGGGCCTAAGGGCCCAGGAGGTTCAGAACTTATCTTCCTCTGCAGTCAATGATTTTCCACCATGGGTCCTGGCCAGTGACTGTAAAAGAAGGTCCTGGCATTGGAGATGGGTCCTAGAGCCGGAGGTGGGACGTAGGCTACCCCTTAAGGGTCAGCGCCATTGGAAAATGCACCAACAACAGAATAGGCCTAGTGTAGATGCTGAAAGAGTTATGCTACTTTAACTCTTTTTTTTACAAAAGATGTCACAGCAGGAAAAGGCACAGGTGTAGCCAATGTAGGTCAAATGTTCACTCTACCTCCATTAACTAATCAGTAAGCACACATACGTCACCGCCACGTATGCAAAAGATCGCTTAATTTATCTGCAATTGATCGCGGGTCATGCCAGTGAGCAAACGCTCAAAACCCTGCGTATTCCCGCTGCACTTTGATAACATCTCCAAGAGTAGTGGCGACGTGTGTGTGTGTGTGTGTGCTTATACACTGTAGGCTACACACAGTGATAGGCCTACACTGAGTAAATTACGTTTAAACATGATGCAGTGTATTTTAATAACTCACGTTACTGTATTGTGTGAACAGTTAACTTCATTTAATAGTTTGTGACATTTTATTTTGCCGGGTGCAAATGTGCAAAACTTTCTGAGACGATTTTGCAGAGCCACCGTCGCTGCGTCCGGAGCTTTGTGCCGCCCAGGATGCGAAAATGTTTTTTGCAGGATGGTAGATGAAGACTCATGAATATTCATTAGGGAACTCATCCCTGCATGGCTAGTACTCGTTGCCTCCTCTGGTTGGGTTGGTTATGTTTAGGCAAGAGGTGTGGGATTGGTTATGGTTAGGGTAAGGATGTCAGGGTGAGCCAATCAGGGATGATTTTACCATCCTGCAAAAAAAATAAAAAAAATCACACCCAGGACGATTGTTTTAAAGAAATGCAAACAACCCTACTATCCTGGAATGAATGTGTGGTGTAGCCAGACCTTACCACAGCGATGTGGAGATGTCTATGTCTTCACCAATTCCTAGGGAAATATCTGGCTCCTTGGCTGCTAAATGCTCCATTATGTTTACCCATTATGTTTAACAGGTCTGTCTGCTGTTTCTGTAACTTGCAGTACAGAGCTTTTTCACTGACAGCGCTGCCTGCTTTCGCTGGAAATGGGGTTGATGAGAGTGAACCAAAACAGTTAAGCTGCGAGCCGTAAAAACCAAATCAATGAGCTGAGAGACGCTCAAACGCTTCATAGTGAGGAGAACTGCAACAATGAGCAACTGTAAACAACTTCCCTCACATTACACAGTCATTTGCTCCACTGCCTTTATAAAAATAGTGATTAGTGCAGCTTTAAGAGGAAAAAGTTGTTAGACATTTGTTTGTAATTGTTTTTGCCATATATAGTGCTGCATGTATTGCCATGCAATAGTCTCAATAATCTGTATCCTTAATGGAAGCAACAAGAAAAAAAACAAGAAAAAGTTAATAAAGCATCCACTGTTTAATTTGGAGACTCCACAACTGGCTTCAGCATAACACATAAAACAATTTGTCATTGTACAGTACATGCAGCAGAGAGAGATTCCTGATGAACATTTAGAATACCTCAAGGGGCTATCTAGGGGTCAAGGTGGTACGTTAAATAATTAAAATTATTAAAATGCAACCTTAAAGCATTAGTGTATTATTATCTTTTTAAATTTGTAATAAAAACTATACTACTACCACACCAAATGAAGTGAACTCTGAGAGAGCAACAAAGAAAATAACTTAAACCTAGAAATGCTGCTTTAAAGGCCCCACACACCCATGGACATGGTCCACTATGTTATGTGGCCTGATTCCACTTCTTCTCAACACTGTGTGGTAACATCAATGATGACTGAATTAAATGTAACTGCTTCAGTTTCAGGGTCGTAGTATCATGCATGCTGGCTCACTGTCACACTGACTTACTGGAACATTTTAATAGAACAGAGCTATTGCTAATGTTATTAGTAACACCTGTGCTTTCCATGAAAAGCCAAATATCTTCTGTGAAAAATATCTATTTGACAATAATGCTATCTATACTGTCTCTTGTTAGCTTACAAAAAGTTCTCACAAATAAAGTCAGCATTCACTAAGTGACAAATGTTTTAAAATGCTTATTCCTTTTCTCACTGAGGGCATTCAAGGTAATCCCAACAAAAGCACAAGCTGACAATGTCCATGAGATGGCAGCATTACTCTCCCTCTTTCTCTGGCTGTGTGTTGACCCAGGCATGTAAACTACCAGTGTATAGGAAATACCTGTAATGCAATCCAACTCAACAGCCTTGCAACATATTATATATTTCCTATTGATGTAATGTTCATAATCTTCATACTTTATGGGGGCAAAGGTGTCAGAGGATTTGTATGAAGGTGTTTCTAATAGTCTGTCCATGTCATGTGAACAGAGTGCCTTTCAAATTAATGATAAAATAAGATAAGATAAGACTTTATTTATCCCACACTGGGGACATTCCTGTGCTACAGCAGCTCAAAAGAAAAAAGAAAAGAAAAAAGAATGCAGTCCAGTAACTCCACTGTCACAAGGGCTTAAGAAATGACCATGACGATAAATCCACACTAACATAGCGTCAACAAAAACTAAACATTACAAGCTTTACAACGACAGGACATTTTTTCACATCTAGGTGTTGTATTGGATTGAATTGCACTGTGCAGGTGTGCATACTATAGTGATAAGGCACTGTACATTTTCAGGTTAGTATAGGCCTATCTGTTCATCTGTTTACCCGTTCCTTATGTACTATCTGATGCACTGATTATATTAAGTTTTAGTGTCAGTCTTAAGAGCAACAGGGCCTGTGACCTAAATATGGTGAGATGGAGGTTTTCTAATTAAATAGCTCCTACTCTCTCAAATTCCCTGAATGCTAGTAGACTATAATATATGTCAGGTTCATCAGGTCCACAAATAAATGGCACACTAACTCATGCTATAGGGGTATATTTTTAGCTTTTTCAGCCAGGTAATAAAAACACACTGCAGTGCAAAGTTTTGAGGGGAGAAAAACACTAAACAGTGATCAGGCAACATGTAGGCTATTTAAAGTATTCTTATCTGCATTAAGCTTGGGTAGCCTGTGTGAAAACAGCCGCAGGCAGTCATTCATATATTTTATGTGCACAGTGGGAAATGTCAGATAGTTTTCATTGAGGTTAAATATTGCATACTACTTGAACAGGAAACAGCTCTGTGAGCTCCTCCTCCAAGCTGCTGTCAGCAAGGCTCTGATTGTAGCTAACAGCCTTTAGCCTTTGATACTGGACAAGTCATTTCCAAATATAGTATGTTTAAACTCGGCAGTAAACCAACATAGAGACCCCTTCAGATCACGAACCCAATATTCAGTGCTTAAAAGACATTTGATCGCATCAGCCCAGTTTGAGCTGTACAATCACAACCATAAACACAACAAATAGTCAGGAAACGCAGACCATCAACCTCGGCAGCAGCATCTCCAGCATGATCAGTGTATAGGACACGAACATATTAATAACTGGAAAGAAACCTGGGAGATCACCTTTAGATTGTTTTTTGTTTTTTGAAATTTCGTCAGCAGTCAGTCTAAAAACATCCGCCTGGCTTTTCATCCTCTGTTTTAAAGCACAACTGCTGTTACAAATGAGGCTGGTCACTATAATTAAACCAAAGATTGTCGCCTGTTGTTTCTATGTAGGGTAAAGAACTCGGTGACAGCGGCGCACGTACAGCACATCGGCTCTTGTTTATGTCTTTGGTCGACCTGCGCCCTTTCTGTTATCCGGTTACAGATGCACAAGTTAAACTCCTGCGTGCGGGGATCTACTTAATCCTTCAAAGCAACGTCTCTTACCCGCTCTGTCCTGGTTCTGTGCAAGCTTGGTGCGGCTGGAGCAGCCTCTCATCATGGGCGTCTGTCTGATGGAGCGCAGTGCCTGGCGGTGTACGTGACTCCAGCAGCAGCCTGCTGAGCGCTTCACTGAGGCTCACTGTACACACCCACTTGTGTACAGTGAGCATCATTGAAGGGTGTGGGGGTGTGTGTGTGTGTGTGTGTGTGTGTGTGTGTGTGTGTGTGTGTGTGTGTGTGTGTGTGTGTGTGTGTGTGTGTGTGTGTGTGTGGAGTGAGGTGGCAGCCTACCTGCTCCCTCCTACACCCCACCCACCCTTTGACTGTTGAGAAATGGAGAAATGTCCCCACAAGTCCTGACAGGGCTTAAGTTTAGTAGCCTACTGTTTCTCAGGACACGTATTGTTTAATTTAGGATACTTTATAAATTGCAGGAAACATTACAGCATGGATTCATGCAGCTAATCTGTGTAATACAGATAGTAAAAACACCAAAATTCAACATTATAATCTCAGACAATAAGACTTCATAGGAATAATTTGTTCTAGTATAGGATACATGATACAATAGGTTGTTGAATGTTGAAATGCACAGCTCAGGGAAACAGGAACAGCTTTAAGTTTTTCAGTCTAACTTGCAGAACTTGTTTTTTGTGCAATGAGTAGCCTACTAAAGCTATTTACTATAACCTTTTCATGTTTAATTGTGTAATAACTAAATATTTCTATTGATTAATCAGGCTTTTTGACATAAATAAGCAGAACTTAGAGACTCTTTAATATCAGATTGAAAGCAAATCTCCCAAATTGATCTGAGGTAACTGCTTAAAGTGCTCATATTATGCTCATTTTCAGGTTCATAATTGTATTTAGAGGTTATATCAGAATAGGTTTACATGGTTTAATTAAAAAAACAAACATATTTTTGTTGTAGGCCTACTACACATTGCTACAGCTCCTCTTTTCACCCTGTGTGTTGAGCTCTCTGTTTTAGCTACAGAGTGAGGCATCTCACTTCTGTTCCATCTTTGTTGGGAGTCACACATGCGCAGTAGCTAGGTAAGGACTACTAGCCAGTCAGAAGCAGAGTATGAGGGCGTGCCACGCTAGCAGCTAGGCGAGCATTATAACAAATAATATAATATAATAAAATAATATTACAAAGTGACGCACGTTTGTCACGGAAGTAAAGGCTGGACTACAATAGAGCTGTTTGGAGCAGTTTGTGAACAGTGTTTTCTCTGGAAGATGGTAAGTCCCTTTGGGGTGGACTTTGGACTTTTCACTTTGTAAACCTATAACATGCACAAAAAAGATATATAACACAATAAAGGAAAGGGAAAAAGCCAAAAACCATAATATGAGCACTTTAAAATTGGATTGCATAACTTCACAGTGCACACTCCTTTAGCATAACACACCTAAACCAACACTGGTGCAGCCTATAGTTATAGAAGTTGTTTTTCTATGGTGAATAGGGATCATCTGTGTGTAATAAGGGTGTGCCAGGGGATCATGAAGATAAATAAACATCCCAAACAAATCTGTGACAAGTTTAGTCAGAGGTATTGTAACAATCATCAGAGTCCATATGGCACAGGTATACATCTGCATAGAGAGACAGGCATCCTTCCTATCAGTGTTAAAAAACATCTCAATCCATTGATTTAAAGGTACAAAACAAGATACATTCAAAAGTTAAAGGTGGATGCAGGTTGGGGGAGAGGTGTACTTGAATACTTAAATATTCAAGTACTAAATTTAAGTACTATATATCACCAATTTCAAATAATTTATCCTGATAGTACTGGAAGTACAATGCTATGAAAGGATGCAGATTTTGCTTGAGGCTATATCAGTGGCATTAATGATACAGCTATCAAAAGCCTGTGATAGTGATGACACCGATTGTCAAGCAAGATCAAGGCCTGTAACACACGCACACGCACACGCACACACACACACACACACACACACACACACACACACACACACACACACACACACACACACACACACACACACACACACACACACACACACACACACACACAAGAAGATAGAGAAGAGAGAAAGGAATCATTGAGGTCTACACACCATGGAAGCTATGAAACAACAACAGAAAGGGAACACAGCGAGCTCATACAGATCATGTTGTCAGACAGTTTCAGACAACATGATCTGAGCATGACGGAAACAGTTAGTTATCAACTGACCTTTAACACATTCTTCCCTCAAGTGACCCAACCGGCCCACCTCCACCCATCCTACCCATCCCCCCTGCACATCTCACACCCAAGACTCCCATTCCCCTCACAATCACTGTGTAACATTCTGTACTACCTGGGCTTTATCACATGGCTTAGCATACGATAACACATTTCAGATAGTCCTGTGTCCAGCTAACATGACCTGATGTATAGGGCATCCACCTTAATTATTTGGTCCCTTAATTTGAAATGTTCCTTTTTTTTGGATGGAGACTTTTTGGCATCTACCATAAATATAAAAAATAAATTGAAAATAGCCTTACATGAACATGTATTAATCAATATTCATGCCTAATCCTGCTCCACACACCAGGCTATTTCAGACAACTTTCAGACAACTTTTGAGAGAGATATGTTTTGTTTTTTGTTTTATCAGGAGATACTTGTCTCTGACGGTTACAGAAACAGCAGACTCCATGCATCATTCAAAGACATCATCTCTAAACCCTTGAGTTACTGCTGAGACTTGCACTGAAGCTTTTCAGGCAAGAAGAAAACAGTTTTATGAATTAATCTAACTCTGAAAAGAACCAAATTCAATCAAACAAAAGTATTTTAACATATCCCTATGTATCTCCTGTGAATAGCGCTAAAACAAACTGACCCATGGCTGAACCGGTATTCCGGTGTTCTCTCTGTGTCAATCAGTGGTGGAATGTAACTAAGTACATTTACTCAAGTACTTTAATTAAGTACAAATGTTGAGGTACTTGTACTTTACTTGAGTCATTTCTTTTCATGGCACTTTCTACTTCTACTCCACTACATTTCAGGGAGAAAATGTGTACTTTTTACTCCACTACATTCATCTGTTACAGCTTTAGTTACTTTACAAATTAAGATTTTTGCACACAAAACACATGTAGTTTTAAACTACGATGTTTTTTCATAAATTAATCTACCCAAAAACATAACCGCCTATAAGTACAGCTAAAATGATTTGACTTTCAACCCTTTTATCATGCTTTTAATGCTCTTTTTTTACACCTTTTTGTTCTAAAATGTGAGGCTTTTTCTGCATTGAGTACTTTTACTTTTAATACTTTTAAGTACATTTTACTGATGATACTTACATACTTTTACTAAGTAACATTTTCAATGCAGGACTTTTACTTGTAACAGAGTATTTTCACAGTGTGGTAGTACTTAATAGGCTACTTCTTCCACCACTGGTGTCAATGCCATGACTCTGGTGTTTGTAAAGCTCTGGAGGGGGAGGATCAGTGACTTGTTGGGTGAAAAAACACAAATAGATGTATAAATCACTGTAATATTAACATCATATTATGGAAACGGATACATGCTGTAATAATGACTGCACTTGTCTCTACGAAATGGCTGACTAAGGAAAAGTACCACTGCCTCACTATGAGGAAATATGTCATTCGCAACACACTGTAAAATTCCAACCACAAATACACTCTGAGAACGTTTATACTTAAAGACATGGAGCACCAAACAACAGCTGAGAGGTCATGCTCTATTTGGGCCACATCTAATCATGGCATCCCATATTTACAGCAAGTAGTATGTACGATAAGCTTCCCTTAACCCATCCCCTAAATACTGCTGGTGGACCTTGTGATCAAAGTGGGGGAAAGGTACTCACCATATCATAACATAATATTGTTGACCTTTTCCAGTCAGATGGCTGTGTCCCAAATAACTACTCCACTGCTGCTATTTATAGCGGCCTCACAAAGCCTGAAAGGCACGATTCCAAAAACAATACTTCCACAGTGCTCAGAAAAAACATCTCACACATGGAGCTTTACTTTATAACGTTTTATTTACAACCGTATAGACAAATCCAATCTCTACATCAAGTGGATGTCTCTGACAGATGAGGTTTCCATTAGCAAAAGGGTGCACTGCATTACTCAGGTTTTCATGTGAAGTGAAAACTGTGGGCCCTATTTCCTGGAAACATTTTGTTTAACTCCCATAAACACATTCACACACTATTTTTTTTTACACAAGATCTTTCTCAAGAAAAAGTGTCACAACTCATCCATGTAGCAAAACTAACCATTACACCACTGCTGCATACATAACACTCTCTGGTCCCACACTGACAGGAAGCAGACAGGTTGTGTGCTACCTCTCATTGCTCCATTAGGACACAATGTTGATCTAAAGCAGTGACAGTGAGTAAAACGTACTGCTTTGTAATACGCATGGGGCCAATTTACTGTTGCTTTAAATAAAAATACTCCCTTGGGTTGAAGTGTATGGAGGCTACATGTTATTACAGTAACAAGGCAGACAGTGTCAGACGTTCTTTTAATTCCTGAAAAAAAAGACAGACAATATAAAGACAGCACAGGTAATAGTGAGTGTTCTAAGTTTCACAGTTGCTTTGTCTGTCTGTCTGTGTGATTTGCACACTAGTTACAAAGGAGAGCTCGAATAGACAACCCTGCATTTAAATACACACTACATGATCACTAGCAATACTTCATGTCTGCACACAGACACTCTTACAAACCAGCAAGGTCTAAAAATGACATACATAAAAATAATTAAAAACAGATAGACCCACAGTGAGCAGAGCTGTTGATTTCTACCACTGACAGGAGAAACATGTGCTATCATGTCTTGATATGTCTTATAAATGTCCAGCTCTGACTTTGCTGTTGTTCCTATGTTGTCCCTTTATTTCAGAGAACCTTCCCCCAACATCCAGTCTCTCAAAGGTCTCTAAAGGATCTTCTCCTGCTCAAAATAAACTTCTCTCTGAGCTGCTTTTCGTCATCACTGGCTGTCTGGATTTCCACCAACAGTCCTCTGTGTCTTACTGACTTTGGCAGACCGTGGACCCACTCTTGGCCCCCGCAGCGGCCTTCTTGCGTCTCTTGTTGAGTAGCGGGTTGCTGGAAGTGTCGAGATCTTTGATCTTCACCTGGTCGTAGTCCACGCGCATGGTTGCTAAAGCACTGGTCATCTCTTCCTATGAGAGACAGGGCAGAGGATCAGGTGTAGCAGAGTGTGCTAGTTGAATGAAGACTACTCTACAGTTACATATTACAACCGGAGGGAGGGTACTATACAGAACAATAATGTCATAGTTTAAGTACACCTTTGTTGAGTCCTATTCTCAACCAATCTTTTCAAATGTCATATGATTTACACTGGTGCTTTAGTGTTTTTTTTAAATTATTGACATTGCTATACTTTTACCCCTCTACATCCAAAAGATCAGTGCATACATGCAAGAGTGCAATAATTTGACATGTTGGGAAAGACGCTTATTATCTTTCTTGCTGATAGGTAAATGAGAATAATAAGATATAATAAGATTGTCCTATCAGCAGCTCTAAAGCTTTCTAATTAGCATGTTGTACATTTATTGTTTAATGCACACAAAAACCGAAGTGTAAAGAGGTCAAGTTGCAGTTCTACCAGGGACCACGCTCCTGGCCAAGACATACTCCGGCACATAACCCCCGGTAAAAATAGCAACGTTGGTTTTTGTATGAATTAAAAAAATTAAATGAGATAAGATAAGATACAACATGGTAGGTGGATTTTATCATATTTAGACAGAGCTAGGCTGGTTACGCTGACTTTTAGAAGCACAAAAGGATGAAAAGAAAGAACAGCATGTGTTTCAGTTTTCTGAGACTGCTTTAAAGGGGTGGTTCAGAATTTTGGACATAGGATCTCATTTCCCAGTTAGCCAGTGTGTTATTTATCAGTGGAGACAGTTTTCAACACTTTTCATCCAGTCCTTCCAGTTGCAGAGTTCGCTGGTGCTAGGCTAGCGCAAGTCAACAGTATCTGCTAGCCTGCCATTATAAACAGTCTGACCCACTCCACAGTACACCCGAGGCAAATAAATTATAACGCCAGACTATCAATGTAAATGTTTGTTGATAAAATAATGTTAGAAATAAAACTACACTTGCATATCAATGATCGCATTACATTTTGAGGGACTAGTTTCTCAGCAGCGGCAGAATTTAACTTCGGTTAGTAGTACTGCGACATAAAGTAAACAGAGAAGCGCACTAGAGTTGGAAAACCTAGTAGCTGCTGGCTTGGACATCAAGATACCGGCGGCAAATGTGTAGTGATCATTTTAGACCAGACTACTTTGAAAAACCCCGCAATCTAAAGGACCACAAGTCACTGACAACGAATGCGGTTCCATCAGACTTTCTAGATGCACCAACAGCTACTGATGAACAGGTAATAACTTTCGGTAGGCTACTCTAGCTAATAAAGCTAGCCCCTTTCATAACGTTAGCCTAGCTGCTACTGATAGATTGAGACTGACAACGTTAGTGGAACGTTACTGTTCAATGCATTGTGGAGAGTGACAACGTTAGCTAATGGTATAGCTACACTCTTGGTAGATACCTGGCTGGGCTAACCGCTAACTTTAGGTAATTGCTGACAGACACGTAATCTAAGCTCGGACAGTTTACATGCAAATTGCTAGCCCGTGTGCTTTCATGTACCGGTAACGTTATGTGAGTTATAGCCTGGCAGAGTGGAATTAGTTGGAGCTCACAGCGGCAGGTAAATAAACTTGCGTGATTGTCATGTAAACCGGCTCTGTCGCTGCTGTAGCCTATGCTACCAACTACAGGGAACAAAGTATAACTATTGCAATGCGATGCAATGGTAGTTTTAATTCTAACATTATTCTATCAACAGACATTTACATCGATAGTCTGGCGTTATAATTTATTTGCCTCGGGTGTACTATGGAATGGGTAAGACTGCTTTTAATGGCAGGCTAGCAGATACTGTTGACTTGCGCTAGCCTAGCACCAGCAAACTCTGCAACTGGAAGGACTGGATGAAAAGTGTTGAAAACGTTCTCCACTGATAAATAACACACTGGCTAACTTGGAAATGAGATCCTATGTCCAAAATTCTGAACCACCCCCAAATTTCCATTTATTCGGGTACAAACATTTGCATTTTAAAAGCTTCATTAAAATGACAATATGTAGGTTGTTTTACTGTGTGTGTGTGTGTGTGTGTAGCTGTAATTGATTGTAATTGATATGTGTTTCCGATATAGATCTTGATTTTAAGCTCATTATGAGGTGGGTAGTGTCATTAACGCTAAGACAATCGCCTGCTGGCTTTAGCCTTATACTTAACGTACAGACTTGAGAGTGGTATCAATCTTCAAGTGGTATCAAACTTTCAACTATAGGAAAGTGGATAAGCGTGTTTCCCAAAATGTCAAACTACTCCTTTAAGGGCTGTTCCATACTACACAGTATGAAAAATAACAAAATATGGAGCTAACTGGGAACATTTTAATGAGTTGGGGAAAGAGCAAGTCATCACTGGCCAAGGCCAAGAGAAGCTGGAGCAAATACAGGCCAACATGCTACAGCCTTGGAAATATTAACCCTCAAACTCTTCGTCCTTCATGGTTCATGATATAGTGCCTCTTATCTGTCGTGATCTATACTACCTATGTAGAAAGAATGTAACGGTTTTGTGCTTTTTGAGAAGTGGTTGTTCAGGAGTGCAATCGGTGAAATTTTTACACAACAGAGCATTGCCCATTGCAGAACCGGACAGTGGTGTATTGTGTGCGTCACATTTTGGAGAAATGTTCTTTTCATACCTTATCACGTCAAACTCTCTCATTCAGCTGTTGTGAAGGAATGTGAAATTAACCCCACAGTGACTTGATGAGAGCAAACAGCGTCCTTGTTATTTGAACACATTTCTTTGTGTGAATCATAGAAAGAAAAGTTGCGCAGGGCAGTTGAGCTCCCTTGTGTTTAAATGTGTGTGTGTATGTGTGTGTTTGTGTTAAATGTTACACTGAACTAACTCATTGTACAGACTAGACTGTGACCACTGTTTCCCCCTGGTGACCATCGGGGTGTCAAGGTGTTGATGCATTTTGTGTTTGTAATATTTGAATTAGTTTCATTCATTTTCCTTTGATAATCATTATAATCACAAAAGGGGCACTCAACTCAGTTTAAGAGTACTACTTACTTACTTACTGACATACATACTGTACTGTATGTCTTCTGTGGCTCTGGAGGAGCTTTGTAAATGCTGAGAAAGTGACCACGATGATGTTATATGTCATCAGGGGGTATCTCAGCTTGGGCTTAGTGACTCCAAATTTTAACAGAAAGTAGTACAAAGTGAGGGATAAGAGTTTGAAACATATGGGTATTTCCGAGGCATGCATGCAATCTTGTTGTATATGGGAAATGTAGGATTCAGCATCTACAGAGCCTGCCTCATTCTAGAGACTAAAAGTCAGGATATCTATGCCTCTGTACCACTGATTTTCACACTGGGGCTAGTCTTTTTCCACGACATTCCACTTTGGAGATTGCTCCGATGCTGCCGGAAATTCCGCCGGATGTCACTCTTTTCGCCTGGATGTCAGTTACCTTCCGCTTTCTTTGTGTTGGCATTTTAAACTCTGGTCGATTCATGAGGACTATGGTTAACTGCTTCTCCCATCCTGGAACGTTGTGTGGACTAGCCACACCTTCCTCCGAAGGTCTGGCAATGCAAGACTACACTGGGGCTAACCTAAAGCTTTGACAGCCCAGCAGTGACAGGTTGTAATGCATATATATGACCAGAGAGGGTCAGTGTTGTTGTGCTTCTGACCTTCACATCCTCCCACAGCTCTCTGTCTTCAGTCAGGACCCGGGTGGTGTGGAGCGGAGTGGAGGGAACCACCATGGACTTCTGCAGAGTGCAAACAAACACCCATACATACATACAGATGTAGATATGAGCCAATAGATGCACAGACAAACGAAAAAAGCAGTACAGGAAGTATGCAATGTATATCTGTACTTGACACACAGATACTTACATTAATCCAGGGGTGGTTCATAAATTGAGTGATGGTCATTCTCTCGTTTGGGTCTGTCTTCAGTAGCTGATGGATCAAATCTTTGGCTGGAAAAGCAATGCAATGATAATTGCATTATTAGTAGCAACACACACACATGCAAATATTGTGCCGCGTGAAACTTCTCCTGGCCTCAGTGACAGAATGGTCTACTTTCACAGCAAATAGGATTGCTTGAGAGAGAAGGGTGAGATAGATTGAGTGAAAAAATAGAAAAATGACAGCATGCGCAAGACAGAATTGTGCTCTGTCATTGCTGTTGGTTAGGAGGATGACACCAGCTGGCTGTTGTCTCTAAAATGATCTGTAAGATGTCTCATAGAGGGGTTTGGGCAATTGCTTCAGAAGTAAAACACAGGCTGTGTACTGGATAGGGCTGTCAATCGATGAAAATGTTTAATCACGATTAATCGCATGATTGTCCATAGCTAACTTGCGATTTATCGCAAATTAATCATACATTTTTGTGTCTGTTCTAAATGTAATTTAAAAGGGATATTTTTCAAGTTTTTAATGCTCTTATTAACATGGAAGCAGACAAATTTGCTTGCTTTATGCAAATGTGTATTATTATTGCAACAATCCGAAACAATGACAAATATTGTCTAGATTAAATATTCTCCAGAATAACCTCAAAGGTACTGTATGCTCAGAAAATATGCTGAAAGCATAGTGTGGCAAACTCAAGTCCATCAAGCAACAACAGATGGGCATTTGACCTGAGTGTAACCTTACTTGGTAATACTAATAGTATGTATAGTCCCACTTTACACTTAAAAGGTAAAGTAAAGGTTAACTAAACATCCCATTTTTTGGACCTTGTGCATTACAGCAACGAATACATTGTACAAATACATACATCCAGGCGTCTGCAAACTATCCAGCGTGGCTTGTCTTTTGCGAGGGGAAGGAGGGTTCTCTGCATCAGGTGTATGCTTGGTCAGCAAGTGATACACACAGATACAGATAGCTTTATTTATCCCCAAAGGGCAATTAAGTTTCTACAGTCCACCGAAAGTGGTACTTGAGACTCGACGTACTCTGGTGGTAACTCAATTTTTTTATTTAACCTTTATTTAACCGGGTAGGCCGTTGAGAACAGGTTGTCATTTGCAACGGCGACCTGGCCAAGAAAAGCATGCAGGACAACATACAGTTTCACATTCAATACAATACAGGAATACAGAATACAATAGGCTACATAAAGTACAGTTTAAGTAGGCATTACAAAGCCGGTGCAAAGTGAGGTGTGAGTAAGACGATGGATATGCGAAAGTGATATGGTAATAACACAATATATATGAATAGACAGTGTATAACAGTGCTGAGATGTAGTGAAGAGTCAAACATAACAAAACAAAACAAATAAACAGTTAGTGCAAATTATGATCTAGTTATTGACGCAGATCAGTTATAACGCAATATATATGAATGGACAGTCCATATAAATGCTGAAATGTAGTGTAGAGTCAATATACTGTTAGTGCATATAGTGGTCTAGGTAGTGATGTCGATCAGAAATAACACAGTGTGCATGAATAGACTGCTGAATGCTGAGATGTAGTAAAGTGTCAATGTACAGTGTGTAATTCACATCGACAGTACATGCAAAGTCTTGTCAATAACCATCTGGAAGGACTTTGAAACGGAACTTGCCATTCAAAAGACCCTTTCCTTTATTAATTTCTGCTCAAGCTTTGTTTATGTTAGCCATCTACAACGTTACTGCTGCATCGCTTCCTTTCCCAAACTGCTGAGCGGTCTGAGGCACCAATTCACAGAACGTGCATGTGTTAATCACACGTCAAAACAATTAGCGGCGTTAAGAGGAATTTGCGTTAACTCGTTATTATCATGTTCATTTTGACGTTAATTAGCCCTAGTTCTGGAGAATGTTTTTGATAACCTAAAAAATAATGTGCAGGACTGAAACGAGAAAAACCAATGAGAGAAAAACAAGCATTTTCAAAGTGTCAGTGTGAACAGGGCCTGTGTGTTGTTTTTATTTTTTTGGGTGGGGGGGCGGTCCTTCTCACCTTCCTGTGACACCTCAGCCCACTCTGGGTTGGGGAATTCGTACTGGCCCATCCTGATCCTCTTCTTCATTCCCGGAGAAATGGCCTGGCCCGTGTTGGAGTAAAATGGAGGAAAGCCACACAACCTACAGAGACAAATACGATGAGACAGACAGAGTAACTTTAAAACCTTAAAAAGAAATACAGAAAGCATCATACAAAAACATTTGTGGTTATATCTACGCTGCTCCCCCACCCATCCACACGCCCAGTACTCACAGGATGTACATGATGACGCCCAGAGACCACAAGTCGCAAGAATTGTCATATTTCTCTGGACCCAAAACCTCGGGAGCTTATCATTGGCAAAACACAAACACACAGAAATAGATAAAAAAAACAATTATAAATGGAGATTTCTGAGAAAATATTGTATATTGTTTTCCATATTACAAAATCTGTCTACCTTTAACCTTGGAAGAAATACCATATACAGAATCTATGACACCTTTCCTTAAAACAGTTCATCGGTCAGGAAAAAAGAAAATCTTTTCAAAACAACATAACACAACTTACCCACATAGTACGGTGTATAACAGGGGGTCTGTAGAGGGTTGTGTAGCGTCGTCTCCTTAGCAAAGCCAAAGTCTGTTAATTTGAGGACCCCGTTTCTTTCTTTAGTGGTGTACAGCAGGTTCTCTGGCTGGTTAGGAGGCAGAAGAAGAAGAGAAAGTATGACAAAATGTCCTTAAATGACCCAGAACGGCTCATATTTGTCATGATCTTGATCATACTGCACCTTGATGTCTCTGTGTGCGATGTTAATGTTGTGGAGATACTCAATGGCCGTGCCGATGTCCCTCATAATCTCAGAAGCCTCTGGGAGGAATAGAGAAAAACATACTCTCTCAAACCAGAAGCAATTCCAGTATCACACAACAAAATATTCAAATAAAACAGGGATCACGTAAAAGAAAGGAACAAACGTATATCATTTACTATTTGCCTGTCCAATGCTATACAAGATGTCTGCCTTATGTTGCTCCTTCCTGGAAATATTTATCAGTCCTCACCTTTCTCAGTAAAGGCCTGGTCTCCTCTGGCCTGGATTCGGCTGAACAGCTCTCCCCCTTCCATACTACAATCAAACACAGAAAATCATCGTTTCCCATTTTGATATTTTCACCTTCTGTAGAAACAAAATGTAAGAATATTTTTCAAAATGTTTTGTCAACATTCAATTACATTAAGTAATTTCTACTGGTGTCATGCAGTGCAGTGAACATCTGCATCTGCACAAAGCGCCACAGTTATAGTATGGCAGATAAACTCAGGTAAAAAGTACATGACGTACAGTACAATCAGCTGACATAACCAAAGAAAATGTTATTTTCCATACAAAATTGCAAATAACAATAAATCATAGCAGAATAAATACATATTTTCTACATCTACAGTTTTGGGAGCCACAGTGTTGGATTTCAGTGGAAATCTGTTGAGTTGTTTTACAGCTCAAAACACTTTCACCTAAAGCTTTCAGTTCCTTGCAAAGAGAAATGAAAAAAAAATACCATAGGGAAATTCTTTTTTGAGACAGGAAAAAATAACACCAAAAGACGGAAGAAGCTAAAGTACCAAAATGTTGTTATTGAAAAAAAACCTACAGGGTTTTTATGAAATGATGCTGTATTACATTAGTTTAACAGTAATATGGTCATTTGTCTCATTCGTTTCTGTTTATAATATACTGTATAACAATACAATAGCTGATGAATGGTGAGACCTATGACCTACATACAGTTCACACACTCACTACCATAAATGTTAGAGTTTCAGAATCACAACCACGCATCAAACAGCCGCCACCGATGCCTGGAACTCTCATCTCTGGCCCTCAGAAAACCGTGTTTGTGCTCATTGTGATGTGGATGTGAGTTACTGTGCATTAAGTAAGCATGTGCTTTTTGTGGTTCGTGAGCACACAGATGAACAGATAGCAGGGAGAGAAATGTGTGTGTGTTGGTGTGTGGTAAACTGATTGCAGTGGGCTATACTGTCCTCCTCTGACCCTCGCTCATACAGGAAGGAGTGAGAGATTGCTGAGAACACACACACACACACACACACACACACACACACACACACACACACACACACACACACACACACACACACACCTACACACCTACACACCTACACACCTACACACCTACACACACACACACACACACACACACACACACACACACACACACACACACACAAACAACTGCTCTTTCAGTATGATAACCACCAGTTAGTCATTACTTAAAATCCCCTTGAACAGAAGACAGTGCCATTTATCTGCTGTCATCCTCTGTGTTTTCTCTCTATTCCTCTGAATCATTGTTTTTTTTTTATTAAATTTAAAAGTGGAAGGCAATAAAAAGAGCAAAGTTCAACAACATCACTGGAGTCACTCTGGGTATTTTTATGGACAGTTTGCCATAACGTGAAGCCCAGATGGAATTCTTTCCCTTTATCTCACAAACAGTGTCGATGTCTTCACTTTGTCTTGTCTGAGTGGCAGGTCTTATGACTGACATTTGATAATAACAATAATAATAATAAAAAACTTGATTTATATAGCACCTTTTAAAACACAGTTACAAAGTGTTTTACAATAAAAAAGGAACACCAAAAACCAAAGAGAAAAAAACAAACTAAAAGCCTAAAATACATGAAGGGAAAAATGTATGTAACAAACAAGAAATTAAAAACTAATAACACAAACTGTCAGCTCAGATCCCCTGACTAAGACGGCTTTATTTCCTCGGTCCGGTCGTTCCAGAGCCTCAGGCCCGCTGATTGCAAAAGTTCTGTCCCCTTTAGTTTTCAACAGGACTCTGCCCGAGGATGTCACAGACCGGCCGTGACCCTAGCCTCCTTCATGGTATGTGTGGGAATGTAGTTTTTGTGTTCTTTTGTTTCCATTTGTGTGCTTGCTGTGTGCTTGGTGTGTTTTGTTTTGGTGTCCGTCTCTGTGTTTTTGCTCTCTCCCACATGCTCTGAAGCCGATGGTGGGCGTGGTCACTTAGCTCCTGCCTACACACCTGTGGCTCATCAGACTACTCAGCACTCATGTTCCTCATCAACCGTTTACGTCCTTTATAAGCCAGGCCAACGTTCCAGTCCCCGCCGGATCGTTAGCCTTACCTGTATGTCAGTCAGTGTGGAAAGTTTTCTCAGCTGCTTAGCGTTATTTGCCTTTTGCTAATCTGCCTCCTGTTCTCCTGTCTGCAGTTTCTTGTCACCTGGACTATTTCCTGCACCTCCGCCTAGCTGTCTCCTTCACCGGTGTACTGGATCTTCACAAACCCACCAGCCAGCTCACTTAAACCCCCTGCCCCATCATCTGGACTCGCCTGTTGGTTTACGTACTATTAACCAAATAAAACCTCACCTTGTTCATTCAACTCTCCTCGTCTGGGTCTGCATTTGGGTTCCTGTTTTTGTGAAGCCTGACAGAGGATCTTAAACTACACAAAGTTTTCTAAGAAATTAAAAGATATAAAAGATAAAAAAATATAATATGGAGCCAGGTCATGAAGAGTCTTGAAAATAATCAACAAGATCTTAAAATCTATCTTAAACCAATCAGGAAGCCATTGTAAAGAGGTGTGACATGATCAAACCTCTAAGTTCTGATCTGAGCTGATCTTATTTTTGCAATCGTTCTAAGGTAATAAAAACACAAGACATAATATTACATGGTTGTTAAGTAAGTATCCCGATATGTGAGAGGGTGTAAACTGATGGTTAGAGTGGTGAAATGTGACTCCTACCACTCCATGATGATGAGCAGGCACTTCTTTCCCTGATGCATGTTCTCATACAGGCTGAGGATGCGAACAATATACGGACCTCCCGATACTCGCCAGTGGAGCTCCACCTCTCGTCTGGCTTTGGGGCTGTCGTAGAGAATCTGGGAGACAGAGAGAGAGAGAGCATGATGAATAGAGCATAATACTAGAATAATATTCAGCGCATGCAGAACAAGCAATCTGAAGATGTCTCTTTAGGCTTTTGGAAACTGAATGATGGATGTTTTAAAATACCGTATAAAATGATGAACCGAGAATGAAAATGGTTATTAGTTGTAGCACTTTTGATATCAGAAAAAAAAAACCTTATTTATATCGTAATGATGTCAACATATCACCTATTCCTATATTCCTATATACAACATCATGTCAGATATTATACTCATTTAGTCAAAAACAAAACAATATATAATATAATTTCCTTTACGTTGTAACCTATATCATCAATGTCGTCCTACATGGTTAAAAACATTTTACTTTTTTTAGCTGGTGAAAAGTGACCCAAAATAGTGTAGAGAAGAAAGCGAAAAATAAAAGCTTATAATAATTAAACAATTAACACAGTTACAGACTGTCTTCCGTGACCCACGACGTGTAGGACTAACACATGTAGTCATTCACACACACACACACACACACACACACACACACACACACACACACACACACACACACACACACACACACACACACACACACACAAACACACACACAGTGGTCCCATGTAACCAACTCAGTGTTTTTTTTCGTCAGCTCCTCTGACATAAAGAATCTCGTTGCCTGAAGATTTTTCAGCAACATATGTATTTTCATCATTTTCTCTGCTGCCATTTCTAAATCATAATTGTTTTTTCCCGCTCTTAGTCTGACATGATGCTACCAAGCATCCTATCCCTCTCAGTCTCTCTTCTTCTTTTGTTCGTGACTTCCTATTTTCTGCTGCAGTTCACTCTCTTTCTCATCCTGTTTCTCTCAGCCTGGGTCTACAGTTCTGCTTGTGCCACTGCTGCTGCCTGGTTTAGCAGCGCCGATCCAGATGGATTACTGTAAGCCAATAAATCTCTCCAAGTCTGTGTCCCGGTGGTGACGGCCTGACGACCCGTGCTTGTGTGACTATACCCGTATATGAAGGCGTGCCCAAGTTTCCACTGATCCCAGAACAAGGTTGTCAAAATCCACGTGTCTCTATGAAGCAGCATAACATATCAGAGCATATGGCTGGGTGACTGTGCACCCCTTAAAGCAGTGGTTCCCAACCTGGGGTCAGGCTAAGATCACAGGGGGTGCGCAAGTCTTTATCTTGTTTGAGGTAAAAAAAAAATAATGTTTAACAAATTACGATAATACACTAGAATATATAATGTATACAAAAGTCTGTATAAAAACTATGTATTTTTGTTCTTGCTTAATAATATTCAGCGCATGCAGAACAAGCAATCTGAAGATGTCTCTTTAGGCTTTTGGAAACTGAATGATGGATGTTTTAAAATACCGTATAAAATGATGAACCGAGAATGAAAATGGTTATTAGTTGTAGCACTTTTGATATCAGAAAAAAAAAACCTTATTTATATCGTAATGATGTCAACATATCACCTATTCCTATATTCCTATATACAACATCATGTCAGATATTATACTCATTTAGTCAAAAACAAAACAATTTATAATATAATTTCCTTTACGTTGTAACCTATATCATCAATGTCGTCCTACATGGTTAAAAACATTTTACTTTTTTTAGCTGGTGAAAAGTGACCCAAAATAGTGTAGAGAAGAAAGCGAAAAATAAAAGCTTATAATAATTAAACAATTAACACAGTTACAGACTGTCTTCCGTGACCCACGACGTGTAGGACTAACACATGTAGTCATTCACACACACACACACACACACACACACACACACACACACACACACACACACACACACACACACACACACACACACACACACACACACACACACACACACACACACACACACACACACACACACAGCAGGTGGTGGCCCTTGACATCGTACACATCTAGAGCCAGAGTGTATTTTTGGATGTTACAGGGATGGAGTGATCTCCTGTTCAAAAGGCCGTAGCCTGGAGTACATCACACACACACACACACACACACACACACACACACACACACACACACACACACACACACACACACACACACACACACACACACACACACACACACACACACACACACACACACACATAGTGCATCTCACTATCTTTGTGGGGACCCGTCATTGACATAATGCATTCCCTAGCCCCTTATCCTAACCTTAACCATCACAACTAAATGCCTAACCTTAATCCTTACCCTCATCCTAACCATAACCTAATTCTAACCCTAATCCTAAAACCAAGTCTTAACCCTCAAACAGCCCTTTAACCTTGTGGGGTCCAGCATTTTGGCCCCACAAAGCTGTCGGGACACCACAAGTATACTGCACTCCCAGTTTTTGGACCCCACGAATGAAGTTAAACAAGAACACACACACACACACACACACACACACACACACACACACACACACACACACACACACACAAATCATTTTTCAATTCTATAGATTGAAAGGAAATAATTCCACATATCTTGGTAATCTCTAAATGTCTGAGGACAGCTCATAACGTTGTGTTTCAGCTCGCTAATGTCAAAGAGGAAGTGAGGGCTGAGTGTTTCGGAGCAGCAGGGTGTCGAAAGTAGAAGATTTCCTGTGACTTCTTTGTCTTATCTACTATTACATGAGGCCCAGCTATTTTGTAAAGCAAAGCAATGGGCCGATTTGTTTCTGCTGTGTCATTTATCGCTTTAAGACTTTAATCAAAGCAGACAGCATGTGAGATGGTTTCCTTAATTTCCTGCAGGGAACTAGTATCAGCTACAAT
This sequence comes from Zingel zingel, assembly GCA_023566125.1. Lineage (NCBI taxonomy): Eukaryota > Metazoa > Chordata > Actinopteri > Perciformes > Percidae > Zingel > Zingel zingel. The sequence continues at coordinate 7,410,631 of CM042319.1, forward strand.
AATGGAGGACTGTGTTGGATTAAATACACATATAAAACACTGAGGGGATGATTAGAAGACTGAGACGCACATAGTTAATCTTCTGATGGACTCTTTTCTTATGTGAGGCGATACGGAGACCGAACGTCTTTGTCAATAGAGACACACACTGGAAACACAAAACACACAGCTTCACCTGATAATGCCTGCCATGTTTAACAGCACACTCTCCCTCCCTCCTCACTACACACACACAGCTCTAACATGTTTACACGCTATTAAATATTAGTGGTTCAGAGAGCACTAGTCTGTATGTCTTGATAAAAAGGTCGTTTATCTTTACTACCAAAGTGCTGCTCATAAAGTCTGCAGCGAAAGTGGTCTAGGAGATGTTAATATACCGTGTTACTGTAATACAATTGTAATTTCCCCATTGGGGATCAATAAAGATTATAGAAAAAATAAAAAAATAAAAAATAAAATAAAATAATAAATATCATGCTCTAATGATTGTCTATACCTGCTTTGTGCAGCAATAACAGTATACCATTAAAGCTATATTGCATAGTTTCTATCGCCCCCATAAGGAATTCTAAGTAACGACAATAAACTGTCGGTGCGTCCACATGATACAAGCCTTCCGTAATTGCACACACACCCCCACTCCTCCTCCACGCAGTTACTCGTAGCCAAGGAGAACATGGAGGATTTAAAAAAAAAAAAACATGATGGACTCTTCAGAAAAGGTAATTATCTTTACTCGAGCTTCTGCGCGGGAAAGTCACCGGACGACAATCTTCTGAACATAGCCATACTGAGAAATACAGAGAGAGTCGTGTGGAGCTGATAGTCTTAATTAGCTTTGTAGCAACTCATTTGGCAATGGCTTGAATGTAATATACTTTTATTAATATCAAAAAGTTACGCACTAAAGCTTTAAGGGTTGCTAATGCTATACTACTCCACTACATTTAGCTTATGAAATGATGGCAGTAATAATAACACTAATATAGCATCGCTGCTTTTTTGAAAATCAGTTTTTAACAGGACTACAGCCATGCTAGCAGCTCTTTGAGGTTGTACTTAGGCACACCAGTGCTTTGAGCTGAATGCTAACACTAGCCAGGCCACAAGCTCTTAGTTTGCTAATTAGCACTAAACACAAAGTGCAGTTGAGGCTGAAAGGAATATCATCAGTTTTGCAGGTATTTAGTCATAGACCCCGTTTTCACCTGGGCCACGTTCAGCCCCGACAAAACGTAGCAACACGTTTAAAAAAAAATGGGGGTGCGTTCAACACCCTGTTGTGTGTGCAAACGCTCTGCCTTTTTATTACCACAAGTTTACATACACGTCTCTGCTGATTGGGTATCACCTGTGACACAGCCAATAAATGAGATACATACCCATCAAACGAAAGAAGACAAGCCAGTTGCACACCGTTTCACACCGCTCGGAGGAAACATGTTGTTCAACCAGGAAACCATAGCCAAACGGAGATTGAACGTGCCCCACTTATTACACTCTGATCTATGTGATCAAATTACAAAATAGGATAGCTCCAAGTACTGGTGTGAATGAGTTGAGGATGCATTGAGATCCAGTCACTCAAACTGTGAAATTGACACACACACACACACACACACACACACACCATTTTTTGCAGTATTATAATACAACTCGAAAAACTTTAAAAACTCAAACCCACCCACAACAAACTTTCAAATGAAGTAAAAGTTGTCCTAGACATCAGAGGTAAACTGTGGTGTACTTTACACAAAACATTTTGAATAAAATCCCCAGTCCTTGTCCCTTTCTAGGCAATAAATACATTAAAGCTACATTGTGTAAGAATTTCTCCCATCTAGCGCTGAAATTGTATATAACAACCAACTGAATATTACTTTCTAGCCCCTCCCATTCCAAGCGCATTTTAACTCCTACGGTGGCCGTATGGCAAGATTAACATGGCTTCCAGTACGAGTATCAGTGCTATCGTTATTCTGTATATTGTACGAGATTAATAGTGTATGGCTATGTTTACAGTGTAGGTTACATATTTTTCTCCGTGAGCAGGGTCAGAGATCAGTTAAATGCGGCAGTTAGCGAGGGAAAGCTAAAGGAAGAGGGAAAGGTAAAGAAAAACCAAAAGACAGAGCCGGTGGCAGTGGATCGGTGAGACCTCCTAGGCAAAGAAAAACTAAAGAGACACTCTCCAAAGATGACAAGGAGAGAGTGGAATCCCTTCAAAGACAAAGGAGAGAAGCAACGGAGGTTTGTGTTTTTAATATATTTATCTGAGCAGTATGAACAATGTCAATGAAACCAAAATTAGCTCTTAGTATCGCCATCGTTTACACGCAGCTGTTCTAGCTGTAGCCTAGTCTGTGTTCTGTGCATGACGTGAGTTGTCTGCCATGGAAATCATGACGTTATGCACAACCATGCTATAGTTAGCCAAGCAACAACAGGCTTTCAAATCTGCTGGCAGTCGCGAGTAATCTCCCCCTGGCATTCGTCACGGTGCCACTGAGTGTAAAAGCACGAAAGGCGGAGGTATGTCCCTCTTTGGCTAATGTATTTTAAAGATGGAGGTGCAACATGGCTGCCACCATTTGAGCGACTCGCTCAAATGTATTCTGAATGATTCTGAATGGCAGATTCTATGCGTACGAGAATACTTTGATTAGTTGGTGGAAGTAATTACACATGAATGAACCAATACTTGTGAAAGAACAATGTTTTTTTTTGCTAAGAATCAACTCAAAACATTACACAATGTACCTTTAACGGTAGTGAAGGCCGAAATTTAAATAAATATTTGATCCCGTTTGAATTGAGCCATGAATTACACATATGATGTTCGTCAATTTAAAAGATAAGTTTGCAAATGGAGAAAGTCTGAGTTTGTCTCAAAAAGTAATTAGAAAGACTACTCACCCCAAAGTCGCAAATGACGTCTCGCTGAAGCTACGATGCCAGTGTGACGTAATGTTACACACATGAGCACAAGTTGTCTTACTTGTTCTTTTGCTTCCTGGCTGATAAAAATACGCTGGATAAAACACATCAGGTAAGATAACGTACCGTGTTGTACAACAGAGCTAAGCTAGTTAGCTAGCTAGACGAGATATGTAGTTCACTGAGCGGTTTTACACAAAACTAAGTGGTACTACGACAAACTGAGACTTTCCTCACTTGTAAAATGATCTTTTAAATTGACAAACATCATATGTGTAATTCATGGCATGTTGTGCATTGTTTTTGTTTTTTTAATATTGGTCGGTGTATGTTGCTTTTATGTGTTGACTGTATTGTCATTTTATTGTATTTCTTTTTTTTTAGGTTGCCATTTTAAAACTGGCCAGGGACAACAGATGAAAATTAGCCTGCTGAGCGAAATCTGGCTCATTTACAGTTGCTTTGCTGTTGATTAAGGAGCATTGTCCCTGTTAAATAAATAAATAAATAAAGGAAATGAAATGGCTCAAATCAAACGGGATCAAAAGAATATTTGTCTCTTCTGTTCACTAACGTACACATTTTTAAATGATCCCATGGGGTCCACCGGAAGGGCAGGGACTTCGCCTCTGTATGCTACCGTCGAAAGCAGATAATGAGCTGGAATTGCACAACGAGCAGCTGAAGAATCAATGGAGACTTATAAGCCCAAACCTCTGAGACTGATTAACTTGTTTAACAGCGCTGGTTGCCTGGAGTGAACCCTGTGTAAGATCTGATTGCAGTTTTCAAACATACTATTAAGATCTCTTCCATGCAGTATCTGACCAAACCACTGAGCATTTCTATGACAGTTTGGTCTCTGTGGGAACCAGAGGAAACCCAGATGTGCTACCATCATGATGCCAAAGACTTGACCACAGGGGTGAACACACACATACACGTTGAAGGGAAAATTTTGACTTTAAATGGAAGCCTGCACGGACCTGTAGCTTTTCCATTCACTAAGCCAGAAGGCTCTTCAGGCGCTAAAATGGAACAATCAGCGGCCGAATACGTGCTTCCAAATGTATTAACAGTTAATGGTAGGTGCTCAAGAGGACTGCTATGCACCACAGAGGTCTCCCAGGTCACTCTCCTCCCAGTAGTCAGGCAAATCCAAATGAAAAGAATCCTGTCAACTGTAACTGAATTACATTAACAGGATGGCTCCCCTCCAGCTCTGCTGCAAAATGGATTAAACCTAAACCCATCCATTACGTTCAGCGCTCAGAGCAACACTTAATTAAAAAGCCAGTGAGCTTGTCAACTCTCCTCACCCCCCTCCACATCAAACACTCTCGATTATTTCTGTTTGCTATGAGATTAAAAGAACAGGGAAGTTGTAAATTAGCCTGAATGGCAATAAAGTAGAATAAAAACTCTATCAGGTACACTCTGTCTCTTAGTCCAGTACAGTCCCATTCACAAGCAAACCAACGCAGTCGCCAATAGGAGCTACTATAGAAAAGGCGTATTGTGATTTCATGAGTGTTTCCTTTGTCATCTCTCCAACCTTTTGTCAGGGTCGTCAGAGAGCAAAGGGGTTTCAGACAATGAGAGTGGTTGGTTTGTGATGCTTTCTCAAGGCTGGGTCCATCCTGACCTCCTGTTAGCTTTCTCTGGTGGAAGTTAAAGTCTGTCGAGCAGGTGATGCTGTTATGGAGGCAGTCATTTCAGAAAAACATTTTCACAGATTAACACACCTTCTCTTTATAGCCATTACACACACACACACACACACACACACACACACACACACACACACACACACACACACACACACACACACACACACACAGTGGTCCCATGTAACCAACTCAGTGTTTTTTTTCGTCAGCTCCTCTGACATAAAGAATCTCGTTGCCTGAAGATTTTTCAGCAACATATGTATTTTCATCATTTTCTCTGCTGCCATTTCTAAATCATAATTGTTTTTTCCCGCTCTTAGTCTGACATGATGCTACCAAGCATCCTATCCCTCTCAGTCTCTCTTCTTCTTTTGTTCGTGACTTCCTATTTTCTGCTGCAGTTCACTCTCTTTCTCATCCTGTTTCTCTCAGCCTGGGTCTACAGTTCTGCTTGTGCCACTGCTGCTGCCTGGTTTAGCAGCGCCGATCCAGATGGATTACTGTAAGCCAATAAATCTCTCCAAGTCTGTGTCCCGGTGGTGACGGCCTGACGACCCGTGCTTGTGTGACTATACCCGTATATGAAGGCGTGCCCAAGTTTCCACTGATCCCAGAACAAGGTTGTCAAAATCCACGTGTCTCTATGAAGCAGCATAACATATCAGAGCATATGGCTGGGTGACTGTGCACCCCTTAAAGCAGTGGTTCCCAACCTGGGGTCAGGCTAAGATCACAGGGGGTGCGCAAGTCTTTATCTTGTTTGAGGTAAAAAAAAAAATAATGTTTAACAAATTACGATAATACACTAGAATATATAATGTATACAAAAGTCTGTATAAAAACTATGTATTTTTGTTCTTGCTTAAAATTGTAGGCAGGCTACTTAGTAGGCCAAACCTCTGGGACCTCTTAACCTGTGGTCCTTGCTGTCATCAGGTCAGCTGCTAGCTGCTATCATCCTTGTTTTTCCTGCCGCCACGGCATCACTATTTTATGAATTAAACATGGCGGAGAAATGTAAAAGTGCTGATAACTCCTCTGTATCAAAAAAGAAAGTAAGGCTCTATCTCGAGAGTTACCTCAACTTCGGTTTTGGAGGGGGGGCTCAGCTTTTCTTAGACATAAGTAGAGGGGGCGCCAAGGAAGAAAGGTTGGGAACCACTGCCTTAAAGGAACAGTTCACCCCCAAAATCAAAAACACATATTTTCCTCTTACCTGTAGTGCTATTAATCAGTCTATATTTTTTTTGGTGTGAGTTGCCCAGTGTTGGAGATATCATCCATAGAGATGTCTGCTTTCTCTCAAATATAATGCACTTAGATGGCACTAAGCTTGTGGGGCTCAAAGCGCCAACAAATCTGAAAAATCATGACGCGGTTACTCAAGATAATCCACAGACCTGGTTGTGAGCAGTTTCATGTAAATAGTTTCTTTCTACCGAACTACACCCGCCAACCGTATCACCACGCAGAAGGAAGCATACTCATGGATGAGAGGCTTGTGCTTCTTAGCTGTGCTGTAACTGTAGCTAACCAATGCTGCTAGCTTACCTGAGCTAGCTGAGGCTACAGCTCATTCAAGGAGAACACCATTAATGTTCACATCTCTCGCTAGCATGAGCCTCTCGTCCATGAGTACAGTTCCTCCTTTGCAGTGACGCAGTTGGCGGGAGTAGTTTGGTAGGAAGAGAATAGTTCCTACATAAAACTGATTACAATAATCATCATATCATAATAATCATGATTTCTGTAAAGAGACATTGCTGTTGAGTTTTTGCACCACAAGTTGAGTGCCATCTAGTTCCATTATATCTGAGAGAAGGCAGACATCTTTGTGGCCGATATCTCCAACACTGGGCAACTTACACCAATACAGTCTAGATTGATAAATAGCACTACAGGTAAGAGGAAACACATGGGGTTTTGATTTTGGGGTGAACTGTCCCTTTAACTTGCACAAAACAGCCCCATGATTGTGTTTAGCCTGTTTACATGTGATCTTATAAGGTCTATGTGTCAAACCCAATGTGAACAGCAGGTACACATACATAAAAAGGAGAGCCTAGACATGCTTGTACACCAGTCATAGTCTTTCAAAATTACACACAAGCAGACGCCTGTAGTATGGATTTTGTTTGTCACTATTAAAGGCTTCAGTGCTAGTCTGAGTTACGTCTGTCTGTGACAGAAATCTGACCTCAATAAAGGTGAAAATGTCTTTGAAGCTTGGTTACAGACTCACAAGTGAACCTACTTTCCAACTCTAAGATCTTAAACACACAGGCCACAGACCAAACAATGTTTCCATATAGAGATGGCACTAATAACACAGTAAACAAAAAAACAATTACATTTTTTTCCCATTTACATTTAATCCTTGTTTAAAAGGGCTTCATTCATGGTCTAAATCTAAACGTGTAGATTAAATATTCAAAATACTCCTGCTGCCTATTCCAAACTGACCGAGAGGTTTGACTGGACAGTACAGTGAGTCAAACAACTTCCAGACTCTGTCAAACATTCCTTATATCAACTTTGTAAACACACAAGTACAACTATTTTTCAAGTATGATCATTTGGGAAACACACAAAACGCCTATAAGTCTTGTTTTTTATGACGCAAGTGAATGGTTCAAAGGAGCTAGGCTACTGACCGGGCTACTAAGTGTAACGTTACTTATGAGGTGTGTAAACTGAGCCGAAGTGGTCTATCCCAACTTCAGTATAGCCTACCTTTAGTGCGCACTTCTCTCCAGTCTTCTTGTTGAAGCACTGTAGGACTTTGCCATTGATCCCTAAACCCAGAACCTGACTGGAGATCTTATAATCGTCCGTCACTGCGTTGCGCTTTATCTCCGCTTTGGGATAAACGGGCATGGCGAAGTGTGTGGACTCGCTGTCCGCGTCCTCTCTCTCAGTAGCAGGGGGAGCTGGCTGCTGCTGTTTCGGGTTGTCAGCCGGGGAGTCCGGCTCTGCCTCAGCCTTTGGCGCTTGCAGGGGCTTCTCCTTTCCGTTTCCATTTTGGAGCATGTTAACGCCGGCTTGTTGTCACCAGTTGTACTCTGGAGAAGAAAGCGTGAGTGAAGTCCCCAAAGCAATGCGATGACGCCTGCCGCCCTCCGGTAATTGCGTAAACTGAGAGGAATCCTTGAGCACCGCTGGCGCGTCTGGTTGACCTGGGCAACGCAGCCCCTGTATGGACTCCACTCACTAATTTCACAATACAGCATATAAAACAAATAACACTTGTTTAAACTACACAATAACTATTTTTTCACTGAACTTAAATACCCGACAATTTGTTTTTAACAAGTATTCTGTAAAATCTGTATCCTCAGAGAAATCCAAAATATTTGAGATCATGTAAATGTCACAACTATTTCATTCCAGTTAGAGAAGTCTTTAACAGACAGCAGAGGGGAGGATATTCTCTTTATTGTGCTGATCTCAGCTTCTCCTTGACCTAGACCCCGGTTGTGTTCACATGGCAAGTCCCTGTCACTGTTTGTTTAAGCACCACCCTCCTACAGTCAAATCATATTTCTCAACTGGCCCTATGTGGAAGTCTTAAAGGAGCAGGACGTATATTCAGTTCAGTGTTCAGTAAGCATTGGGCAGAACAAGATAAGCTGATTGTTGTCTTATGGGAGTAAAGGAGGAGAGTAGATTTGAAGCTAAACTTACACGGGGTCCTACAGTACAGTAGGTGGAAAACTGCAGCAGGATCCCTTTAACCAAATTATTATATCAAAGTAAATAATCTTACATAGCATCATTACACTAATATGACATTGTGAAAAAGAGTTTATTACACAGCATGTTTTTGTGAGATCATTTTAAGAGACTTAAGGTGCATAGACAAAGTGTCTGTGTTTGATTTGATTCTGTTTAAGCGACCATAACTGCAATCATCATCGCTGTGGGCGGTAAAACAAAGATCCAGGAAAAAGTAAGTTTTCCTTGCATATGAAAAGTGTGTGTGTGTGTGTGTGTGTGTGTGTGTGTGTGTGTGTGTGTGTGTGTGTGTGTGTGTGTGTGTGTGTGTGTGTATTTAGTAGTCCAGTGCACAGATGAGGGCGACTCCCCGTTTGATCCAGTGTCTCTGAATGTGATCTGTAGGCAGCTCCACTGAGATCACATAGTTGGTGGAATGGCCGGTTGTAGACAAAGTCCCTAAAAGATTACACAAAGCAGTTCAGTGACATGAAGACATTTCAATTGTTTGTATTTTTCCATCACTGCACTGAGTAAAGTGTTTGTGATCAGTCTAAGGTGTTGGCTACATGCTGTGGGTGGAAATTCAGAGCTGCATTTTCAGACGCTTCGTGAAACAAGACACTAACTGGAGTCTATTTTGGGTGAGTAATAAAACCACCAATAGGAGATACACACAAACACTAGAGCGAGCAGGCCAACGCCTTGTCAAACTGAAAAATAGGTATTACCCTAAGCAAACGTTTATGTTAATCCATTTCCTTGACTAAAATATTTCATAAATCTCTGATTAAACAACTTGTTAGCCAAGCACTATCTAATCTAACAAATAATATGAGTTAATCCAGTCACGCTGTGTGTACTAACCAGCACGCGTGAGGGTCTTGTAGATTGGGCAGATGTAGACCCCAGAGGTTGGCGGTTTGCGGTTGGGTTTGGGGATCAGCCAGATGAGGGCCATTTCTGTGTAGAGCTCCTTGGGCCTGGAATCTGTGAGTTGACCTGCCTGGTTATCCCAGCGAGCCCCCTCCAGGAATAGACCCTGGATGTAGCAGCCTGTGTTTGGGTTCTCTGTTATCTCTGACACTGACTTCCCGATTACCTGAGCAAGTAAGGATTGCAAAAGAGATGAGGAAGAGACGGGGTGACAGTAAACCAACCATTAAATATTAAACCTTTCAAGCAATTCTAACAAAAATGGATGGTATATGTTGATATTCATACACAGTCAATTTAGAGTGGCAAATGTGTAGTTCTATGCCTCAAATTAGCGCGTTTTACGTCAAAAACAGTGGCAATGACACAGACTGTCAGAATTACAGCGTACTGTCTGACCTCAAAGTCAAATCCAATTGTGTCGATGGAGGTGCCGAAGCGACGGGCGTAATTCTGGAGGGTTCCAGTGAGAAAAGCCTGGGGGAAAAAGAAGCCGCTAATCCAGAAAACAGGTGGAATGCCGTAATGGATCCATCTCTGCAGGAAATTGATCCTCTGAAGCAGATCTGACACCCAGGACGCCAAAGGCTTCAGAGAAGGGTATGCCTGGAGGGAGAGAGGCACATGGCCAGTCAAAGAGCTATGTATTCTTAGAAAGCAGAGCCTGGAATTATTAGAGCAGAACAGAATGTCACTGAAAGTAAATCTATTATCTTGTACACTGAAATCACTCCCAAATGTCAAACGTCCAAGTCTCATCCCTAACTGCCTACACAAAAACCGATGTCATAATATTAGTTCAGTTCAAGGCACACTGCTGTATTCTATGCTTTGACATTTTAGATTTGCATTACCTTAAAGGAACACGTCGACTTATTGGGACTTTAGCTTATTCACAGTAACCCCCAGAGTTAGACAAGTCAATACATACCCTTCTCATCTCTGTGCGTGTTGTAACTCTGTCTGACGCCCCCAGTGCTAGCTAAGCCTAGTACAGATCCTGGAGGTAACCTGCTCCATCTAGCTTACTGCTACGAATAAGTGACAAAATAACGCCAACATGTTCCTATTTACATGGTGTGATTTGTATAGTCACAGCGTGTACAAATAACAAGGTCATATGAGACACAGCCGTCTTCTCACCGTATACAAACTGGGAACTATATTCTCAGAAAGGCGAAGCACTGCTACTTCTGCTACTTGGGCAGAGTGATTTGCTTGCAGCACCTGAAGCCCCGTGGTCAGGAGCAGAGAGTTCACCTGGAGTTCGCTCAGAGTTGGAGTAATAGAGTCAACAATTACTATATAGTAAAAGCATAGTGACCTTGTTATTTGTACACGCTGTGACTATACAAATCACAACATGTAAACAGGAACATGTTGGTGTTATTTTGTCAGTTATTCGGAGCAGTAGGCTAGATGGAACTGGTTACCTCCAGGATCAGTTACAACACGCACGGAGATGAGAAGGGTATCGACTTGTCTAACTCTGGGGGTTACGGTGAATAAGCTAAAGTCCCAATAAGTCGGCGTGTTCCTTTAAAATAAATCTTCTAATCCTCTGCCCCCCTGAATGCTCCAACTGCCCCACTAATGCCAACTATCCTCTCTTCATCCTAAATAATAAGTTTTACTAATATCTGATTGGTGGGCTTGGCCCTATAAAACATGGGAGACATAGCGAGAGAGCATGTCACTTTTCTGAGCAGAAAACGCTCTCACTTGTCCAACCCGCTGATCACTTCTGTTTACAAATAGCTTACAGTCCAAAAGAAACTCATAATAACACTAGTCATTGACCAACCAACATCTCTTACTGCCCTCCCCCCCCCCCCCCCCCCCCCCCCCCCCATTCAAAGCAGACTAACACAGGGCCTGGTTTGAGTCAAGGTTTCTCTTTGAAATGATCCAGGGTGAGCCACACTGCCTACAGAATCGCTAAATGTATAAAAATATGAGAAGGTAATTGTTTCAATATAATTTAAATTCAGAAGAGAATGCATTTACATAAATGCAGCATTTTGTAATGTTGGTCGTGTTACAAAATTCTATGTTACATAATGTTTTACAGGGGTTGTAACATGCCATCTGACTACTGGGCACTGGTACCCACAAGGGAATCAAAAGGAGAATAACTGTGTGTGTGTGTGTGTGTGTGTGTGTGTGTGTGTGTGTGTGTGTGTGTGTGTGTGTGTGTGTGTGTGTGTGTGTGTGTGTGTGTGTGTGTGTGTCTTGTCTTGCCTTGGCTTTCCACATATCAGGCACCATGTTGTTGAACAGGCTGTTGGCCATAAGCTCCAGTTCTGATGACATCACCACTAAACCCTTCAGAGCCTTCACGATATCTCGGAGACTCTGAGAGATGACCTCTAGCAGCTTGTTATATCTGTAAGACAAAAGATACAAGGACCAATTACTGAAGTACTAATGATTTAAACAGGAAATACCTGATGCAGTACTACGCAGCCATTCATGTATCCTACTACCAGCTAATTACAAGTAACGTGCATAACTGGTGTTTATTCATTTGATCAAATTGTGCAAAGACGAACACGTCTTGTTGTTCTAAATGTACAGCAACAGAGCAGAGTGACGTGTATTATTATTATATTATGGAGACCTATAATGTGGTTTGTGATGTTTTCTTATAGCACAGGCTTCTATTACCTGATGACCTCCTGGATGAGCACTGTGTTCATGGACTCTTCATAGCGGACCGGGTACTTTTCCATTACCTCCTGAATACTGAAAGGCTGCGGAATCTTTTCAACAATGCCTGCAACTATCTCCTCCACTTTCTACGGTACAGGAAGAGGCACATCACCAATTAAACAACATGTGTCAGCCATAGTCAGGACCATTGCTCAGTTAAGTATGTTCTGCTGTTGATGGAGAAAAGGATGATGTTTTCAGTTGTGCCACACCTTTCAATATGTATTGAGTTAGTGTACTGTACATATAATAATATGCTGCAAGTAGTAGTAAAAGTATGAGTGAAGGAAATTCGAAATAATAGATATCTGTACCTCCTCCAGAGATTTGCCCCCAGCAGATGCAGCTCGAGGCTGGAGACGAAGCACGGCTCCCAGCAGGGCGAAGGTCTCATTCTGGGCAAAGCTGATGTTGGCGTTGTCATGGAGACCAAAGATGTCAGGTGTATCATTGATGGGCAAACCACGAATGTATGCCAAGTAACCCTAGAGGCCGGAATTGCCATGACAACAGGTCACTCACTGACACCATTATTGCCATCAATTAGTTTCAAAGTCAGCAGTTCATGTGCTTTATTTTATATGTGACACTTTATACTAGAGCATATCATTTTCAGTCATTTTGATGTTAAAAATATCTTACAATAATAATACACATTGCTTCCACCCAGTCTTTGTGAATTGAACCTTTAATGTAATAAGTAAATATGTTATGACTATTTTAGAAAGGTTTAAGGAATCTGAGGCACTCAAAAGGTTATTCATTAAAAAGCCTTCAATATCTTGTGATTAAGTAATAAAAACATTAAGTCCTTCATCAGGGCAGGGCAAGTACAAAATAGTCACCTTTGGGCTGTTTCTTATACTTGTTGGCAAGTCACAATCACATGATCAATATGGATAAGTAATTGGTCACATCATGAGTGTAAACTCACATGATAGACCATGTTCAGCAGAGGAAATCACACATCAAAAGTCTAACACACTGTAAGGGCAAACTAGCTATAAACAATTACAAAAACCTATGCATAACATCTTTAAACTTTTAAATAACACACAGACCAAGCAGCCTACGCCATTATTCATTAGAGCACAAAGTACGAGACAGCCCGAAGGCGACCATTCTGTACTCAATGGCTGAAACGCATAGGCATGTTTTTATGACTTAATAGCCAAGAGATATTAAAGGCTCTTTAATCATTACCCTCTCAAGTGCCTCATATTCCTTTAACCTTTCTAAACTAGGATCCCCAAGCTGAAAAGCACCAGAGGGACACTTTCTATACACCCGAGCAGCACTCCATGCAGACTGTATTGTGACTATTATTTGCTGTGACAATTTTCTGTGACAATTTGTTGATTACAGATATCGTCATGTTACATAGATGGCTGTCTTGCTGAATCACCTAAAGACTTACCATTAGGTATACTGAAAAGTGGGTAACCCGGTGATTATCAAACTGCATACTAAATATACAGTATGCAGTTTTGGAGTATACCAACGGATGGAGACAAAGGTCAAATTTAATGCACTACTCGTATCCCAATTTTTGAATGCCCCTGCCTTATCTAACCTTGAGATCCAGATTTGTGTCTATCTGCCGGTAGACTCCAGACGAAGAGTAGACATAATTATCAAAAAGCACAGCAGGACAGTAGAAATCCTCCAGCACACTGAGCAGACATCGTCTGTCCCAGTCATCTGTCACGCGGCCGCCATAATTAATCTCCCCTGCAGTGTATGTTAGCACCTGGACAGGTAGAGGACAAAAAAGGGAGATACTCAGATAAACATGCTCACGCACGCACGCACACACACACACACACACACACACACACACACACACACACACACACACACACACACACACACACACACACACACACACACACACAAACACACACACACACACACAAACAAACAGGCTGAGACCAATGTATCTTACTAAAGGGCCTGTGTTTCTGTAAGCTAATGCCTAAACTATCCACAGTATTAAGACAAATGTCATAATATCAATCAACGGTGAGCTGGACATGTGTAATATATAAGTTAGGAGAAAAGGGGGAACAGGATTGAAGTGATTGCAAATGATGTGGCTTTGGAGCTAGTTAGTTTATACAGGTTGTTAAATATAGATACAAACATTATCTCGCTCACCTTGTATGGGACATCCTGGTACTCGTCCAGGAACATTTTGAGTTGGCTGATGCAGATGTTCAGGTCTCCATCGGTGAACTCATAGGGAATGTTAAAGCCCAGTGGGCCAAACTTCCTTCGCTCCAGAGCAATTCCATGGAAGAGACACAGAGACAGGAGCAAAGACTTGAGGTGTGTTGCCTGGAGAGGAGAGGAGAGAAGAGGAATAACTTGGAGATACTACTAGATACTAGATGTTCACAAAAAAATGTAAGTATTATAAGAAGGAACAGACTCAGAGGGTGACTAATGACTATGCAGACCTTGGTGGAAGAGGAGATAAAATCGTTGGTGAGTCTTAGGTAGGTTTTCTGTAGATTGGCCTTGATTCCCTTGGGAGGCTCAATGGTCATCTTTGACCCATTTTGGAGAATGGACACTGGGAACTTGTTGCTGGGAAGACTTGTGAGCCACAGACGAAAGTCCTTATGCACCTGTTTGGGGGTTGTGGGACATACAGTATGTGCTAGTAAAGGAAGTAATTAACACTGGCTAAGTAAGTATAAGGCTTGCCTAACATACAATTCAAGTGTATAGTGTACAGTATGTGTATGCATATGTTCTGACCTTTACTGGGTTGATGTTTTCAATGAGTCTCTCCAGGGAAGGCATCCAGCTGGGTGCCAAGTGACAGTTCTGGAAGAATACCCACTGACCTCTTTTCATTGCAGCGTGCATCAGGGTCTCAGCCCAGGGACCCTGAATTACACAAACAACAGCAGATGAAAAGGCAGATGTGAAGACAACAGCAAGAGTTTTGCCAAAAAACATTTAACTTAATATGAGGTTAGGTTTAGAGAAACCATCCATGTTTCGTAGAAGTTTGCCTTATTTAAAGAGTGGGTAATATAGGGAGTCTCCCCAGTGCCAATTTGACATTCTAGGAGTCTTTCAGAAATGCTTAAGAGCCCTCAGTTCAATGTAGACAGAAACTGAGGACAGGGTGATGCAACAGCCCTCTCACATAATTGCAGGTAATGTGATAAACTCCCACTAAGACCTATTGAACAGCCACAGGGGTAGTGTGTTGCTGGGAGATTTGGTAGGCCAGCCACTAGGTTTCAGGTTCAGAAGGATGAGTCTGCATTTATCCTAAAACCTACACACAAGGCTTTTAGGGTTATTCTTTAAGCTTAATTGTGGTGTCCTGAAATCTAGAATCTGTCAAAGTAGTATTGTACATTGTCCTGGTCTATGGCCATAAATAGAGAAAACAATTAGCACAGAGGTGGCCATTCTTAACAAGACAAATGAGAATGGCCTGGTTCTGTGAGAAAATGTTTTACAGTGCCTTTCCCTAGGGTCACAGAGAGTGTACGAAAGAGAGAGTGAGAGAGAATTCCCAGGCACCCCCCTGGTCCTAACCTGGCCTTGGCCCAGAGAGATGGCATTCATTTTCTTGGAGAACTGCATGACATCAGCAAACTTGTAGAGGTCAGCAGCAGGGTCAGTGCCAGGGGACAGGACAAAGATGAGGGGAGTGGAGGGGGACGACTCTGTGAAGACCACAGACAGGTCTGACGTCTGTGGACAGATGGAGAGAGAAGGAGTAACAAGCCATTTATACTGCTGCTGCATACTGTAGAGCAAACAACCGGAAATCATTTTCAGCTGAATTTAGCATAGTTAATTTAGTACAACAAACATTACCAATGTTTGCACTGCTGCAGAACCAGCCCAAACAAATGGAACCATTATTGCCATGTTAATTACCACACTTCTAAGCCACTGTGACAGAGATAAGAATACATTTTTGTCACTGCGTACATATTGGTTTTAATATCAACATTAAGGCAAGAGAGAGGAGAGTTACTCTACCTGAGGCTCTATGAAGCGTTGTCCCAGCTGAGCTGAGACAAAGTCCTGCAGGCCTTGAACAAGACTGTCAGCCCTCAGACAGCGCAGGACCAACAACTTCTGGAATGAGTCCAGCTTTGTGTCCCAATCTCCTGGGAGAGGCTCCCTATAGGAAAACATACACACATGCACACCTTGATAGATATTGACAGCTTCTACAAAGTACAAATGAAGGATGCATGTGTACATTTGTTAACATAGTGGTTATCTATGCGTGCCTGTGAGGCTGGTTGCTGTCAAAAATCCTCTTGAAACCCTGCAGATGTTCGACGAAGGTCTCCGCCAGGTTGCTGAAGTTGTCCAGAGCGCTGAGGCCCAGGATGTCCTGCCAGGCGCGCTCCGACAGCCAACTCACTGCTGGGTTGGTCAGCCTTTGGATGGGCATCCCTCCAGATAGCAGGGAGCGCCACTCAGCCTGCCACAGAGATATAACACAGATTCATCAAATGTACCTGGATTAACTTAACTTCTGTATTTGTATGAGTCCCTACAGGAAATTAAATAGGGGAGAGGGAGAATTTAAACTATTTTTGTTTAAATTGTTTCTCACCAGATCAATTTTGTTCTCATTCATCATAATGCGAGCACACAATAGAAAGGCGAACATGAGTTTGTGCTTCTCAAACAAGCTGCGGCACACATTGCTGTACAGGCTGAAGGTGAAAAATGTATTGATGTTGGTGATTCTCTTTTCCACCGTGTCTGTAAGAAACATGTCATGGAAAAAATCAGTGTAAGCAGAAAAATGCCATAAGCCAGTTTTCATGAATTTTCCATCTGCACAGACATAATCCTGTGTATAATCTTGCAACCAAAGAGCATAATGACATTTACTGTGGAACTCCTTTCTACCTGCTCTCTCAGAGTTGACAATGCCAGCCATGAAGATGCCAAGGAACCACTCCAGTGAGTACTGGTACATTGGGTCAACATTGGACAGGTCCGATACACAGAAGAAGAGGATCTGTGTGCGCACAGCCACCGGAACATACTCCAGACGGGTGGCATCAATGTCCTGCTCTGTCTGCTCCGCAGCCATCACTTTGGCCTGCCAGTAAAACCAGTTTGCATTAGTAGAAAATCCAACAATAGTGGCTTATGAGTTTGATGGCAAATCGTTATAGTATCTTATTTTGGTTTCGGAGGGAGTTGTAATTGAGAAAAAAAAACACTTCCAAGCTAGTTCATTAAGAACTTTATGGTAGGACATATGTCATATTAGAGATAATAGCTCTCCTACTATCTTACCTGGATCTCCCCAGCTTTGATCTTGGAAGCCCCTAACACTTGGATGAGCTCCTCGTTGTCCACAGGGTTCCCCTTTGTGGAGCTCAGTCGGAACAGGATCTCATCCTCAATTTCTTTTAGTTCCTGTTTCATCTTTGCGTTGCTGATGATCAGCTGGTTCTTGGCCTCCTCCAGGTCTGGACGTTCCTCAGCCACCACCTTGCCCAGCAACTGGTCCTCTAGACCACTGGAAACGCACACAATTGACATTTACACAAAAACAGACAGTAAAACCAAGACATAGTTGTTAGAATACAGTACATACCCTAAATTAATTCTGAAAATGATTGGTTTATATCTGGTTCACAGTCACCAGCTGTTTGTCTTTTTAATCTATCCCTAACATCTTCATCTCACCATTTGATTTTGAGATGTGGAATGCAGAATATTTTGGTACAGTACTGACCAACAATTTAAAAAACATAAGACTGAAAGGCTGCCTTTTCAAACTTAACAAATATACAAACTTGCATTAGCATTGCTTTCAAATGTAACTATTGTATGCTTTGCACCTATATTTAAATAATAACACCACTTGTGTATTTTGGATGCAGAGTGAATTAGGACAAGCAATAAGACTTTTCTGTCAGATCTCAGCACTGAAGGGTAGCTGAGAAAAATGTGACCATAACTGAGATAATTGATGGAAAATTTACAAAAATAAAAAATATGTCAGCATGTATTACCTGGGTGACAAGGTGAAGTTAATGAGGGTGACATTGGTAGAGACCTCTGGAGAGTAGTGTGGGTTAGGCAGCTTGGTGGTGATGTACAACTTGAAGCCTTCCTGGTAAGGGATGACTGAATCCCCCAGCTTCAGCACTGTGTTGCCTTGCTGCTTAAATGTCTAAGGGCCAAAAATGTGAGTTAGGCAAATCAGTGTACGGTAAATATTTGCACAACACTGCCAGACGGTACAAATTATTTTTGTTTGTAATAGATGTGTGTGTATTCACCTGTTGCAACAAGACAGGTTCTAGAGCAGGATCTAACTCCTCTCCTACATTCTCCAAGAGGCAGGGTTTACCGAAGCAAATGGCGTTCTCAAGACTGCGGAGGAAGTCCCGGTCACTTAGCTTAATAACCTCCAATGCATTGTCCTGCTCCTGAGAGACAACAGGAAGCAAGTATGACTGAGCAGTGGATAAAATACAACTTTTTTTTTAGGGCATTTTTGCCTTTAATTGATAGGACAGTTATATAGATGAAAAGGGGGTGAGAGAGGGGAACTCATGCAGCAAAGGGCCACAGGTTGGAATTGAACCCTGGGCCTTGGTACATGGGGCAGACGCTCTATCAGGTGAGCTACCAGGGCGCCCCAGATTAAACACAACAGACACAGAAGCTTTCCAGGGGGGTTGTTGGTGATGTGGAAAAAGAGGTAACCCCAACAATCTGTGTTTGCCACACAGCCAAAACAAGTACACCTATATGTACTGAACCTTATTTGACAACATATTGAACTGCACTGGATACTCCGCTATGTCAACTCTTACTGGTAAATAAAGTATAATTACAAACTATACACGTAATGTGAAGGAATAAATTCCAATCTTGATACGGCTACTTCTCATGTCTTTTTGTCTCACTGGGACCCTCTGCAGTTATGGTTGGAGCAGCACACATATATACACAGATAGTCCTCACCATGTTTTTGATCCACTTATTGGCTTGTCCTTGAGGATCAATGAATAAAGCCCAGCGCAGAGAGTACTGAGCAATCACACCATTCTCCACTGAAAGGTTATCATTGGGCAAACCTGATATCTATGCACATAGAAAGGACAAAGTATGATGACAAGGTACATGATAATTAAAAGTTAATTTAAGTCTAAAAGCACACAAAAAACTGAGTCAGTCTGACTATTAACAATTCAAATCGTAAGAGGCTTAGACCCTGAAGGTCAGCTGATGACTGGTTGGTTCTGACCTGCCAGGAGCGGATCTTGACTCGATCTCCAAGGGTGTTGATCAGGTTTGGTTTGTCAGTGTGTGGAACACTTAGCTCTTTGAAACAATGCAGACACTCCTCAGCCATGGCTGTCCTGTACTTTCCCTAAACACAAAAACAATGCACCTTCATGCAAACAATGCAATAATGCTGCACTGATTAGGAATAGGAAAAGACACACTATGGCCAACCTACTAAAAATCACTATTTTATGAAATTATGCTTTCAACAATATACTTTACCATTATGTTCAGATTTTATAATTGTTATTGGTTAGATTTTTTTTTAAATAGTTTACTGGAAACGTAAAAACAAAAGTTATAGTTGTTTTTAAGTTAAATCATCACAATATTGATTCATAAAAATGCAGATGATTGTAATGGGAATTATGTATCATACAATATATACAGTACTGCACATTATGGGTAATGCAACTTTTTAATATGTATTCACACTCACGAGTTGCATCCCACTTACAGTGAAGGGTCCCAGGTATGCTACGTATCCTGCACACAGAAGCACATCGCCTGCCACGTTATTGACCATGTAATCCAGATGTTGCACTGTTTCCTTCCAACGCACCTTCTCATCTGCCAGTCCACCTATAAGCTGGAGAAGATCAATGATGCAACTATCAATATCAAAAAAGTTATATATGTTAAAATTACCTGAAATGATAAAAAAAAGTATTCTTATTAGACAATATTACACTGCAATATTACACTGCATTATATTGGCTTTGTTTTTTTTTCTACAAATCTGTATTCTTTTTCTAACCATCTCTCTTGTCTGTTTCTTGTGCTGCTACAATGCTAAAATCCCCTCCTGTGGATTAATGAAGTCTTATCTTATCTTATCTTATCTTATCCTTCCTTCTAACCTTGTCTGCTCGGATGAGGCGGGCCTCACACAGTTGATACTTGTTGTCCAGCTCATTTTTCTTAGCCACACAGTCCTGGTACTTGGCCTGCAAAGTGGCAATGCCTCCCTCCACTGCTGCCAGCTTTTCATTGGCATCATCCAGGATGCGCTGGGTCGCAGCTAAATCCTCCTGGGCCTCCTGGAGCGCTTGCTGTGAAAATATTTACATTTTTTATGTCAAGACGTCTCACTTGAAAAACATACATACAGTGGTGTCTTACATGGATAGCCAATGGCTAAAATGTGGATTTCAGTTTTTACCCTTTTAGGTCCCACAGCCTTGGACACAAAGTGATATTTATGCATGGCTCGCACCCATTGGCAAATGGAGGTACAGGCTGTAGAAACCTTGGCAATGGAGGCTGGCTGGAATTCCTCATTATCTATGTAGGGCTGGACTATATTAATCACGCTATCCGGGATGTTTTCCTGCAGAAATTATTTTTGGCAGAAAAAGCAGCTTTAATACATCTCCCAAACACGAAATTACCAAATCAGCATAACACTGGAATTTTGAGAATTTAAGAGATTCAAATAAAATCTGAAAAAGACAATGATGTTCTGGAGAGACAAGGACAACATATGCTATACATACAATGACATGGCAATTAATCCACTAGATATGAACTCTACCTTATCATACTTGAAGAGGCTTTCCAGAAACTTTCCAGGGTCTTGTAGCAGACCCTTACCAGGTTCCCAGTAGTCGTCAACCTTGGAGCCAGGCTTCTCTCCAGGTACCCTTTTGGGTTTGATGCCCTTCATAATGCACACCGCCTCAATAACCAGCTTTACCCCCGCCGGAGGTCGCTGCATGGCTCGCACCTATGGAAAAAAAAACATTCTGGAGGTTATATTATACATATAAACTGTGCAGTGCAGTACTAATTAAAGAATATCTTCAACCTATCATCATCAAAATCTTTGACCTCAGTGACATCATTCTTGTTGAGAGACTTGAGGCTGGCAAGGGCAGCATCCAGGGCTGGCAGAGCCTCATCCAGATCTCTCTGGGCGTCTGCTGCGATGGCTCCTGCAAAACGAGCTTTCTCTGAAGCCTTGGCTTCCTCTGCTTGCACTGACTTCCGGGTCTCCTCTGCAACCACTGTGTCTTTCTGGCAACATAGGTCATAAATTGGTATGTTTTTTTCAAAAACACTGCTGCACATATATGAGACAAACACTATAAAGTAAAAATCATTGGCCCCGGTTATTGTTCCACTCTTACAGATTTTTTGTATCTTAGTTTTCCTTACTTTGATGGTCTCCATAGTGACTTCAGTGTCCTTAGCGGCCTCCTCCAAAAGAGGTCTCATCGTCTCCAGCTCCTCCAGCATCTTACTCACATCCTCTGCTGTGCTAAGAAGCTACATGATCACAGAATAGCAGGTAATCAGATAAGAGTGCTAATTAAACATATGTACATATATTTCTATTATTATTTTTTCCAGTTCAGTTCCTTGCCTTGTCCAGGCCAGTCTTCATGCGCTGACGAGCACCACACAGCTCTTGCTTTTTGCGTCCAGTGAGATTTGAGAAGATTTTGAGCAGTTCCAGGTAGCTCTTGGGTGTGACATAGTTGTGTCGAGAAAGCTCAGCCAAGTACTGTTCACACATCCTGGCTACCATCTGGTGAATCTTCACACACATCAATGTCTAGAGAAGGGAATCAATTAAGAAGAGACTGTGTTCAATGTAAAGTTGTTCCAGTATCTGATTCTGATTCCTATTGTAAGAGATAAGACACAAAAACTAGTCCCGCTTTGCCAGACCGTCCTCCAAAGCGCGCTGGAGGAGAGTCTGGCTACTCCACATAGCATTCGGGCATGGGAGAAAAAGCCGCGGTGCCGCTGCAATATTGGCTCGGAAGGAACTTGTTTTGTTGGAACGTGTTTAAAAGTTGTTTTAAACACGTGTAACAGAAAACTCAGATTGGACAGATAGTCTAGCTAGCTGTCTGCATTTACCCTGCAGAGATCTGAGAAAAGGTTAATCATAGTCCTCATAAATCAACCGGAGTTTAAAATGCCAAAACAGAGGAAGCCCAAGGCAACGGATATCCGGCCTAAATGAGTGAAATCCGGCAGATTTTCCAGCGGCAACAGAGCAATCCCGGGAGTGGAACGTCAAGGATATAGACTACAAAAAACAAACATGGTCTCAACAGATCACACACACACACACACACACACACACACACACACACACACACAGCATCCTCACCAGTCCCCTGATGACTGTGGGGCTGGCTTCTAGCTCAGGCAGCTCATTAAGAAACGATGTGGCCACAGCCTGCAGAGCCTCCTCTGGCCAAGCACTGAACCAGTCTATGGTGCAACATGTCACAAGTGAGGGAAACTGCCTCAGGCGTGCACGAAACACCTCACCAATAGGACTGCAGAGAAATAAATAAAGAGGAAACGTGGTATAGGAAGAACAAAGATGAAGGGCAAATGTATCCACTTCTTTTAATTTGCTTTTGACCAAGTGATCGACCAACTTTACCGAATTACTAACCTCATGCAGAGTACAGTGTGGATGTTGCTGCGGACCCTCCTGATGTAAGCAGCCATAAGGTTGGCTTTAGTTGGCTGTTGGCCGAGGTCTTGCACCACTGGCTTCATGGCTGCCTGGATGCGCTCCTGCTCGTCTGAGGCATACAGGTTGGGAACATCCCCAGAGTTCAAAATGTTGTTGATATCCTCTAGGAATGACTCACTCTTAATCTGGGAGATTAACACAAAGGTACTGATGAGTATTTGATGCATTGCCTGGTGAGAACAGAGATACATTACTTTATGCTTATGATCATTTAGATCTACATGTTGCATTTTGTACAACAGCATTCCTACAACAAAGTGTGTATTAGCAATGCTATTAACTACCACACACATGAAGTATACTGCAGCAAGGCATAAGAGAACGCTTTACCTGTGTGTCTACAAAGAGAAAGGTGATCTGCAGGTCCTGAAGGCCGGCCTTCAGCATGATGCTTTTAATATCTTCTCTCCACTCTGTCTGACCGTAGTTCTTAGCTAGCTCAATCTGGAAACACTCATAATCTGACCTGAATATGGACAAACACACTATGAGGACTAGGCCACAAAATATTTAAAGGATAATACTGGTTTTCCTGCATGTTTAAGCACATTAACAGTAAATTGCAGAAGAATTATTTTTAATTTTATTTTATTAACAGCACCTGCTTGTACCTAAGCTATTATTTAATAATCAATAAAAATTGCAAGTTTGGTATAAAACAAAGGCAACTGAATGTTGATTGTTACATACTGTATTACTGTATCTATCTCATGTCTGACATTTTATAGTTTGCTGAAATTAATGAAAACAGCTGTAAATAAAATAGGACATCAATCGTTAAATGTGTATATGCTTTAAAAAAAAAAAAGGTCAGTAGTATAGAACACACACAAAACCAGCAGTGTGATCTTATAAAAAGCAGGTAATTGGAGCGATTTTCTTTTCATGTTTCATGACATTGTATTTAGCCTGTTGGCATGGGAGTTGTACAAAGTATGAGATCTCACATATATGAGGCCAGCTTAGTGAGGGACTGACGCCCGCTCCCACCCACTCCAAGCAACAGGGCATTGCCCAAAGGCTGGCGCAGGATGCGGCCAATACGGCACACATGCTCAATGGCATCCATAAAGAGCACCAGCTTCATCTTGGTGGTATTTATCTGGTTGTAGTCTTCCATGTATTCCTCCATCACTTTCGCCAACTAAATTATATAATATAGAGGTGAAAAAAACTTTAAGTGGGTATACGGTCACTCACTTAATGCTATAGAATGAAAATAACACATTGACATGGGGAATATAAAAATGAAGCTCCTTCACAAAGTACAATGTTACCCATGAGCCAACTGGCCAGCTATTTAGCAACAGAAGATTATACAATGAAATATTTCCAACATTGGTTGGCATCACTCACCCGTTCCTTGTCTTCTATGAGTGTGTAGACTTTGCGGTCAGCTCCAGGAGTCATGAAATCTCCATACAAAACAGGTTGGCAGGGCACAGCCTCTTCAAAGTTGCAGTCAAACTCCTGAATACAGTCCTTCAGAAGCCTGTTGAACCAGTCCCTGTCCTCGGCACACACCAGGCGGTCTTGGAAAATCCGACAGTTTTCGTGATACCACAGCTGCAGCAGCTGCACTTTGTCCTAAAATCAGCAAAGTAACATTGATTTTATACTGACTTCTTTTTAATCGTTCCAAAATTTCTCATTAGTCCAAACTTATATATAATTATTCGAGGGCACCCACACTATTTGTTGGATCCATTGCTAGGGTGACAAAAGCCATACAGCACACTGCTGGTGCTAGTTACTTCAAAGGAAACTGAATTTGTAAGTACTTAATGGATCAAGTGACTTTACCTGAATGGGTATTCCAGCATTTCATAATAGTAATGTGATAATGTAAAACGATTTGATTCTGTTGGATCTAAATACCTCTATCTTTCCAGCATCAGCCATGAGGATGCCTTGGAAGACTTTTGACAGGTCTCTGATGTTGAAGGTGTAATGGGACTTGGCTGGAGTTGGGAGGAGCTGGGAGGTAATCGTAGAGTAGACTCGGATAGTAGCGTCTACAAGAGACTCATTCAGCGGCTGGATTGCTGGCACAGGTCCTGAAAAAAATAGCAGGAGAGAAGAGCGACGTGATAACATTTTCTTTTTATCAGAAGACACTTCCACATGCTTTGGTCAACATGTCTTGGCTTGATAGAGCTTACGTGCTTATTTTGTAAATTAAAATGACTTAAAATGGCAATTATTCAGATATGTGTTTTGTGTCTTCCAGTAATAAATTAAATTTTACAATTTGACACTATGCACGCTTAATCTACTCCCTTTCTCTGTGTCTCTGACTTACTGCCTGGTTCGTCTTTACTCATATTTCCATCTGAAAGAGAACAAAGATCAATAAAAAACTGTTGTTAGTTGTATGTTTTTTTACAAGCTGATGTAAGTAATCTATACCCGGCAACATCTGTTTTGACAGATTAGCAGACCCGACTCACCCATCCAATTGCCCAGAATGGTGGAGAAAATCTTTTTCTTGCTGGCATCTTCCATTTCAGTGAAGGACAGGAAGTTGAAGTGGCGTGTGAAGCGCTGGGTGATGGGGTTCCGGCCTCCCCCCGGGGGTCCCATGGCGCAGGCAAAATTGATGTCCACTATGTTCTTGAATGTCCCTGGGGAGAAAGGACAGGGAAACAAAGAGAAGCTCAATCTAATGAGATGTTTTGCATTTCTGAGCGAAAACAACAAAACCCAAATCTATGCATTATTATTATTATTATTATTATTATAACAGTTATTATATTAGGCATGAAGAAATACTCTGTGTGACAACAAAGAGCATACAATATCAAAAGCTTAAAGGAACAAAAGGGTGGGAAAAGCAAAAAGGCCTCCAGGATTCTTACCTATCTGTTTCCTGTCATACCAGCCTCCATGGTCCATCCACTGCCTCAGCAGTTCAATAGGAGGCTGAGCACCATAAGTCTCCAACAGGGGCATGTTTAGGTCATCAATAAAGAAGATGAAATACTTTCCAATTGGAGGTCCAAACACACCTTTCCGCCTGACACACAGGCACATACATCATTAAAATGGTGGGTCACAAATACGTATATAGTTCGTAGTATTGTAAATAATGTGTAGTTGGATTGACGATGTAAAGTACAGCAGGCATACCGTTTGTCTAGTTTACTGTCAATATAATCTTGAGTCTGGTTGGCTGAGGTGCGGGCAGAAAACATGAGGAAGTGTGTGATGTATTCCGCAGACATGTTTTTCAGCAGCTTGTCTGAAATGGTCAAGGTCTTTCCTGTGCCAGTTGGCCCAATACAGAGCACCTGAAACACACACACAGGCAAATATAAATATATTATATTGGTGCCTTTTCAAGGAAATGAAATAATTTAAAGTATGTATTATAAGTTTCTGAATAAGTGCTTCAGGTTAAAAATTCACAGTTGATGCTGACAAGTGATACAGTGATTTATTTTAAACATTTACAGTATTTGTAGACATGTGTGAAGCTCAACTACAATCAAAATACTCACAGGTTTCTTATTGGTCAAAAGCATATCCATGAGGAAAGACATTCTCACTGTGTCAGCAGTTGGAACAATGATGTCAGCATAATTTGTCTCTGGGGTGATTACAACACTCTTTGCATATTTCATCCAGCTGACCCACTGGACCTAGGGTACCATGAAAAAAAAGATGATTGAGTAAAAAGCAAAAATGCATCTGATGGTCTTGGTTGCATGAACAATCTGTATGATTATGCACAATCTGTTTACTTTTCTTTCCTCATCTTCATCCTCATCCTCAAAGTTACTTATCCCTGCATCATCAAGCCTGTAGTCATACACCATGTCCTCCTCTGGAAAGCATAACTGGATCTGAAGGACAAATACATTTCTGATTATAAAAATATACCTCTTGCAAGAAATATTCCAACTGTCAATACAAATCACATTAGAACTATTTTAGTATTTGGGATGCCAAAGCGGAGATGCTGACCTTTTCCTCTGCCATCTTGTTCTTGAGCCAGGCACTGAAGCGCTTACAGCTGGCTGCATCTCCTGTGGCTCCCACACTCCACACCAGAGAGAAAAAGAACCAGGGCTCAATCAGCTCCGTCAGACGCTCCAATTTCTTTCGGGGCGGCGGCTTCACATCCTACAAGACAATAAACTGAAACTAAATTCACATATACAGTACAGAACAGGGTTTTTCATCAACTTAAAGTTGAACTTCCTGCACATTCATTTCCACTGATGATGATGTTGTTGTTGTTGTTGTTGTTGTTGTTGTTGTTGTTGTTGTTGTAATGCAGTGGGAATGTAATTGACTGCATGATAGCATGATTGTAGATACATTATTTACTGAAATTGAATAGGTGCAACCCAACACAATCAATCAATGTTTTTCAATAGCAGAACATCTTCTGTATTGTTTTACCACATCTGCCCATGTGAATGTATATAATGATTATACATTTATTCACAAAAACATTGCAGTTTTTAAGATCGCTCAAAACCTTAGGTTTTAAATATCTTGTACAGCTTTCCTAAAACACTCAATATTTACCATACAAAACTGAAAGTGTTCTAAATGCTTCACACAGCATATCTGCACAGAAATCCATGTATATATTCATTTAAATGGGGGCTAATATAACAGAGAGAAGTTGCACACACCTCTCTGATGTTGAAAGGATTGAAGAAGCAGTCCATAAGTTTAAGCAGACTACAGGTGAGGTTGCTGTCCAGAGATGTGATGACCTCCTTTACTGATGTGCGGACAAATGTGATGGAGTCCTGGGTAAAAGTACAGAAAAAACAAAAAATAAAAGCAGCAAATTGTTTATATGATCACAGTCTTTCATAATGAAAAGCTTTAAGATCCAGTGCTGGTGTCTCTCAGTTATGTCTCCCCGCTCACCTGCAGGAACCTGGCAAACAGGGAGTTGAGCTGCTCTGTGAACGGTTTCAGGGCTTTGGGGACCTGCTTCAGCCAACACTCTGTAAAAGGGATGAGGCCCAGAATGCTTGGCTCCAGGTAGACCATACCGCAGCGAGACACTGTGGCTGGTGATGCCACCGCCAAGTCTTGCACCTCAAACATCATGGTCATTACCTGCAAGAGGAAAACACAAAACATCTATGCATGTGGGACAGAGGAAAACACGGACAAAAAAAATGAAGACCGTGAAACTTAATCTTACATCAGTAAGCTTGATGATTTCCCCAGAGCTAAGGCACAGTTTTTTATTGTCGTCCAGAACAGTGTTCATGTTCTCAATCCATACAGCATCCACTGGCCCATCAAACATGTACCACTTTTTCTCAAGGTCCATGGATGATGCACCTCCACGGATAACAGATGAGAGGATACCATCTGTCCTATAGGGGTGGAGAAAAAGTGTGTGTGTGTAGTATAGGTCTGACTTTTTTTGTTTGTTCTGTAGTTGAGGAACAAAGCATCACTTACCACTCGTGTGTGAGCAAGTCATACTCTCCGTAGAGCTGTCCCATGGTGATAGACTTGGGGTTGAGGACGTATATCTGAACTTCCTCATACACACCACCACTAACAGAGGGCTGGCCCTTCAGGGCTGTTATTGCCGCACCTAGTATCTCATAACACTAACACACGCAACAGTTATACTGACATTCCGGATTTTACACTGCAAAACAAGAGAACTGTGAATAAAACCGTAAACAATATTGTGACAGGGAAAAGACTCACCTTGGTTTTACCTGATCCAGAGGGTCCCACCAACATCAGGCCATGTCTCACCACAGTGGTCTCATACAGCTGAATACACTTATTTATATACCCTGCAATCACCACAATAATGTCATCTACTCATCCTAAAAATACAGGTAGCTGGATACCTGCATATCTGAAAACATATGTTCTGTACTTCCAGAAACACTAACCATCCACATCTTTGAGGTTCATCTTGGTGCAGACGTTACGCATGGACTCTTCGAGTGTGCCATAGTTGATTGGCTCCTGTTTTGTCTTAGGGAAAAGATCGGACACAATACCGTTGAAGAGCTTCAGGTCGTCCTGTAAAAACTTTGGCACATTGACATCTTGAATGGCTCGCAGACAGATCAACTCCTGGGAGACAGCGAGATTTTAGAAGAATAAGAAATTACAATGGGACAGGTAGTAGTTCCAACTCCATTCAAAATGTGTGCCATTTTTTCTTAAATACTTTATCCCACCATTAACAAAAGAAACCTTTCTAACCTCATTCATGTCAGGATGTTCTCTCTTGAGGTTTCCAGCAGCTGAGATCACAGTCTTCACAGCTCTCATACCAAAGTCATAATGATCCTGAGTAAAAGTCAGTACACGTTCGTATCTTTGTTATTCTTAAATGCATACACACACGTCTCCATCCGTTAACTATGCAACTACCAGTATGTTTCGTATGTCAATATTTTATAGTCCAATGCTGTAAAATTAAAAGGTTAAAAAAAAGTAATGTCTGTCACAATATACAGTATGCTGCTACTTCAATTTCACCACTTTCCTGTGCAAATAGCATATTTTCTTGGTAGACGGAAATGTCTGATCTCCTCTGAATCCATACAATACCTGAGAGCTGAGCTGTTCAGAGGAGAGCTTGAAAGTGGTGGTGATCTTCAAGGAAAGGACTTTGGCATCACTAAAGCCAAACGAGTACAAGGAAATCTCAGCTATCATGGCATAGTTAGGTACCATCATGGCCACAGGACGAAACAGTGCCTGTAGAAGATATGTAATTTCATTTGTTGAACTTCATCTGCTTATACTCAGTGTTACACAGTCATTCAAAATGAAATCATCATTTCAAACCTTGAGGTTGTCAGGCAGTTCAGTGCGTCCAGCGTAACCAGGATTCATAGTGATGAATACAGCACAAGAAGGGACAAGAGGGATCTCCGTCCCCTCAAACATAAACCGCTCTGCCTAAAAACACAATATACACACAATTATCTTAGAGCTACATAGACTGCTTCTTTATGTGTGGAATGCAGTGGGGGTCAAAAAATAATCAAATTCTTTACTTGGATAAAAACAATAGGGGCTTTCCGACCGGAGGGATTTGTAGTTTGTAGTTTGTAGTTCTTAGAACTAAACGTTCCTAGAACACTTTTTTCATCGTGTTCCGACAGGAAAAATTTGGGGATTTTTAAGTTCCTCTGGCCGCAGTAGCGTACTTTTTTAGCTCCTACTTCAGAGCAAGGTCTTTTCCCTTTTCCTAGGTGTACTTGATTGGTCGAACTTATAAGTCACACCCACTGCCAACTCGGAACTTGCAGACAGAGCAACAACCAACAACGGGACATTTTTAACAATTTTCACCATCTTATTCATCACTAAATTCACTTCTGACAATGTTTTAGGCGAGAAATTAACTGTTTAGATTTCGATTAGAGGCAGTCTTGCGGAAATTGATGCTGAATTGACAATTTGCTTCAAAGTTTTCGGAGTTGAGGAGCTCCATGAAGTGAGGCGACAGCCAGCAAGCGCCTGCCCCGGTCTCTAGCTCGTCGCTCGGCCAGTCATGCTCAGACACCTCGCTGTGAGCTGGACCGGTCTCTCTCACACACACACACACACACACACACACACACACACACACACACACACACACACACACACACACACACACACACACACACACACACACACACACACACAGCGCAGCAGGCAGAGGCGGGGTCTGTTCCGAGTACCAGTCCCTATGGCCACTTGGCCAGTGGGAATGCAAACGGAAAAAAAGATTTTGGGGGAGAGTAGTTCTTAGAACTGCTAAGAAGTGTTCTAAAAAGTACAAGTACTATCCGGTCGGAAAGCACCTAATATATACACTTTGAAACTTCATATTAGGAAAGTACTCGATTAAAAGTAATTACTAAAGCATAACATTTTCAAACATCTTTCTTCTTTTTTGAAATGCAGAAGAAATAAAAGTACAACATATTCACACAAAATGGTAACCTGGTCAAATACTCTGTGGTAAAGTACAGTAGGTACCAGCGTGTGATTTCTAGTGAATCAACCTCTCACCCTTTGCTGCTGGGCCTTTTGTATGGTGGTGATCTGTTGTGCCACCACAGACAGCACTTCCACATCAATACGATTAAACTCATCAAAACATGCCCAGGCCCCAGAGCTGCAAAAAAGGAAGACAGACATAAATGCAACATGAATGTGATTGATGTAAGATTTGTCATTTATAACAACAAAACTGACATTCTATCATACTTTAGTAACTAGGGGTGGGAGAAAAAGTAAATTCATACAATCGTCTTTTTTTTTTGTGACGATTTTTAAAGCAACACTATGTAACTTTTCCCGCTTCAGTCCCCCGAACTACAGGTCACGCTACCGTAGCGCAAGCTGTAGTTCCAATGCGACAACCTGTAGAGGGTACCGAAGTGGGAAATGTTACATAGTGTTACTTTAAAATCGATTCTTTTCCCCAGAATTTTTCATTTTATTTATTTCATACCAATGATTGACAATAATGACTAAATATTTTCTGTATATATGGAATGCTGATGCCGACTACATCATATCCGTTCCCAGCAAAACAGAGCGAAAGCAGAACATGCAGAAAATCCAGGTTATGTACTTCTTCACAAATGAAAATTATGTCAGACTGACTGACTGACATGTGACATGCATTCTTAAAAAAATGTCTTATGATATATTATCTCTAGTATTTGTATTATTCAACTTTTGTTTTTGTTAAAGAAGAAAAATAAAATCGCAATACTCAATACTATCGAATCGCAATGCTTCAAGAATCGCAATTAAATGAAAATCGCAATACAAATCAAATCGGCACCCATGTATTGTGAAAGAATGGAATCGGGACAAAAACATATCGTCCCAGCACTATTAGTAACTGCCACTCACCTGGCCAGTCCTTTAAGAAACTTGCCCATAGCAATGAAGTCAAGCTGATCAGAGCAGTTGAAAACAACAGTTTGGATAGCCAGGGCCTTTCCCAGATCTTTAGTGGTTTCTGTCTTTCCTGTCCCTGCTGGACCTGCAGGAGCCCCTCCAAACTTCAGGTGTAACGCTCCTGTCAGGGTCAGGTAGCATCTGAAAGAGGCAGGAAGATGTGTATTAAAAAGAGTATATATGGTATTCAGGAAAAAAAAAGAGTAGACAACATTAGACTTAACAGCTACCTGTCAGTGAGCTGGGTAATGACCAGACGTCCCGAGTTACCAAGGTACTCATATCCATACAAAAACTCGGCATTCACTGCACGGACGTACAAGTCCTCCTTGGCCCAGTAATATCTACAATCAGTATCAGATCAGTATCAATATTCTGTACCCACAGTATTGCAGAATGATAGTATAAAATGAACTCCAACATCAGGACTGACCAAACTAAAAAGCAAAAGAAAATACAAAACAACAACACAAACAGATAACCTGAGCTGGCTGATCCACTCAAAGGCATTGGCGCTTGAGACCTCCTGCTCCACCAGTTTGGCTACAACATCCTTTGCATGGACTTCTATGACGATGAGGGCAGACAGCACAGCTCGCTGCATCCTAGACAGACGTCCTCTCACCAGCTGCACCAAGTCACCCAGCTTCAGAAACAAAAGGGAAAATCGTATGAATGTACAGTGCAAATGTGAGCAATAAATAGCATGTGTATTTTTTCACAAATTAGGCAGGGTGCAGCACCCGAGCCGTTTTGGGCAGCACCAAAGCCAAATTAATGTAAAATCAATGTGAGCATCAAAACAACCTAAATAACTTTTCTCAGATCTAATGATTGTAGTTGGTCCCTACTTTTTTAGCAAGTTTTATCTTTAAGCTTTCTGAGTGTTATTCATTTATTATCTGTTCGAGCTTTTCCAACGTTTTAGACACAGATATTTTTTATTGAAAAACGTCACATTTTCTTAAAGGAAGGACCCCTAAACCCCCTCCCCCCCCCCTCCCCCCCCCGCCAATTATGTGCACCTAAATCTTCCACAAACCTAGGGAAAACACTGTTAGGGATATTTAAAGATTTATTTAGTCAGAATATGTGCCAGTCTATACCAAGTCCCCACCTGTTTCTGTAGTTGGGGATAAAGGCGACTGGCCAAGTCTCCCTGCTCCAAGGCCTCAGACACCTCAGTAGTCCAGAAGACCTGACAGCCAGCTATAACCACCTGACCAGGCCACGACAACACCCACTCTGTACGAGGTTGCTGAGGGGTCAGAAGTGCATACACAGGTGATACAAAAACTGGACAATTAAAATATGCCTAGAAATTGTATACAAGTTTAGAAAACACATCAAAATGAGAGTCAGGATCGCAGACCTCAGGGTAGACTTTAAGTGAGCGGTCAATGTTATCCCTCAACGTGGCCTTCATAGATTTCTCGACTTCCCTGAGCCAGTTCTCCACATTTCCAGTAGGCCACACTGGCAGGTACAGCTTCACCTCCTCCCCTTCTCCAGAATACATATGTGTGATCTGTAGATCTGACTGGAATTTAAGCTGAGAACCAACAGAAGTCTCAATCGTATGTGGTATGCATGTTATATTTTCAGTAATATACGAGCAGAGTAATTGAAAAGAAACAACCAGCCAGAACAAACCTGTGCAATGTTCTCAAAGCATTTGCGCAAGTGCGGTTGTACAGCAGTAGGATCTTTAGTCTGGGACAGAATCTCCAGGAGCTCATCATCTGACAGGAAGTAAAACCTACCAACAAATATTCACGAACAAATATTTTAAGTCTGTGTAATCAACAGTGTGCCATAATTTAGCATGGAAACTCGTTTCAGCTCACATATCATCCACATGCATATCATTGTTTACTCAAGTAGCCTTTACTTTTTAAAGATATTTGATCGATTTCCTTTTGGTCTCATACCTACCCCCGTTTTAAACAATCAAAGCACTTTTTTTTTGGCCACTCACTGTTGGTGAGGTTGTGGTATTGTATTAAAAAGGGACATCAATGCATATCCTCTCCAGGAAAGGGAATGTGTAATTATCATCATAGATCTGTTATGATCACCATCAGAAATTGAAAGCCAGGGGAATTTTCATGAAACTTTCACTGAAGCTTACCTGGGGAAGGCGCTTCGTTTTGTCTCCAAGTATTCAGTAAGTCCCTTCTGCACCTGTTCCAACAGTGTGTTGCACTGTTTCAGCTTGTCCAATAGACGAGCATCTGGACACAGCTCAATCACCTACAACAAACAAAGTAAGCATCATTATTACCTAGCCCTATGTTGATCTCTGTATGAAAACAAAACCTTTGTCCATTAATATTAAGTGTTGTGGAAGCTCTCACCGTTGGATTATTAAAAGCACTTTTCATGACTCTCCTCCATGTTTGATCCATTTGCTGGTATCTTTTTCCTTCCACGGGCAGCTGCTGAATGATATCATCAGAGCTGAAGATAGGCTCCAAGTAAAGCCAGGAGCGCTGGCACGTCAGCCACTCATCCAGCACATCCTGCAAGCACCAGAAGAGGGCAGACACTGCATCATAATGATACAAGACACAAGACCTTATGTGTGTGTGCGTGTGTGTGTGTGTGTGTGTGTGCGTGTGTACTTGAGTCATTCTCAGCTTGCTCTCCCAGGTGTTGATACGGGCCTCAAAGGTTTTTTTAAAGGGAGAGAAGGACATGCCCTGCGTCATGACAATGTGGTCATCCAGCAACTGCGACGCTTCATCTGGGCTCTTCAAGATGTAGGTGCCTGTCTCTTTGTGGGGCAACACGTCAAAGACTACTGTTGACCACTCATTTTCCATTTTTTCCAGGGCCTGAGTGAGAGGGTTTGGAAAAATCAGCCACCAATTATATACACCAAATATTATTTTACACTCAAGTGCTCCTACTGTGAAAATTGCATTTAAACCTAAAAATGTTGTTCATGCAGAGAATAAAATAAGCTGCCCAAATAATGTCCAAACTTTGCAGTTCCACAGTGACACTCCATTCATCACACATCCTATACAAATAAAACTTAAAACTTTATAAACACTTGTATTTAGAATATGACTCCCGTTCAAAGGTACCTGTTCAATGGTGTACTCTTTCCCAGCTACCTCAGCCACATGAGCTATGTCATCCACGTAGTTCTGTAGGCCAAGCTCCAGGCAGCGGGAGAAGGTCAGGTTGGCTTTGGGCATGACTTTCATCTCAATGCGTTCCGAAAGCATCTCCCAGTGGCGGTTCCTCATCCCCGGGTTCCTCAGGCCCTGAATCAGAGGAATGTAAGGACGGAAGTCCTCAATCTTGCTGCGGATTACAGATGCCACCAACTGGCAGTCTAGTGCCGTGTACGACAAAGAAAGCAGGCCAAGAAAAGAACACGTCAGACGTATTAACAATCACACTTTGTCAAGTTTGAAAGGTGATAGATGTGTCACCTACCTGGAATGTCCTTGAACTGTTTAATACATTTATGCATGGTCTTGTGGGCATCTGTCACGTTGCGCTCAAGCTGCTCAGGGTCTATGGAAGACAGTGGGTCATGTAGCCAGCTCTCATGCCAACGTAGCCAATCAGAGGTGGTGGTCCATAGGTCTTTGAAAGGCAGGAAGTCCTTTACCAGCTTCTGCAGCCGATCATACTGTAACACACATTGAGATTTCATTGTCAGAAAAAGCAAATGTATATTCTTTCCCAGTTTGTTTAACAGTTCAAAACAAGAGGAAACATTCTGGCATCTGGAAAGACAAAACGTAATGGATCCTCTTTCACTTACATTAGTGACAGGAACACCAAAAAGACGTTCTCTGGTGTTGTAGGTTTGAGCCATTGTCTGACACTCCTTAAGTTGCTTGCTTATACGCCTGACCTCGTTGACCACCTCATGGGCATGATCAATGTCTGCATGAGCCGCAAACCCAGCAACCAGCATCTATAAACACAGTTGTGGTGATTTATAAAGAAATAATATCAAGTACCTTGCGGAACTAACATTTCTAACATTGAAACATAATAGGCTAAGCTCTGTCTAGAGTGGATGGATGGAGACTGTTGACGGAGGACCGATCACAAGAAGAATTCTGAAAAAATACAAATCATAAAGGGGGTCTACGCTCAGATGCAGCCAAATGAGGCTGCGAGTTCAGTTGCTGTTGAAAAAAAAACATTTGTTGACTCAGCTGACCTGCAAAGAGTCTAGGTGCTCTTCAAAGTTGTTCTGGTCAACCAGCTGGATCTTATGGAAGCGCTCCTCATCCTCCACATTCTGGACGGCTACTGCTTCGATCTGGCCAATTATCTTTTGAGGCCACCGAATAGCTGTCCACCTGCAGAGATACGTATCTACAGCAATCACTCTAATAACTCCTCAGATCCCTCTATTCACTCTAACCACTATGAACCCATCAAATCACTCTTAATCCCACATTAGAAAATGCAAACTCAATTTCAGATTAGTTTTCAAAACATTAGATAATGATTTTACACTTACTTTTTTTTAACATCCTCATCTGAAAGACAGTAGCAAAGTTCGTCTAATAGCTCATAGTCTGATAGGGTCTTGCCGATAAGATCCTGTTGTGGACAGATTGAAAAAAAGTTTTCAGATTTATTGACAAAGTAACCCTTCATATGACACTTAACAGAAATAGCCAGTCCACACATGTGCACCTTGTAACTCTTGAGCTGTTCTGGGATTTGCTTCGCCCAGTCCCTCTTTTCAGCCAGTTCCTCAATGCTGTTGGGCTTCTCACGTAGCTTTCTACTTATTGTGTTGCACTCTTCACATGCCTACACACACATACGAGATAAAAACACTTTTAATCAAAGTTAAGGTAGGAAAAGGTCATTTTAAAACTGAAGTAAATGTAGGTCCTGTATAAAAGAAAACACCCATACTGTGTACAGTGTTTTTCTAGCCTCTAAACAAATGACTTACATTGTCAACCTGATTGCGTAGCTTCAGAACAATGTGGTCCAGCATTGCACTGGCTAAAGCCTTTTTTTTGTTAGAGAGAGCCTGACGTATCACCTCTACACGGATAACAAATGGACCAATGACAATGGAGGTGGGCAGAGAGTGCTCCAGCCTTTCCTTGTCTTTAAGATGTTGTTCCACCTCTTTCTTCACTTCTTGGGATGTCTGTTCTGCATGCATATGAGATCTGGCAGAGAAGATTTAAAAAGACAAATTAATGAGGAAAGCATGCTGTACGGATCATAAATCTGACAGACCTTAAACCTTGTGGGAGAACTTGCATACTTGCAAACTATAAACAAACTTACTTGAGAAGGGTTTCTATGTCCAAGTTGTGTAGCTCTAAGTATTTCTCATATTCAGCAGCATAAGCCCTGAGAGGTATGGCTGCTTGTATCAGAGCATTGCGGACCTTGCCTCTCAGCTCAGTTACTTTTGGTTCATACAAATTCACTGACTCAAGCAACGGCTCGCCACCGATGAACAAATTCTTCATCACAAACTGGCATGGACAAGAGAGGAATCGTTAAATCATTGTTCCATAGAGTGTATTTGTCATTATCATCGTCAATGATAAAGGAACCTATCACGGAACAAGGTTTACATCGCATTTCCATTTTTTTATTCAATGCTCAGTGATTCAGGTGATTACAGATTTGATTTTACCTTATCAAGCTGTGGTACATTGTACGTGGCCAGAATGGCGTTATCAAACAGGTTAACGATAGATGTCTCAAAGTTCTCCAATGGAGTGCTGTAATGAACCCCAGTCTGATCCAGAACCAAGTCCACCAGGAACAGAGGGTTCTTTTTTGGCCTAGTTATAGAGAATGGAGTAATATTACCAACACAATACTAAATATTTAGCAATATTTACACTCACCAGGGTTCAACGTTAAGGTTTTCGTTCACATGTCCGGTTGGGCAGGTTTTTTTTTTACTTGCCCGAAGTCCATTTTTACTGGCCACCATAAAAATAGTTTTTTTCGGAAAAAAAAAAAAAGAGAAAAAATTCTGAAAAAAGTGTCAAATGTCGAAGAAATGTTGAAAAAAAAGTCAAAAACGGCAAGCACCAACTCGATTCTTGATTGGCCAACGGCACATTAAAATCAAATCATTCAACAAGCATTTTTCTGACGAGGGCAAGCGAACAATAACGTCATTTATGATACCATGATGCCCGAACAGGCAAGTGGGTTGTTATATTTACTTGCCCGAAATGGCCTTTTACTTGCCCCGGGCCATCGAGCAACCTTTATTGTTGAACCCTGCACACGATCAAACACTCCTTAAAACTGAACTGACTATGTAACTGACAAGATACAGGAACAGCATAAGAAAATGTGGATGCATATGAACACAAAAGTGTATAAGGAAGATGTTTATATAAATGTAAATGTGTGCCGATGTATGCAAGTGCATGCTATCCTACTTGTAAGGGCTAGTGATAAGATCGTCCCCCCAGGCCAGGTCAGGAGGACATGTCAGCACACTGTGGCAAGTGCTTAAGATCAGCTGAGTCAGGCCGACCAGCGAATCCTGCACAAGGAAGCGCAGGGAGTCCTGCAGGTTAAAGCGCACCACAGCCATCAGTTTGTAAAGCTTGGACATCCTGTATATCTCCCAGCGAGATTCGTCTACGTTGTACGAGCCCTGGCCAATACTCCCCAGGTTGGCACGGATGCTGTTGCTCAGTGTGACCATCCATGCCTCTCTAAGAAACAAGCTTATCTGAAGAAAGAGAAAAAATATTTGATGCTTTTTTTATTCATTTGAAATTCAGATGTCTTTTCTTTCTGATTATCACAGTTACATCAACAGCAAAAATGTATCCATGGTTAAATTTTAATAAAAGGGACTTGTACATGCCTTTGTTTTTTTTTACCAGTATCATAGTAGTTTAACCCTTGTGTTGTCCTTGGGTTGAATTTGACCCGTTTCTCATATCAGAAATATGGGTTTCTTTCAATCAAATTGCCCAAAGATAAATTGGATGCATGGATGTTCATTGTATGGAAGCCATACAACATTCTTCGCAGGTAAATTTAATGATTCCTTCCATTGAATTTTGGGTTGTTTTAGTCAATGTTATAGCATTTGAAAAAAAAATGTAAATGGTCTTAAAACAGTATATCCTAACTAAACTTTGACATATACTGTGATTGACCTGGAAGGACAACAAGTTCATGGACGATGGGAAGACAAGCACAAGGGTTAAAACAAAAGAAGAGTTGTTGCTGTTAATCTTTTACAAACGGTTTGACCACAAATAGATGAAAAATGCCCTGGCGACCCATTGTCTTAGCATGTGTACTGGTTAAATCTGCAGTGACGACCAGACAATCAAATAATGCATTCAAATTCTTATTTAAAAGAAATGAAAGCTACTTTGAAGTTAAAGCCCAGTATCTGCAGAATGAAAAGCTACAATACCTGAGTATGCATTTGGGACTGGATGACTTCAAACTCGTCCAGTCGCAGTGGTTTGATTGAGGTGACATTGAAAAGCCTCATGGTTGCTACTTTGTTGCTCTCAGACAATATTTCAGATAATGCACAGATCACCTCTGGCTTTGTTAGCAGGGAACGGAAGACAAAAGCAGCTTGGTTCTTCTTATAGGCAAAGTGAGGAACTGGAACACACCCTGTACATAGATAAAACAATATAGTTCTTTAGATTGTGGGGGGTAATACATTAATTAATTTTGACCCCAATGACTCAAACAAATGTATACAAGTCTTACCTTTTTGTGGTACATACTCAGGATCCTTCTGTGGCAGGGTGATGCGTGAAAACTCCTCTGGGTGGCTCCTCACTACTTTGTCAAAGCTCATGCGGTTCATTGTACACTCAAATTCCAGATTGACCTCCTTCTCCAGATCCTCTATACACTTTTCCAGACTGCACACATACACAACATTCCCTTTATTCTCCCTATTAGTTAGTTAACATTTCAACTTAGAGGGATCTATTATAAAACAGATACTGAACAAGGAGACAATGACAGCAGTAATATGACACTGACATTACTCACATTTTCAGCCTGAGTCCAGGGGCTGAAAGGGTGTGTCTTTTGATACGCTGGAAACTGGTGGTGTCAAGAGATGGTGTTCCCCTCCAGATGGGCATGCAGTCCACAGACAAGTGGTAGAGAAGCAGAGCTTCTGTGTTCTCCCTCCAGCGCAGGGCAAACTGGATCCGTTCGACAAAGACTCGTGGGTCCTCAGCATTAAATACCAATCTGATCCTGGGTACCCAGAACTTAGTGCCTGCTTGCATGGTGTTTACTCCTATGTGAATGAAGTAGATGGAAGGCATGCATGGATGGTGAACAAGACAAACAGAGCCAAAAGGAAATTAGGAGACAATATTGTGTCATTATAATGCAAAGTAAAAACCAACCAGTAGATTTGTTCCTTTTGGGTTTCTCATTTGTCAATTGGCTGTTTTGGTGAACTTTCTGTACCAGGTACTGGCATTTCTTCTTACTATAGTCTAGAACCCCAACTAAATGCCAGCTGTACTCCTGGGAGGAGCTTTTTGGGTCCTCTTCAAAGAGAGAGAAAAGAGTAATCATCAAAGAACAGAAAATAATGTCTATCTGTATATTTCTGAGGACATTTTACCAGAAGGAATATTTTCCTCTGTAGGCAGCAGGGCTTTTGCAGGAATAGGTTTTCGATAAGGTAATTGTTCAGCATCGCCCAGGGCAAGCCAGTCTTCTGGAGTCCGGCAGTCATATTCCTCATTGTCAAATACCTAAAGGAGAAACATGGGAAAGATGAGTGTAGGGTTGTGCTGTGCCCCAAAATATAGAATGTAAACAGTAATTGGTTAAGCAAATGCATAGCAGAATAAATTACAGCAGTAACAGACTCACCTCCAGGGGGAGGTAGGGTGACACAGGATTGTCAGTCATAGTTGCATGCTCATCACTACTGCTCTGATGTCTTGGCATTAGAATATTGGAGCATATGCCTTTTTCTGCCAGGAGCTGTTCAATGTCTAATTTCAAATATTCCCTTCGACGTCTATAAGAAAACAATATAAAACTTAAAAATTAGTCTTAACAACAAGCAGTTAAAATAAACCAATTCATGGGCCCCACTAAACCAGCTAATGTCAAACCATACATACATGGTTCAGTCATACATGGTGCACACAAACACTGCATACCTCTCTATCTCTAACTTGTGAGGGATCTGGCCAGGAACGGTTTGGTAGGGTATCTGGACCTTGGGTGCATCTCCACCCTTGCAGAAGTAAGACGTTTGTGATTTCTGTGATGTAGGTCCATGGTTATCTTTTTCAACAATCTTGCACTGGAGTTGCGTTGGAGTTTTGAAGGTTGTAACTAATAAAAACAGTGCAGAGGGATAATGATTTTACACAGAGCATACGAAATGTTGTATTTTTTAGAAACATATTATGCTTCTCTTATAAATACATAGCTGGCATATCAGCAATAATTACTGAAAATGTCATATAATACAGTATCTCACCTTTTGTTGTGTTGAGATCACTGAACTCAAAGCTGGATTGGCCCTGTGACCTCTGCTGGATCTCAGGTCCCGCTGTACAAGACTAATCAATGAACAGTTAGTCTTGGTTTTGGTCAGAGCAAAATGGCCTTCACAATGAAATGTCTATCAGAATTTGAAGAGGCATAAGCTAATGGGCTTTTACCTGGAACTTGAATTTAGTGATGATATCCGAGTAGATGCCTTTCTGTTCATTCACAGAACATTTTCTGATTGGAGGGAGTTTGCACCTGTGACTGAGAGCCGGAGGCTTGGGCTCTGGAGGTTTGCCAGGGGGATGAGGCACCAGGACCCCGAAACCAGGCAAATATTTCCTTTCCATCCTCTAGCAGAATAAAATAATTTATGTGTAAACAATTAACCTTGATTGTAATCCTGTTAGCTGCTTCTAAAATATTCTGGACTGTACTGCCTCAACATGCATAGTCTACATGCAAAATGTGGATTGAAGCTGGGTCCATTATAGTCAGGGTCCCACACCTGCTGAAACATTAAATGTAAGGACTTTCCATGCCCACATTCCTCAAATTCTATTTAATTTATATTCTTGAGAAAATATAAAAATTCAAGCACTTTCAATGATCCATGTCTATTTATGCCTTTTTTCTAAAACCTTTAAAGACTTGTTTTTTCCCACAAATTCACAAATTTCCAATGTGTCAAGGATCCGTAGGAAGCATGTAGCTAACGTTATGTTTCTTCCCTAGGAGCACCTCACGTTACGTAAGTTACATAGCTAGCTACGTTTTGAAAAGGAGAATGGAAAATGAGCATCCACCGGCGAAAGGCTTTTGAGCTAGCCTTAACAATAGGCCAGTTTGTCCGTGTAACATTACGTTTTAACCGGTTTAACCGACCGCTTCTGCTAAATAACGTTAAGGTTAGCTAACTAACTAGCTAGCTAACTAACCAAGCTGCATTCCAAAATACAAGCTATAAATCCGTACCTAACGTGTAACAATTACGCAACGTTCAGCTACGAGCGTTTGCGTTAGGCAAATCACGTCTGGATGGGTCCCCACGAAATTAACAAGTAACGTTAAGACAAGGAACGTTTGCTAATTTAAATGATGTAAACGACAAAAAAAACAATAATTTTAACATAACGTTACCTTATTTTAAATTAAATTGCAAGCTCTTACGCTCCTTTTAATTATTCTCAGCATAGATAAAATATTGGCGAGCTGAACTTTCGAAATCTCAGTTTCCAAGTGGAAGTTAACTACTGATATGTTGGACGCGGCAACGGTTGTCAAGGAGACGAAGACGCGTCACTCCCTACTCAACTGCAGTGAGAGTCAGAGCAACACGAGCATAGAAATAAAGTCTTAACGAAGTGTGTTTACATTGTAGTATTTTTACTTTTGCTGAAACAAAATATCTGTATACTTCTCTCATCACTGGTAAGGAAAAAAAATCATTGAAGTATAAGAAAGCAATACAGGATGAAATAAGTGAATAAAGAGAAGTAGGCCTAGTCCAGAGAATGAGTAAAAATGTGAGCCTGTCCCCTGTATAAACTGATAGTTTACTCTGGAGCAACAGATTTTTATTGAGTAAGATCATTTCTCATTAAAACCAGTCCCAAATCCTAGTTGTTCTCTAATTTAATCATCTGAATAATAAAAGCAGTGTGTCATAGCTTGAAAGAAAAAAAAATCTATTTATCATTTCTTCTTGATATGTGTACATATATCTTAGACAGTTTGAGCCTCTGGGATATTGGTACTCAAAACTGTGAGTAACCACCACATAAATGTCACATGACCACTGTTCTCCACAGGTAAGCAGAACACTCACACCCCATTCTGTTCCTGGTGAAGATAGTGACGGTAATGGCAGTAATAAACTAATGAAATTTGATTGAAATGCACACTTACACACATTTCCAATCTTTTCCTTTCAAACTGATGACAACTTTATTGTGTCCTCAAGGGGAAAACCCCCATTGACCTGATCACAGGCATCATGCACTGCGGCCCCTACTCCTGCCCCTGGCCTCTTTAGTTGAAATCCATCAGAGCAGCCTGAGATTGGGCAGCCAAGCACAAATGAATAGTCTCATGTGTCTAAACCCTCACGTGTCACTTGCGAAGGACCTGCTGCCACGCAGATAGAGATAATTAAGGTAGAGCGGAGAGAGGAGAGGAGAGTCACTGAAGAGTTATAGTGTGGCTAAGCTCATGGGGACAAAGGAGTCAGAGGTGACCTATATCACTGTTCTCAGCTCTGTGACAAGATCATGAACAAAAATCTTTACAGTGGAGACAAACAACAAAGGTGAACTAGACTGACTTGATGTGGATCCTATGGATACTGGAATTCTGTGCCGCGGTTATTACTCAGCATAGGCCTGTTGAAATGTTTAGTAAGAGGAAATGTTTAGCAAAAGGCCTTCCGCTTCATTGGCTTCTTCTCAATAGAGCTCGGTCGCAAAGCAATGACCTCACCCAATGAGGAAGCCTAAGCCAAATGAAAGACTTCCCCAAGGGACTAAATAACCCACATCTAACAATGACATTATCATATCAGAGTGGCCTCAGCACTCAAAGCATCCTGACCACAGCAATTTATTAACCATTAGCACATGTCTAACAACATAGATTAAATCCAGCCAGAGAGGTTCCAAAGAAAACCTCACGAGAACCACAAGTCTCTGATGAGGTGGTGGGCCTCAAAACATGGTCGCCTACCAATGTTTGGTTGGCAATACTGTAGCCATCTCTGGAGCCAGGAGCCCACCATGGTGATGGGATTTGATTGGACAGATGTGGCCAGCAGCTCTGGGTGAGTGGAACTGATTATATCCTAACAAGCTTTGTTACAGCTTTACAGATATATGCTGACATGAAAGATCTGGCTCAACATCAACCAATGAAGAACATCAATATTAGTCACTTACATAATCACCCAGATGTATTATCCATTCTCTCTGCCCCCCCTCTCTCTCACTCCCTAAAATCCTCATATTATTCATCCACTTCTCATCCTCCCTCTCTCCGACTTTCACAGTATTGGGATGTTGTGAGGGTCATGGCTCTGTGAATATAACTCCCATTTTACGCTAATGACATCAGCATGTGCCGCTTACTTTAGCTCCTCCTGAGGGCCAGATGTTGGCTGATGGGATCAAACACTGGCTATCCCCCTGTTACTGTCACATTGTTGGGCAAGCCAGCAGGGTTTAGAAGTTGCACATATTCCCACATACCTTCTGCAGAAACCCTCAATCTAACCACAAATGCAGGCACACCCTTAGGTTGCAATGTGATTTTATTTTTGCACACAGGAATGAAAACATACAAAGGGATGCTGTAGTTTCCAGTAAAGTCTCATTAAACTTTCTTTAGAATAGACATCGTTTTTCTTATGTTGTAAGCAAACATTAAAAAAAAAAATCACTTTTTCCTCTTTTAAAGGGCATCTGATCTGAGTGATAACACCACTGTGGTAAATGAATGTCACTGGTGTCAGTTCATAGATAAATCAGAACCACCATGAGGGCAGCAAGTGTCACATTAACATCACAGTGTTTTGTGGCGGTGCATTTTACAAGAGTAAAGCTGATACCAGCAACATACATAAAAGACTGCCTTCATGTAGATTTGTTTTTTGACTTTGCCCAGTCATATGAGG
This sequence comes from Zingel zingel, assembly GCA_023566125.1. NCBI lineage: Eukaryota > Metazoa > Chordata > Actinopteri > Perciformes > Percidae > Zingel > Zingel zingel. The sequence continues at coordinate 7,455,500 of CM042319.1, forward strand.
TACTGTTGTTTAACGGTGACCCTTGTGCTTGGCTATACATTGAAGTTGCTGTCATGGTTTAGATGACTCACAGGTGTACTCTTGGCATGCCAATAAAGACTTGTTTAATGAGCTGAGAAGGGCCCCAAAGAAGCAAAGAGTCCAGACATGAGAGACAGACTGGAACCCCCAGGACCTCAAACAGCTGCATTTGATTTTTCCTCTCATTTGCTACATTTGTTAGTGTGACTTTTAGGATCAGAACCATAGTCAAACAACATGGGTCATATATTCAGCAGAATCTCAGTGATGTAAAACTAGAGAACTAAAGTTGTTTGTGTGTATTTATGTGAGCATAAACATTATGCTTGTGGCTCCCTGCATCTAACTGATGTTGAACTCCAGTGAGTTTCCAGTATATAACCCAGCCTCATCGTGCTGACCTCTGACCCCCAGCACTCGGATGTTGGTAGTTAGATTTGTTCTGCTAGTTTACCCTTGTGCTATTCTGGATTGACGACGGTTCATGCACCGGATAATTCCGGCGCCACCGGAAGTTCTACAGGATGTCCCTCGCTTTCTGCTTTCTTTGTTTTAACTTTAAACTCCGGTCGCATCGAGGAACATTAACCGGAACCTCTGAGCAACGTTACAAGCTGCAAATGGCAAGTTTTGAAGTAAATTTGGATCGTGCAACAAGACATGCCTGCTTGGTTCGTTCAGGGAATTATTATAAAGATTTACAAAGAATAAGTTTATGAAATTTACTCTATAAATGGGGCCTTTTGGGACCTATTGGTGGGAATTTGCTATGGACAAAATACATACAGCAATACACTGTTAAGAGCAAATTATGTTGTTTTTTTAAGATAATTTTTTGGGCTTTTCTGACTTTATTTGACAGGACAGCTAGGTGAGAAAGGGGGAAGACATGCAGGAAATCATCACAGGTTGGAGTCCAACCCTGGACCTCTGTGTCGAGGCATACACCTCTCAGTATATGTGCGCCTGCTCAACCCACTGAGTCAACACTGCCACGAGAACAAATACATTTAACCATGTATGCAGCTAATTTATATAGCTCACGTTACTGTATTTTGTGAACAGTTAACTTCATTTAATATTGTGCAGTTTTCTTTTGCGGGGTGCAAATGTTCCACCAAAGCAAGTTCCTTCCCGAGACCATTTTGAAGAGCCACGCTCGCTGCGTCCAGAGCTTAGTGTTGTGTAGCGTGATTGGTTTAAAGAAATGCAAACAACCCCTGACCATTTTTTCTCCTACCCAGAAGTGTTTGCTCCTGTTGCCAGAACTTCCTCCGCAGAGCTGTGAAGATAGGTCTGGCAATGCAAGACTACCATTGTGCCAAACCAGTGTCTTTGAATCCATAGGTCTTTGAGAGTTAAAATAAAATGTCATGTAAGCCAAGTCACTATGTTTTCTCTAAGTGGGTGTGCAAATATGAGCTGGAAGAATTGAATTTTGTATGGATGGGTGATGGAAAGCGGAAAGAAAGAGTTATTAAGAATGTGTGTCTGTGTTCATGTATGTGCATGCTTGCGTATGTGTTTGTGTATCACAAAAGTATATCTTGAGTTTGTTAGTCGATGACATCATAAACAGATGTAAAGAAGTCAGACAGTGACACAAGACCAGAGGGGCCAGTAGTGTGTGCAAGTGTGCTTGTGGGTGGGAGGTTAATTTGTTGTCCAATATTAAACAGGAGTTTCAGCTATTAATATCCCTGCTCAGCTGAAGCCTCCTCAAGTAAGCCACAATTTAATAATCCTGACATTCCTCCTTGTTAAGAATTAATTAAGAATAAATGGAAACAGTTCAGCATAGTTTCCACTTGCACATGCCCACAAATCTACCCACAAATCCACACACAAGCTCACAGATGCACACATTATTGGTTTGGCAAGCTGCCCAAGTGCTTCACTGAGGCCTTGATTTGTCATCCTGCCTCATCTGGCCTCTATCAGATTCTGGTCCGACAGCTTAATCTCTGTCATACATCCGCTCGCATCAAAGAGGCAACATGCAACCTAAACCTATCATGCTAGCACACTCACAACACAAAAAGTAGATGTGCACATGCATGTTAACCAACTTTTAAACATATTCTTTGTGCTTTGAGCCCTCCATGACATGAAGATCATATCAAACATTTGCTGTAAGACACTTTCTTTGTGAGCTGTCCACACTGATTACTGTGCTCACACAATTATAATAAATTAAAGCAAAACACCAACTCAAACTACCCTAAAAAAATACCGTCCGTTTGGTTTTATTGGACTTGAACTGCAGAACTTTGCAGTTGACCTATCACCTTCACCTTTTAACGCCAACTGACAGGCTTCAGGGTAAAGTATTTAGGAGTTGTTGTATGATTTTAAAGGGTGCAACTGTAAGCTGGAATTTCTTGGATCTGCAGTTTACATCAAATATCAGGACTGTGTACTTTATATTGTAAGAGCAACAAGTCTTTCTCCAAAAATTCAACAGGATAATTAACTCTGACCTCAGTGCTTAACTCAAGCACACCCTATTAACCATGGCACTTAATGGTTGCTCTTGTGGCCAGTGGATAACGTCATATTAGATCCTACTGTATGTCATTATAGTCTCCATAACAACAATACCATAACAAACTAAGACATTTAAAGTGCCCATGTTGTGCTCATTTTCAGGTTCATAATTGTATTTTCAGATTGTATCAGAATAGGTTTACATGGTTTAATTTTCAAAAAACACCATTATTTTTGTTGTACTGCACATTGCTGCAGCTCCTCTTTTCACCCTGTGTTCAGGTCTGTGTTTTAGCGTCAGAGTGAGACCTCGCAACTTCTGTAACATCTTTATTGTCAGTCGCTAGCTGTTTCTCCAACTTCGGTCAGTACAAAGCAGGATTAGCTGGTAGACTTCTTCTAAATGAGGGCGCACTTCCAACTTTGCGTGGAATACCTGCAGAACAGGGACATGTAAGTAGTTCTATACAATTTATTTTAATAGGTGAATTTGTGTGTGTTGTAGTAGTGTTTTGCCATTGAGAATGAGCTAGCATGCTAATGGTTAGCTCCCTAGGCCCCTCGTCTCAGCTAGTTACGTAGAAAGCCGTGCAGATGTTGAACAGCTCACCCGGAGACTGAAGGCAGGATACATTCAGAAACCCGTATCTCACTCTAAACAGCATGGATGGTTTTTTTTTCAAAGTTTATATGCGTGTGGAAGCACCAGAGACAAATTTTTTTGCATAATATGGGCACTTTAAATTAGACTGGCATAAACTTTTACTTACACACACACACACACACACACACACACACACACACACACACACACACACACACACACACACACACACACACACACACACACACACACACACACTAGATCATTTGGAGAATCAAATCAAGGTCTGATCATGTTGGATTGTGATCAATGCCTGATCAATCAAGTGTTGTGTTGATATAGTATCCATAACAAAAATGCGATAACAGACTAAGACAGTTTGTTAGGTTTTTATGCTAAACTGAGACATTTAAATTAGACAATTAAGTGTTGTGTCGGTATATTCTCCATAACAACAATGCCATAACAAACTGAGACATTTAAATTAGACTTGCATAAACTTGATGGTTCCACACACACACACACACACACACACACACACACACACACACACACACACACACACACACACACACACACACACACACACACACACACACACACACACACACACACACACACACACACACACACACACTAAATAGGTGGACTATTTGGAGAGACAAATCAGGGCCTGATAGTGATGATGGTGGCTTGTGAGGCCTAAATGCAGTAAAATCATGTAAGGAAGCAGCTTAATCCTCTTTATCCCTGCATGGAGGAATATATGAGCAGAGAAACACAAAGACTGAAAGACGACATGGAGGTAGAAGGAGATGGAAAAGTGTGGAGTGACACCACGTGCTCAACACACAAACAGCCTCGACAAACATTGAGGATTGTAAGTGCGGGAAGAGGGAGTCCCTGTTCATCTGACCCCAGCCCCTGTTAAGCCCTGTAAATAAGAGAAAAAGGAGCAATTAGAGAGGCAGTCACAGGGCAGGTAGGAGATCACTGGGACCTTTCCTGGCTAGTATTTAACCTCTCACAGCTCGGGGCCATGATGAATATACACACTCCACATTGAGAGAATGTATCTGCTGAGGTAGAAGAAAGAAAAAAAAGATTTTTTTTCTCTCAGCCCTGAGAACGTAACACATGTTAATTGCGGTGTGGATTATGTTGTTTATCCTTCTTGATATGCTCACATTCTAAACTAGCACTTTATTGGATGTGGGCGGCTCTGCATTCCTTTATCACAGACAAATACCTTACTGTAATTACAATTTCAAGTCAATTAAGAATTCAATGTGTTTTGCATTTTGAAGGCAAAATGAGTAACCAAACATAGTTTACTTGCACTTGAACCAGCTGCTCTTAAAATGTTTTATGGCTTTTCTGAAAACCTTGACCTCAAACCTCAGTGACGTGAATTTTGGTGCCTTTGCAGAAGTCAGATATCAGTGTGTACATACAGTACGAACTTCTTCCAGAACCAACCTGATTCTGTCAATGAAGCAAAACCACAGCTGGACTACACGGATGATTTGACTCTATGTTTTATCCATTATCCCTTTTCCTTACACACCCAAATGCACACATGTCCTCACATCCTGCAACCTGGGAAAATATGTGAATCTCATTGCTGTGTGTCCCATTGAGCCAGAACCAAATATGTCTGTATACCACTAACACAACCAGATAACAGCTAATTCCTCATAAATGGCATTACGCTAATCTCCCATAAAGCTATTCTTAGCATAAACTGCACCACTGGAGTGTGACGAAAGGAGAAACTGAGATGCCAGAAGATGGAGAGCCTCTGGGTTTTATTGCCTGCCAGACACTATAGCTGGTGTTAAGAGTGGAGAGCAGGAGGACAGAGAGATGAAAGGAAAGATCAGCGAGGGGTGAACAAAGATAAATGTACAACATATAGAAATAGGGTGATATATGAGTTAAGAGACTATGGAAAAGGGAATTAAAAACCTTAGCAGGGAGATACCTTTAAAATCAACACAGATGGACAAATGTCAGATTAATAAGGATTGATGACTGGGACAACATTATGTGAGTAATCTACTGCTTGCTGCTCCTAAACATATTGTATTTTATGTCAGTACAAACATCAGACCATATGACATTCCTATAGTAATTCTGTTTATGTTCTCCATTCTGGGGGAAAGCAATCAGTCAGGTCTGTAAACAATTTGTATGGCATTAAAGACATTCATGGAAACCAATCCAATTCTGTGCGTCCATTCCAATTTTCTGAGCCCCTTGTATTTGAAGTTGAGCCATAAAACTAAAGAGACATGGTGTTTATTCTTTTGGGTGCCAGGGAGGGAAAATACATCAGGCTCAGCAAAGGACTTAGATTTCCTGAAGTGTATGTTTATTATCCAGTGCTATAATGAAAAATGGCAGAGTAATCTATCCAGTCAGGCATACAGATGGGAGAGAGGCCCTTTTCTTGTCCAAATCATTTGCATGAAACACCAAGCTGTCAGATTCTTTCGGTGCCACAATGCTCCATCAAGCTGCAAATAACTGCATTGAGGACTATTTTTGTCTCCCTTCTCAGGTTTCTTCCTGCTAGACTTCAAAGAGACCTATAACTTGGAATTGCTACAGCTTAAAAACAGGAGGGCAGAAGCAGATAAACTAATTTCCTCGCCCCATTACGAGGCCCTGGTTAGTGGAGGGACCTGGTTTAGCTGGTATGCGCTGTGTGGCTGGTTCACATTAACCGCGCTGACGAGCCCGTGCAAGTCGCAAGTCTGTCGACCCCTGTACACGATCTTTAGCAGATTCCAATGGATACAATTCTGCCCAGAGTGGAGAAAAAAATGCACAATCCAAGATAGTTGTTCGTGTTGTTTCAGTTCAACGTCCTCACCGTGTGTGTGTGTGTGTATGTGTGTGGGCGGGGAGGACCATGGATAAATAGAGCCACACTCCTCTCTTGTGCGTAAACACGTAGAGCCCTGGACCTTGCTGGGACACGGAGCTCTCAGGTTGGCTGTGAATTAATGAAAACCTTTACATTAATTAATTAGCTTTGATAAGGACCTATCCTTTGCATCGTTTAGGCTAAGACACAGTCACTTTTTATCGCGCAAAATCGATGAAGACAAGACACCAGGAAATTGGAAACATTTCGTTATGTCAAATATGGAGCGTTCATTCTTGGGCTAATCAATGATCCATTTGCTGCTACGGTGGAAGACAATCCACTTTTGTCAGAGAGATGCCCTGGCTGTTCCTGAGGATGCTTTGAACTTTATAAAAAGATTATTTCAACATTGTTCCTGGAAGGGCATCGGAAAAATACTCCTGGAATCATCTGCACACTTTGCGCATTGCGTAATTGGCAGGGAAATATGAGCTTGTCCGTTAGAAAGGCTACACATAATGTTGGGACTAATCTCTGCTGGAAGGCGTTTATCGCACCACGTATGTTGTAAACACAGCAGAAACAAGGATGAGAGTGTTTAGTATGCGTGGGAAAGGTCGGCATCAGATGCTGCTGGCGCTCTGTTGGCTGTTTTTGGTTTTTACGAGGAGCGGAGCAGGTGAGACGCATCATCATGCTCTTTCTCTGAATCAGTTGCGTCATTCTGTCTGATCTGGCCTTCTCTTTTCCTGTTGAGGTTAAGCTGTGTTATTGATTGGGAAGACAGTTATGCTGACTCAGCTGCATTACATATTAATGAAATTATTGACCTAACAATGTCTGATGGTTCTTCATTTGCAGGTGGCATTGTATTTGCTTAGAATTTGCAGTCATAACAGTAAAGAATAAAGGCAATGCCTGTTTATATATTAACCAATAAATAAAAATGTGATAGCAGGGATGCTTTTGTCTTGCCATTACATGTAACGTGAGAGTATTAATGCTGTCCAATGAGGAAAGGGTAGGATTCTGTGTCACATCAGAGCAAGCAGCAGTGGCACAATTGTCAGGCAAATCAAATATTCATGGTAAACACAATGATGAGGAACTTGGCTTTGTCTATGATGTCCGTGCTGGAAAGTGCTTTTCTTTTATTGAATGCTTTTCTGCCAACACATATACAGTAAAAGCACTGATCTGAATACCCATATTATCACACTTAATAAATATACCCTTCTATATGTCATAAGACTGACTATCCATCCCCCTCTGTGTCAGTTTCCAGATGTGTGGACCATGCCTGTAGTCCACCAATTGGGAACCTGGCTAGTGGCAGGACCCTCCTCACACACTCAAGCTGCTGTGGGAACAGCTCCTTCCCACACAGCCCTTGCCCCCATCCTCCTGTAACCCCCCACCTCCTCTCCCCCGAGGACACCCACCCATCCGCTCACATGACTGATGACCCTTTCTTGCATCCAGATACCTGGTGGGCATCAGGTGCAGGCACCACCATGCAGGAGCCGCAGGATGAGATCCGCTTGGACCTTGAAGCACAGTTCTGTCTGTCCCATGTAGTTTTAGTGTTCAGGTCACCACGGCCTGCTGCCATGGCCATTGAGCGTTCAGCTGACTTTGGAAAGACCTGGGAAGCTCTTAAGCTCTTTGCACACAATTGCAGCATGGAGTTTGGTTTGCCTGATGATTTTACTCAGCCAGGGTCTTTGTGTACATCCCGTTATACCAGTGCTACACCCTGCAGTCGGGGGGAGGTAAGAGAATACGCACAGAGATGTAGGCTTGTGTATTATCTTTTGGCAGAGCCACAATGTTTGATTCAATAGTGATTGGTGTTCTGTTTCTTCTTCCAGGTAATATTACGGACACTAGACCCTAGCAGTGCTAAAACACTGGACCCTTACAGTCCAGAGGCCCTCGCCCGCCTCACACTCACTAACCTCCGCATCAGACTGCTAAAAGCTCAGACTTGTCCGGCACCTCTAAATCCACCTTCCGCCTCAGCTCTGACTTCCACATCCTCCACAGAAAGCTCAGCCTCCACACCTTATGCTATTTATACTTTACTGGCCAGAGGGACCTGCCTGTGCTATGGACATGCTGAGCATTGTGTACCATACAACAGCAGCCAAGACACAAGACAGGACAGTAACATGGTGAGTGGCTTTTCCTGTGCGTGCAGGTGCGTGTCAAAGTAAAAGAACAGTCAGTGACAAAAAAGACTATTAGAGAAAGTGTGTCAGATTTTGCATTAGCCTGTGTTCTATTACAGTCTTGTATAACACACGTGTCAGGATGTTAGGTCCAGATGTAATTGCCAGTTTAAGAGCTTTAAATAGCTTGATTTACTCTTTACACCACCTGACGCCACCTGATCTCCAGACAGCAGGTGTCTGTAACTAAGCAGCCCCAGATGTGTTTTCCAGGTGTCTGGTAGGTGCCTATGTACTCACAACACAGCAGGAAATCACTGTGAGAAGTGTGCCCCGCTCTACAATGATCGTCCCTGGAGGCCTGCCAACAGCAGCAGTGGGGAGTCCATCCCATGCCAGAGTAAGTGACCACCACCAGGAATGCACAACACTCATCCTGCTGAGGAAGAAAAAAAAGAGAGAAGAGCTTTAAAATTGAGCTTTAAAGTGAATTCAATTTGTAGTTCTTATTAAGCAGAGATTTAAATACATACTCAAGACGTATTTAGGTTTTTAGATGAGCAATATTATTTCCATTCTTTGTTAAAGGTCCCATGACATGGTGCTCTTTGGATGCTTTTATATAGGCCTTAGTGGTCCCCTAATACTGTATCTGAAGTCTCTTTCCCGAAATTCAGCCTTGGTGCAGAATTACAGCCACTAGAGCCAGTCCCACAATGAGCTTTCCTTAGGATGTGCCATTTCTGTGTCTGTAGCTATTGAGGAGGAGAGTGGGGGTGTGGCCTTGACCAACTGCCACTTTGCAGGTTTGAAAGCCATGATGCCTCTCTCTCATGGGTGGGCCAAATTCTCTGGGCGGGCAAAGCAGAGAAAGGGGAGGTAACCTTGCTCCTTATGACCTCATCAGGGGAAGATTCCAGATCGGCCCATCTGAGCTTTCATTTTCTCAAAGTCAGAGCAGGATCCCCAGGGATCGGTTTACACCTATCACCATTTCTAGCCACTGGTGGACCATAGGCAGGCTGGGGGAACGCATATTAATGTTAAAAAACCTCATAAAGTGAATTTTCATGCCATGGGACCTTTAAGATGTTTTATTTTTAAATCAGACCTAGGGCATACAAACAAAAACAAAAAAATCCACCTTTTTAAGACATATTCAGAGATGGCCTCATACTGCTTGTCGCATGAGGTCTGTGAACCTTTGGTTCTGGGTGCTTGGACCCTGGTATACCTTGCAGATCTAGTCTTTAAATTTTGAGCACAGGATGCAAAGCACTTTGACAACTGTATATATATATATATATATATATATATATATATATATATATATATATATATATATATACAGTGAGGAAAATAAGTATTTGAACACCCTGCTATTTTGCAAGTTCTCCCACTTGGAAATCATGGAGGGGTCTGAAATTGTCATCGTAGGTGCATGTCCACTGTGAGAGACATAATCTAAAAACAAAAATCCAGAAATCACAATGTATGATTTTTTAACTATTTATTTGTATGATACAGCTGCAAATAAGTATTTGAACACCTGTCTATCAGCTAGAATTCTGACCCTCAAAGACCTGTTAGTCTGCCTTTAAAATGTCCACCTCCACTCCATTTATTATCCTAAATTAGATGTATCTGTTTGAGGTCGTTAGCTGCATAAAGACACATGTCCACCCCATACAATCAGTAAGAATCCAACTACTAACATGGCCAAGATCAAAGAGCTGTCCAAAGACACTAGAGACTAAATTGTACACCTCCACAAGGCTGGAAAGGGCTACGGGGAAATTGCCAAGCAGCTTGGTGAAAAAAGGTCCACTGTTGGAGCAATCATTAGAAAATGGAAGAAGCTAAACATGACTGTCAATCTCCCTCGGACTGGGGCTCCATGCAAGATCTCACCTCGTGGGGTCTCAATGATCCTAAGAAAGGTGAGAAATCAGCCCAGGACTACACGGGAGGAGCTGGTCAATGACCTGAAAAGAGCTGGGACCACCGTTTCCAAGGTTACTGTTGGTAATACACTAAGACGTCATGGTTTGAAATCATGCATGGCACGGAAGGTTCCACTGCTTAAACCAGCACATGTCAAGGCCCGTCTTAAGTTTGCCAATGACCATTTGGATGATCCAGAGGAGTCATGGGAGAAAGTCATGTGGTCAAATGAGACCAAAATAGAACTTTTTGGTCATAATTCCACTAACCGTGTTTGGAGGAAGAAGAATGATGAGTACCATCCCAAGAACACCATCCCTACTGTGAAGCATGGGGGTGGTAGCATCATGCTTTGGGGGGGGGGTTTTCTGCACATGGGACAGGGCGACTGCACTGTATTAAGGAGAGGATGACCGGGGCCATGTATTGCGAGATTTTGGGGAACAACCTCCTTCCCTCAGTTAGAGCATTGAAGATGGGTCGAGGCTGGGTCTTCCAACATGACAATGACCCGAAGCACACAGCCAGGATAACCAAGGAGTGGCTCTGTAAGAAGCATATCAAGGTTCTGGCGTGGCCTAGCCAGTCTCCAGACCTGAACCCAATAGAGAATCTTTGGAGGGAGCTCAAACTCCGTGTTTCTCAGCGACAGCCCAGAAACCTGACTGATCTAGAGAAGATCTGTGTGGAGGAGTGGGCCAAACTCCCTCCTGCAGTGTGTGCAAACCTGGTGAAAAACTACAGGAAACGTTTGACCTCTGGAATTGCAAACAAAGGCTACTGTACCAAATATTAACATTGATTTTCTCAGGTGTTCAAATACTTATTTGCAGCTGTATCATACAAATAAATAGTTAAAAAATCATACATTGTGATTTCTGGATTTTTGTTGTTAGATTCTGTCTCTCACAGTGGACATGCACCTACGATGACAATTTCAGACCCCTCCATGATTTCCAAGTGGGAGAACTTGCAAAATAGCAGGGTGTTCAAATACTTATTTTCCTCACTGTATATATATATATTATGACTATAAAAGTAGGCTACATAGACTAAACAAAAATCACCTATGTTTCCTGTTTGCTTTCTCTCTCCGCCCCATCCTGATGTCCTCACTTTGTCTCTCTCTCTCATCTCTCTAAATGCTATGACATCACACACACACACCACTGTGACTTCAGAGTGCCAGTGCCACGGTCACGCAGATAGCTGTCACTTCTCTCAGCGGGCATGGCTTTCCTCCGGCAGCACCAGTGGGGGCGTTTGTGATGACTGCAGACACAACACTGTCGGGCGCAGGTGCCAGCGCTGTCGCCACGGCTACCACCACCACCCATCCCTGCCCCTTAACTCCCCCCACACATGCACACGTAAGAGACTTCGAACAGGGGGTCTAATGTGTTATCAATCAGAAAAGCAAAATAAAGGACGTTTCATAATTTATTTGATCTCAGTGGAATTAATTCACAGTTAGGGAGGTTTATGGATGAAATGAAAAAGAACCATAATGTCTTATAGCGCCATCTGCTGGTATATATTTGTAAATTCCTAATTTGACGATAGAAGACAAAAGAGCAGCATACACAGCTGTATTTGTGTTTCCGTTTCTCAGGCTGCTGGTGTGATCCACAGGGCTCTTTGCCTCCTCGTCCTGGAGAGGAGAGACCCTGGTGCCACCCTAGAAGTGGGCAGTGCCACTGCAAATCTGGTGTAGGCGGCACAAGCTGCAGACACTGCCTGCCTGGCTATTGGGGTTTTGGAGAGGAGGGCTGCAAATCCTGCACTTGCACTCACAGCTGTGATCCAACCACTGGGCAGTGTCTGGACAGGTTAGCCATATGCTTAATCCATGACCATATTCTTTACAGACTAACACAAAAGCTAAAACTAAAACTCAGTGTGGTTAATTGCTTACAATGAACCTTGACCTGATGGGTTCAATTCCACTTTTGCAGCTACTCAAATAACCAGGTGTTCAATGTGCCCATTGGTGGAAAAATCCCTGATCTGGATCACATGTTCACAGTAGAAGAAGAGGTACAGCGGTCAAAGGAGCTTGCCATCTCTGCTCTGCATTACACAGGTGAGTAGTACTTTGATTTACAGATGGATTGCTCATTAAACGGTGAAGTTCATCTGCATTGCAAGGCTTAACCCTTGTGTTGACTTCAGGTCACATTGGCCAGTTTTAAATTTTTGTTTTATATCAGAAAATATGGGATGTAGAAACAAGCGCTAAAAATGTGTAGAAGAAAAAATTAAAAAATTTAAAATGGAAAAAGCAAAACGAAATTGTGAAAAAAAGGCATCACAAATGTCAGAAAAAAAGTGTTTTTTTTCCAAGGTTGAAGGGAAGACAACACAAGGGTTAAAATTGTGGAATCATAGTGTTTTATGCAGTGTAATTATGGAGATAAAAATGGACCGGAGCATAACTCACTGTCTGTACACAGGAAAGTGTAGCTGTAAGCAGAAAAAGCTGAGAAGTGTGTCTGACCTCTGTAAGACCAAACATGATTATGGTAAGAAATGATGTGAATTTTTTTTTTTTTTTAACTTTAGTTTGAAAACTTTCATAAATTGTGATTCAATTCAATTGGATGTATAGTGTCAAAACACAACAGGAGTTATCTCAGGACACTTTAGAGATAGAGTGGTTCTAGACCACACTCTATAAATCTAATGATCTGTACTTGCTTTAAATTGCCTTCTCAGTCTTCTGTTTTTCCTGTGTGGCCCATGACAGTGATCAAAGCCATTGTGCTGTCTGCTCATGACAAAGGCAGCCACGCAGAAGTGCAGGTCAAAGTTCGCAAGGTCCTTCGATCAAGCCAAGTGGCCCTCTTCTTGGGAACCATCCGCATCTATCCCCTGCCGTGGACCAGCCGCGGTTGCACCTGTCCTATTCTCAACCCAGGTAAGACGGGATCCAGACACATAAAGAGATGGGATTTGTAATATGGTACACAAAGCACAGTGCTGTTCTGTTCATAGTTTCAAGGTTTTCCTAAAGAGGCTTTTAGCATTAAAAGATTAGAACAGTGAAATAAAAGTTAGAAAATATTAAGCTAACACCACAGAGATAGATTTGTGATCAGATTAGATTAATTAACAATGTCTTACCTTTTTTTTTTTTTTTTTACCAGGTATGGAGTACCTGCTGGCAGGCCCAGAGGAGGCTGGGACAGGCCGTCTGCTGGTCACCATGCAGAGTGTGGCGGTCCCATGGACACCCCGACTTGGTCTACTTATATCAGAGAGCCTGAGGACTGGATGCACATGAACATAGATCCAAAAAGTCAGGACAGACTTCAGAGGATTTCTCAAGAAAATTTGAGTGGAAAAAAAAAAAATCAGAAAAGGGACTGAAAACCGCTGGACTGCTGTATCATCAGGTGGAAATGATCCAAACTCATGATCAGTCCAGGTCACAACATTAAAGAAAGGTACTCACGGTGTGTGTGTGTGCGCGCAACACAAAATAAAGACTAAAATGAATACCTGGGGCCTGTTGCACAAAAGTAGAATGAAGAAATCCAGGATAACTGAAAAAGCGCAGCTTGACTTAGTGTGTTCCGCTCATCGCGGCTTAATCGGTTGCACGTTTGCCGAGCCAGGATGAGAAGGTGAAGATATGTCAAGCCAGGTGTAGATAGCTGGAATAAGTGCACGTTCACGGCTTTCTTAAATAGACCACGGTATCGATCACAGGTTTACTGATGCAGAAATGGAGAAGACGCGTGCAGCATATCTTTAACCCGCTGAGCAGCAGCTGTTAATGGAAAATGACGAGGAGGTGAAACATATAATATGCAAAAAGGGAAATACGGCTGTTGTTATCAGACAGAGAAAAGAAGCCCAACAGACAATAGTGGACCGACTGAATGCATAAGGATTTAAAAAGATCTACTTAGAGCCTACTAGTCACTCCACATTTTTACAAAGTTGTACACTCTGTTTGAATTGCTTTTAATATGCTTGTTGTAGCCTATGTGTTGGTTTTATTGCTGGTCGGTCAATTTACTCTAAGGACTAGGCTTAATTTCAAACCCTTATTCATGTGAGAATATGTTTTACAACCATATGCACAAATCTCTATAAGCTATGTCTAATTCTAAATATCTTTCTACAATTAATGTTCATACAGAACAAACATGACTGGACAAAAACTAGAAAAAATAAGTAAGTGACTTCAATTCACTGTACACTAACTGTAAACAATATAGCCTATTATTATTCATGTTTTTTTTCTCACTCCCAAGCTCCAAGATGCGTGACAGCACCAAAATGAAAGATTAAGAAGCTTTGTGGCATTCCAACACATTCTCACTCCAATCTCGTAAAATACGGACGTTTGGTCAGGTGCCATTGTTGTCGTTATTGACGCTAAAAGTCTCCTTTAGAGTCCGCTGCACGGTGTGGGAGGATCCTCCTGCCTCCCCCCGCTGGGGCAAGCGGAGGAGAGCAGCGGAGGAAAAGCCCATTTCCTCCGCACTGTCCCACTTTATCTCCGGTGCCAGTGCAACCATTTCTTACCATCCAAACAACTGCAATAGCAGGATTTAAATCAAACTTGTGACAGCAGTAGGGACAAGTAGGCTAATGCATGTTAATAAAAAAATAAAGCAGAACACATTCAGAAGACAACGGAATAACTGTTAAACACGTTTATTTCGGATCCGAGCGGCAGCTGATTTAACACATCAGACTCCAGGGTTAATCTTAGCCTGGCTGTTAGCCTGCTCTGGAGCAGGCTAGCTGCAAAGACTACATCTCCATGGTTACTTGGCTGGGTTTAATTCAACCTGCTTTTGTGCAACCAAATCAAAGCTAAATTCATCCAGGATAACTTGAATATCCTGGCTTAATCCCTTATCCTGGTTTTGTGCAACAGGCCCCTGGATTTGTTAAGATATGAGTTTAACAACTCTCTTATTCAATGTTTACCTCCTCTTTTTTATTAGCAAAGAGAAATGTACAAAAGATTAAGTTAGTCGTATATAGAAAATATGATGGGGAAAAGTTCTTTGAATTTCAGATGGTTTCTAAAATATTTATTACTTCTTTCATAAATAGTAAATATAACACATTTTGAAAGCTAAAAATAATTTGGATTCAATAAAATGCTATGAAACTATCATTACTAATAAACAAGCAATATAATGAAGTGAACGCTGTAAAATATGATGTGGTTCTGTCTTAATATACAGTCACCCATTTTCCTCAACTTGTAAATCTTGTGTAATTCCAGTGAGAACAGCTCGCATTAAAGACTTTCAACGTGTGTGGAAGAAAAAAAAAAAAAAAAATCTTTGACAAGAGGGTGTTATGCTTTGACTTTAGAAGAAGCAAAGGAAAATGTAATTTGAAATTGTTCGACGATCATTTTAATGTGGACATCAAGTTTTTTAAGGCCTGAATGTCGTTGAATGGTGACCAAAGCATCAAAATGGAGACATCTAGACAGTGTTGAGACAACAAAAACATTTATGCAGCGACAGTTAAATGTGACAAGCCACTTTGGTCTAGGACACATACAGCGTCAATTGACAAATATGACAACCATAGCTCATACGGCAACAGATGGAGACCCTGAAGTTTCTACAAGATGTCAACAAACTGCTAAAAAAACATTTCTTAATATCAATGTAATGGTCAGTGAACAGAAGCTGAAACAGTAGCATTGTTCTCTTACCAATTACCTGTGTTTTGGTCTCTCACGTGATGGAAAGCAAAGGGACTAACTTAAGTTGTAGTATGCGTCAAAACTGTCTTGAGTGGAGGTTAAATTCCTTAGAAAAGCTGATCATTGCTTGAATAAAATAAAAAAAAATCTAGTGATTACTGTTAAGATTACTGTCAAATTTAATGATTAGTCATAAATCAGTGCTAAGTGATATTCCTGGGCAGCAAACATGAACAGGACAACACGCATAATGAACACTAACAAACAAGCTCTTCTGACTGACATGAGACAGCAAATTAAATTCCAATTGCATATAAAGTAAGTCTTTTAACTAATGTCCCTGCGGCAAATAGCTTGGCTTGCTGTCATTAAATCATATTATTTATTCAATGATTTTTTGAGTGCTCAGCAAACAAAGTAGCCTATTCTTTTATACATAACGCTATGTTTCTCTGCATTCACAAAGTCCTTCTCTGATGGCCTGTAAATTCTGCCCATGAGCATCAGAGCTATTTCAGTAAGTGCCCTCTGTAGGCTTAAACAGGAGGAAAGACCAATCACAGCTGCTTATGGAGAGTCAGTTATGCTCGGCAGTGTTTGCACACAGAGTAGCCTGGGTGACAACAGATGGACCTTAGCTGGCAGTCTGATTGTCTATAAGCGATGTGCTGTCAGATGAGACAGCAGACTCGGATGTTGAGGTCGCTGGGGTAGAGTCAGTTTCAGGGGGTAAGGCAGAGCCCTCGGTCGGAGCGGCGGAGACAGAACTAGAGCTGGCCTCTGCTTGGGAGCTTTCTTTATCTTCCTCCTGAGGATAGAGCTCAGGGTACCTCTGCATGCACTCTTGCATGTTACGGAAGTTGTCGATACACTCTGAGCCCTTCACCTCTTCCTTGCTGTAGTGAAAGCAGGAAAAGGCCTCCTTGAACTGAGAACCACATGGTCCACTGGCCATGCCACCCAGGCATGGGCAGTTCCAGTTGATGTCTCCATTTGGAAGGATCAGACCTAAAAAAAACAGGAAACCAGACAGAGGCAAGTTAAAAAAATTACCTTTATGGGGTTAAGAATGTTTGGAAGTCAGGTCCACTTTTTCCAAAATGACTAACCCTGTTCCTCATATGGATCATTGGGGTCATCGGCAATGAGCTCAGCGTTGCTGGGTGCTTCATGGTCCTCCTTGGTCACGAAGATGATGCGATCTTTACCTACATGACAAACAATGACAACACAAGGATTACAATATAGTAACGTTACATATTCTGGCCCTGGATTGTATAGCTGCTACTATTTTGTTTACAGTGACCTTTGGGGGGCGTACTATTCCAGTATCTTTGACCCGAGTTAACCTGCTCAGCCGTTCGATAGCCCTGACAGTACCATCAGGATCAGAGCTAGTAACGTTAGCCGCTTTTCCCAATTTGTGACTTACGTGTCAAATGACTGCAGCGACTAGCTAGTGTATTGAGCCACTACAATACCCTATTACTGTAGGCTTGGCTTTTCTCGCAGCTAATAGCTAACTTACTGCAATGTAATCTGCGTTAAGTTAACGCTGTTTCTAGAAAGTTAGCCTAGCATGGTGGCTCGCTCGATGACATTGCCCAGCCATGGAGTGAAAATGAATGAAAGAAGATCGAAATTACCCTCTTGCCTGCAGTACGACATGTCTGCCGGTGTCTTTGTCCGTCGAGCCTCGTCCTCTGTGGTAAAAGATGAACAATGTGAGAGGAATTACTTAACTGCAAGGTTCGCATTTGACTAGTTAAAGCTACCCGGCGTCCGACAGCACCCCCCACTGACCCTCTGGTCACATGTGGGCGCACGAAAATGACGTCACTGACGTCAGCTTTTTTTTTTATATTAAATGTTTTATATATATATATATATATATATATATATATATATATATATATATATATATATATATATATATATATATATATATATATATATATAATAGCAACCTATAGATATCATATAGGTTTTGTATTTAATTAAAAATTAAATAAAATTAATTAAATTGTGAATCATTTTAAATAGTAGTGGAATTTAACTAAGTTCATTAACTCATTATCATTCATTATTATATATAGTTTTGAGGTACTTGTACTCTACTTGAGTATTTCCATTATCTGCTACTTTATACTCCTACCCCCACGACATCTCAGGGGGACTACGTTTTTTGATACATTTAGTACCAGTTACTTTGCATATTCAGATTACTAATAAAATATATAAATTAATTAATACATTATGTAGGCTATTATTATAGATTAAGCTACCCTGCAGTAAATATAAAGTGATTAAAATAGTGAGAAAAAAAAGTGATGAGCACATGAATGCATGTGATAATATAATTATTACAATCCAATAATATAATATACATTATTCTAATATGGGCTATTTTATATAATAATTACTTCCACCCCTGGTTTGAAATAAACTGAATTTACTTAACAATAATTTCCCATTTTAATTGTTCCTCCTGTTTTCTTGTTGAGTTCTATTAGTCATATGTAATTCTGAGTCATGAGTTATAGTTAACCTGAACGCTTATACAATACACCCTTTTGAAATTTTCATCCAGTCTAAAAGCAACAAGGCCCCAGGTTTTCATGTAAAGATCTAGCAGATGGAAAAGTCAATTTTTGGGACAAAAATGTAAACTAAAATACAAAATAAATCATTTAAAATGTATTCTTAATGATCACCCAATTAAATATCCATCAATGCACTGCCTCATTACTTATGTTTGGTGACTCATTCTTTAGATCATAGGGTATCTAGAAGTAGTCAGAGATAACTGGACTTTTGATTGGTCTTGAAGACATTTCTTCTCTTATGAGTTTCCATTGTCACTCACATTAAAGTCTATTTAGCAACATTTAATATACACATTAAATGTAATATGAGAAGGTTGCTGGTAGTGATGTATTGGCATACTGTGTACAGTTTGTTTAGCTACATACCCCTTAGTTATATTTTAATCTTTACTAGCAGGTGTATTTTAAACCTCATACAGTGACCTCTAGTGGAAGTTAAGAGATTAGTACAAGCTGAGTTATAAACCCACCCAATGGACATACACATGTCTACTTCTAGGGGCTAATATCAGAGCAACAGCCCTAGTAAGCTGATAACTATGTCAAAGCTTGTTGCAGGGTTTTTTTTTTTTTTAAGTCTTACTGCCCTTTAGTGTCAAATCCAGCTTTAACTATCAATTGCTTTTGCTATGACCATTCGCTTGCTATGCCACTATACATTATTCATTATTTGCCCAACAAATAGTATCCTGTAGTAGGTCACAGAACATGCAAGGACAAAGCACAATAAATGGAATAAAAACACAATTTCCAACTATGTTGGGAAAAACAAAATCCTGTTTTTTTTTTTTTTTTTAATAAACACAATTATGTCTGTTACATAAAGTAAAAACCAAAATGAAACCCCTTTTCGTCCCTATCAAACCCACCCTCACCATCTCGGCAGTATTGTGCAGCGATTCAGTCTGGGAGTAAAAGAGCATGACGACACAGACAAACACTTTCCTTTGAGGACCAGACAGAGACAGAGGACAAACACTGTGCCCTATATAAGACCAGAGTAAATATAAACATAGTCCATGATTTAACATATCAAAATAAAAAGGTAAATAAAAACCACCAACAGCTTGTCTGAGATTACCATAATCCTTATCAGGAGTACAAGCATATTTTATTTATACTTTTCACATCCTACTATAGGCCCCTAGAAACCTCAGGCAGGATTGCTACTTGTGATGAACGTGACATGGTTTTCTTTCAACTCCCCGGAAATGTCCAGGCAGTGCTTTCAGCTTGAAATAAGCACCAACACATTGTCGTTGTCCCAGTGTTCTTTGAACATGCTGCAATGAACAATGCCTGAGGTAGGTCAAAGACAGCACCTCACCCTTGTGTGCGTTTAGACATTCTTCAGCTGATAAGAGAGCCCGCAGCGAGAGGGGTAATAGCTATTGGAGTAAAAGGACTGAAGACACACAATACTATGCTCAGTACTGGGAGTAACCAAAACGTTTTTTTCAGCATTGACACGCTGGAGAGGTAATGGTGGAAAACACAGGTGGTGGAGAAAAATGACCTATGCCAGCTGCAAAATGTACCGATTGTGCAAATTGCAAAAAAAAAAAAAAAGCAAAATAAAAACAATGACTGGGGGGTGGGGGGGGGAGGGGGTGGATGCTTTGTGTCTGATGTGTGTCAGAAGGTTGGAATTTTCTAGAAAAGCAGCGCTCCCATGCTGCCCATTTCGCTCTGCTCCTTCACAAAGATTTCAAAGTACTGGTAGATGATTGTCACAGCCAAGAGGATTCCTGTACCCGAACCAATGGCACCCAGGAAGTCAGCCATCACAGACAGCCCTCCTATGCAGAGGCCACCAAAGGCAGCAGCTGTGGGGATGTACCTGGGAATAGTAAATCCATTATAAATACATGCAAATTCTGGAGGACAACTTTCCATATGCTGCAAGCAATAAATATGAAAACCGAGACTCCGTTTGCAAGGTTGCTTTGTACCTGTTAAGCTCATGCACCATAGAGGTCTCTCTGTGTCCCCTCATTACCATCTGCTGCTCCTTTAGCTGCTTGGCCACCTGAGACACACAAAGTGATAGATACGCAGGCTCATTTCATGTGGGACTGACAAAAAGCAAGTGGCAAATGCTTGTACGAACACAGACTTACGTCTTTGGCAGAGGACCCTGAGACCTCAATCCAGGTCTTGGAGAAGAAGGCGCAGGAGCCGAGCATGAAGACAATGTAGATAACCACGTGGACCGGGTCATCCAGGACAGAACCAAACGACTCTGGAGGAGAAAGGTAGTAGCAGAGACCGCCCACTGGGTAGGCCCGAGCTGGTCCACTACTCGTGGAGTCCTAAACAAAAAAGATTTTGTTAGTAATGGCGTTTTTCCATTACATGGTACCTGCTCGACTTGCCTCAACTCTACTCGCCTCGACGCACTGTGCGTCCGTTTTCCATTGCAGATTTTAGTACCGCCTCAGCGTGGCTGGTCGTCTTATATAACGGCGCCGTAGTAAACTGCCGTGACCTAACGCGACACACACAGAACGTCGAAGGTGTGTTGTTGTTGCCACAGCCAGAAGACACATTTAGTTTCTAATGAAGCTGGAGGTAGCAAAAAAAAAAACAAAAAAAAAACACAGCTGACTGAACTATTTAAAAATGGCGGGTTTGTTCAGGACACCCCCGTCTGTCGCTTTCACGTCACCTTTTGGTATCGGCTCAGCTCGCTTGGAACCTCGACGGAGGTGGTACTGAAAAAAGTACCTGTTAGCAGGTACCAGGGCCTTTTTTTCGTAATGGAAAACCAAAAAAGGCGAGTAGAGGCGAGGCGAGTCGAGTCGAGCAGGTACCATGTAATGGAAAACCGCCATAAGATGCTGCAAGTCCATGGCTAACTACAACACATAGAACCTGACTGTGCCCTTTTTATGAAAATAACTAGGACTCATTAATACAATCTCCAGGTCTTTAAACATGTCTCAAAGACTGAGACTGAATGTGCTGGAGGCAAAGCACGCATTATATACTTACAGACCAAGTTCCCAGGAGGTTGACGAGGAAGTTGCCGCTGAAACGCGTCGAGAGCATCTGAGAAATGACGTAGAGATTGGAGACGAGGGCAGACTGCAGGATGATGGGGATGTTGGAGGTGTAGAACAGTTTGATGGGGTAGGTGTTGTACTGACCACGGTAGCGTGCTGACTTTATGGGCAGGTCCACCCTGAAGCCCTGGTGAGGTAAGAAAGCGCGACCGTTAAGTAAGCTGATACTTGTTTCAAAACATTGACATCCAAAAGCCTTTAGTGCAATAAAAGCAAGGTAAGACACTGGACTGTATTTAGTTGGTGTTACCAGCTCACCTGGAAGTATATGACCACTGCAAACACAAAGACGGTGGCGATGAGGTTCATGAGGTTAGGCAGGTTCTGTCTGTAGAAGGCCTCTCTCAGGGCACGCACCTTGTCTGTGCGGGTGGCCAGAAGATGAAAGAGAGCAATGATGGCTCCCTCAAACTCAGTACCTGGATAAAAGACAAGAGTTCCAGGGTTAGCCATTATGATACAGATGAAGATGTAGGGGCCGATACCGATTTTTTTCATCAGCCTTAGCCAATGACCGATACAGGCTGCCGATTTTCTTGAGCAGATATTTGGAGCCGAAACTGCTTTTGCTCCCTCAATTTACACAATAAAGATGTAAACCCTGCCACACTGGATTTGTTTTCGGAATCTGCTCTGCCATTTCTTTAAAAATAAACAAAAACACAGATCAGTGTCACTTCTGCAATCATCTTACATTCATATCACCCAAATTATGTGTGCAATGTGCATCATATGGATGGGTGCAGCGTCTCCAACACAGAGCTGCCTGTGGACGCCTGACTGTAAATAACGTCGGCGAACGCAGCAGCCGTGTATCGGCAAATATCGGCCCGATATATCGGACGGCCGATAAAATCGGTCCATCACTATGGAGATGCATTTCCTTTATCCTCATTCAGCTTTAAAATGTGTTTGTTCCCAGTACCCATACCTCTGCCTGTGTTGACAGTGGTGGGGCTGAAGGCCTTCCAGACAATCGTCTCACAGATGTTGGTTGCAATGAAGAGAGAGATACCCGAGCCCAGACCATAGCCCTTCTGGAGCAGCTCGTCCAGCAGCAAGACAATCAGACCTGCAACAAAGAGCTGAAGAAACAGACAGGAGGTTTTGTATTGAGCCGATTCAGGCAGACAACCAGCTCTTTCAAACAGCTGTCTACAACAAAACATTATGACAGTCACAATGAACCAGCCAGTAGGGGTGTGCAAAGAAAATCGATTCATATTCGTATCGCGATTCAAGCTCTACCGATTCAAAATCTATTCATACAATTCCAAAAAAATATATATATACACTACCGGTCAAAGGTTTGGGGTCACTTATACATTTCCATTCCACTCCATTCCAGACAGAATACCAGCTGAGATCAGTTGTGTTGTTTTTTTAAATCAGGGCAGCAGTTTTAAGATTACATCATGTGTTTACATAATGTCAAAAGGGTTCTCGACTGTTGTAGACAGAAGTGGCTGAAGAAACACTTGAAATCCATGCTTTTTGGTCTAAAAGTCATACCCAAATTAAAAGTGGTACAGGTCCCAGATACTTTGACACTCTGGGGTGAGCCTGATATCGTTGGAAAGGTGATTGATGTGGGTGTGTTTGTGTATTTGAGAAGTGTTGTATTTTGTAGTTTTTTGGCTTTTTTCTTTGCACTTTTCAAATGGAAATAAAAAAAAAAAAAAACGCACAGACATATCTGTAGAAAATCCATTTTTGAGTCTTTTGGCTTCTGGATTTTTTCCTGTAGTAAGCTGAGACATGTGGCTAATGCCCTGTGTTGTCTGTCACCTGTCAGATGTGTTTACAGCAGTGTAGTCTAATCATTTTACAGATGTATGACTTGGATGGAAATAAAAAACCTCCTTTCTAGCCTCTGTAACTCTGTCAGTAAGGCCTAGAATCACCCTGACACTTGTAACAAAACCTTGAGAGTGTTACCTTCCCAATGATGTCAGGCATCATCTGACAAGTATCTGGGACCTGTACCACTTTTAATTTGGGTATGACGTTTAGACCAAAAAGCATGGAATTTCAAACGTTTCTTCAGACACTTCTTTCTACAACAGTCGAGAACCCTTTTGCAATTATATAAGCACATAATTTAATCAGAAAACTGCTGCCCTGATTAAAAAAAACAACACAACTGATCTCATTTCTAAGTGACCCCAAACTTTTGACCGGTAGTGTATATACAGTTTTTTCATTTTGTAATGGCGTGTATACTATTCTCCAGTCCTGAAATGAGTTTAGCTCACCATTCCCACAGATGGCACTGCGTCGAATTCACAGGGACGCCTGGGCACTCTTGTTATAATCAAAAGAAGAACGAGTGCAGCAGAAGTAGTTTAGTCGACGCAAACAATGGCAAATCTCACAGAATCATGCAACATGCAGGCTTTGCAAAGCGAATGTTAAGTATTTTGGAAACACCACAAACTTGAGAACTCCCGTGGTACGCCATCAACCGGAGAATAACATTAAAGACGTGGACGAACAACAACCTAAAGTACCTAACATGCCAGTCAACCAACGCACTCTTTCAATGCTCTAAACTCCCACCCAACTCTGAATGAAAAGCTCTTTTTATTGAACTGTTTTATTTTATACTTGAATTAAACGACTTTGAAAGCTGGCCAAAGCTTGGCACTTTTGCAGATTTTAGTTGCAAAAGATTTTATTTTTGTATGAAGACATATAAAGTAATATCAAAATACATTTAATTTGTTTCTTTTCTTTTAAATTGTATGTCTACTGCAATCACATGGGAAAAGTAACTACATTTACATACTATGAATCAGGTTTTTTTTTTTTCTTAAATCGAGAATCATTTTTTGAATCAAATCTTGAGCCTAAAATTCGATATCAAATCGTGACATTTTCTGAATCGTGCAGCCCTACTAGCCAGGGTTTGAATTTTCTGATTTTGGCCCATCTCACAAAAGAAGATGATTAAGATGTCATCTTAATTTGTCTGTTTGCCTTGGGGGGGAAAAAATGTAAAGGGGAAGTATTCACTGCACAAGAGCTAACATGCTTCATATTTAACCTCTAAGTGCTTCACACAATACACAACATTAAAACCCGGCTGGCTGACATACTACTATAAAGAATGATAATTAAATATTTGGCTGTCAAATGTTATTTTAGCAGGTAACGGTTAAGGTTTTTTTTTTTTTAAACACCTGTATAATTTCAGACAAAAAAACCTCTGTTTCAAGATATATTTTCAAATTTTAGGCCGGAGAGCAGCACTGAGAGTTTGTATTAACCTGGATGATGATGAGCAAGCATATCCCAGCACCCATCTCTGAAGGGTCTCCATACATGCCAGTCATAACATATACAATGGCCTGTCCAATGGTGATGATCATTCCAAACACTGCAAAAACACAGAAAAAGTTATTTGCAATTGGAAATCTCGCATGGACAGCTACTACTGATGATACTGGGAAACTGAACAGTGTATTGTGTCTGCTATCTTCAAAGCAAATAAAACATCATCAAAAGGTATGTGACAAGTTCTAAAAATAGCAAAGGTAGCGAGTAGTAGACCTACATTTCTGAGCTCCATTGAAGAGGGCTCTGTCCTTGGGAGTGTCGCCCACCTCAATGATCTTGGCACCAGCCAGAAGCTGCATGATAAGGCCTGAGGTGACAATGGGTGAGATGCCCAGCTCCATCAGTGTACCTGGAGGTAAACAGATTAGTGTCATGGTAAGCCTCAGTTAGTACAACAATAGCAGCAGCACCAGAAGCAATGCCTAAGGGCCTACGTCTCTTGACCTTTGACTCATCACATAACATAATGAGATTATGTCAGGTCTGATAACAACACTGGAGTTTGACTGTTTTTACTTGTTGGAGTTGCACAGGACATAAAAGAACTCTGTGATTAACCCTGTTTAACATACAGCCTACGATTCAAGCACCTCTATTGGAAGCCAGGATTACTCTCATCCAGTAGAAGGGATCTGCTGAATCTGAGGACATGATGCCAAAGAGAGGAATCTGAATCAAGGAAAAGATACAAAACAGTGTCATAAACCACACACATCATCATGAACATGAACAGAACCAGCAGCTTGGTTGTGATTAAGGTTTGTCATCAACAGATACTAACCTGGCAGCACACCAGAAAGATGAATAGTGTGATGGCGGTCCATAGTACCTTTTCTCTAAATTGAATCTGCGAGGATTAAAAAAGGTGCAGATGTCATTCAAAGCCATTCATATATGCACAGTGTAGACATAATGCAACATAATAAAATAAATAAACATACCTTTCGTTCTGGTTTTTGAATTTCTGGCAAGACCGCACAGAACGGCTTGATAACCTCCAAAAATTTAACTGCAGAAAGAGATTAGCAGACTTTAAAAGACAGACGTTACGTTGCATTTACACCACACACCCACAGTATCACATAGAGTATATTTGTGTTATCTTGAGTTATTGGTCTTCTTAAAATCAGGTTAGTTTAGATGCTACGTCATCACTAACCACCAGCTAAACAGCTGCCAACATTACTGGTCAATGCAGCAAAAAGCTGTATTTTCTTAGCAATATCTGGATAAACAAACAAATAAATCTGAGCAAGGTTGTAGTAACTAGTATTCAGTGTGCAGTCACTTTTAGATCGTTTCGTCTTGGAGTTGATCAGCTGTGTCAATCACAACCACTGAAATAGACTTTGACAGCAAGAGATTTAACATCTAGCCACTGAATTCTTTTCTGGCACTCGACTAGTCAATTTGGCATTGCAAATCTACCAACATACATATAAAAAACGAGAAGAAACCAGCTTCAAGTGTCTATACATTAACGTTAACTACAGTCCATTCAGATAGCGTGATGCTAACTAAAGTTAACGTTTAATCACAAAACGAGCGAGCAATCACTTTAAAACAGGACGGGTGGACGCCTATTTGAAAGACAAAGGCAAGATGTTAGAAATGGACTCCGAATGTGAAGCTCTGCGTGTGTGTGTGTGCAAGCTATCTCAGAAAGACGGCATTTGAAAGCTTCAAATTAGCTCCAGTAATAAGCTAGCTAGTTACAACTCTCCACCTAGCGTTAACCTGCCCAAGGTTAGCTAATTAGCTTGCCGGCGAACGCTTTAAGTCCGTTATTGTTCGAGATTAAAAGGACAACAGGTATTTTCGACTACCCTCAACACGTGTATACAAGAGAAGAATGTCACTTACTCCCCATAATGTCCGTAGGCCGAGTCCTGCGGTGTTACTGGTTGCAGTATGAGTGCTTAGCGGAGTCGGTGTGGCCCCATCCAGCAGCCGCTCCGCCAGAAAAGAGAGAGGAGAGACACGTCACCAGACAAGCCGCTAACACACGTCACATCTCTGAGACAGAGACCCTTCATGCTGCACACTGAAGGCTGTGTACAGTCGTATCATAGATATAAAACTGTTATACTTTAAAGTTGTGAACTGAATAAATAAATTGCCTGCTGAGAAAAGCGTTTTGGGCATTCACCATTATGGGGGTGGTGATTAACCTGCATACGCATTACATATATATCTATGGTCGTATAAAAAACATTTCCAGTCAACTCGGAAAACGCACGATTTTAATGTTTAACATTTATAATTTACACAGAGGTCTTCCATCCTCAAGAAGGCGCCATACTGTTTAATACAGTAAATGCTCCAGACTCATTATACTAGCTTTGACCAGTAGGCTATGGTTTGAGCCCATACAGTCTATGTTTGAGCCGAGCCACTCCTCTGAGAAAGATCTATGAACACGAACCGTGCATGTAATGAAATATATTATGAATAAATTCAGGATCAGGCCAGGAATGGATGAAGACAAGACAAGTGTAGCCTATACTGAAAAACTTCCAGAAGACAGGTGATACAAAACTGTCATAAAGTAACCACCAGTCTTGATAGATAGGTAGATAGATAGATAGATAGATAGATAGATAGATAGATAGATAGATAGATAGATAGATGCACCTTTAGCATATCACCTAAGTGTGGCAGCAGCTAGAGTATAGCTTACATTGTTTATAAACTTAGCACAATAAGTAATGACATTTGTGTTTGATAGATCATTTCACTGTTAACAATGCTTTGAAAGCTTGGAAAGCCTGTTTAGTTCCCTTTCAAATGCTCATCCCACAAATGCATGTTCCTTACAAATGGGGCACCATTTGAAAGGGAACTAAACAGGCTTTCCAACGGTATAAGATGTATTAACAAAAAGCATTGTTACCACAGAGAAATAATCTACCAAACACAAATTTCCTTACTTTTTGTGCTAAGTTTATTTACCTTGTTCAGCTTTGGTGTCCTTGTTTTTAGGCCTAATAGACTATCTATCTTTGTATACTTTGAGGGCAACAAAAAGCCAGGGTCAAATTCCTTGTTTGTTCACAATTAGCTTCTTGGCCATTAGGCCATTAAAGCTGATTCTGACTCTGATTCTGAGACCTTGGCATAGTATGTACTATATGACTATTATTGTTGTAATTACAATATATTGTAATGATTGTCGTGTGTTATTGTTGTCATTATTTATGTTTTTAGCAGTACAGTGCTACAAATAAGAGGATATCAACTATTTAGTATACTTTTTACAGTGTTGTGTACATAATTTCCGAATGCATTTAGTTCAAATAGAATTCCGAGTGAAGCAGTCTCAGTTTTTTCTCATGAAAAGTTCTCACCACTAGAGCTCAGTGTTGTTCAAGTCAACTTTATTGTCAATTCTGCAATATGTGCAACACACATTTGTGTGTGTGTGTGTGTGTGTGTGTGTGTGTGTGTGTGTGTGTGTGTGTGTGTGTGTGTGCGCGCACACGCGTGGGGTACATGATGTTAGGTGGAATTCTAGCAGATGAAAACAAATAGAGAGGGAGGCTGTTTGTGTGTATTGATGAGAATATTTCATCACTTCCACTACAGTGGTGGAAGAAGTATTCAGATGCTTTACTTAAGTAAAAGTAGCCTACTAATACCACACTATAAAAATACTCTGTTACAAGTAAAAGTCCTGCATTGAAAATGTTACTTAAGTAAAAGTATGTAAGTATCATCAGGAAAATGCACTTAAAGTATTAAAAGTAAAAGTACTCAATGCCGAAAAATCCTCCCAACTTAGAAACTGGAAACGATCAAAACAGTGTCAATCAACTCATTGATTAATCGGCTAATCATTTCAGCTGGACTTGTAGGCCGTTATATTGATGGACAGTTTAAAGACCACAGAATAAAACACGTTACATGTACAACACCTCATAACCTTCGTTCACTGTCCCATTTATAAAACAATGAAAACACAGACAATATGCTATTACACACACAAGTGGAGTATAATAAACCTGAGTCATAAACACAGACGCATGCCTCCCCTAAATTAAGCCAGAAGCAGCTTCAACATGAGATACATTCGTGGACAACACAAAAACATGAGTATGAGTATACTATTTACCTCTGAATCTATCAATTCATAACATCAAGTGCCAGTAAAATTTAAGCTACAAATTCCGTCTATTAGGGCCAGAAAGGAGCCCCAGACAAATACATATTGTCCCCCATTACTCTATGTATCTCATTGAAATACACAGAAATACAGCATGTGTACAACAGTACTAGCTTCTTTCTCACATCTCCAGCAGGTGTGATTTTCACAGACTAACCTATTACTGTACAATGCTTCCTGTCAGTCATAAGTAAAGTGGTCGACTTCAGCTTCGATGTTTCAAACAGAAGTTATTATTAGTTGGGAGGGAATTTATTTCTGAACGAATTACACTCATGTTTAATGAAAACAGAGCCACCCAGAAATGACTGCAGTGCTTTAATGATCCAATAAGGATAACACAGCCTAATACAACATGTGTAACCAGTCCCTCAGCACCAGATAATGCAAATTGTCTGTGGCAATGCACAAACAACTATTTATCAACTTTTTGTACACAAGCGAAATCCATGCTAAAACATGAATGCTGATCCATAGTTTTTTGAAAGCCTGCTTAGTTTCCCTGTCCCTGTGTGTACCCGTGGGAGACATTGTGTCGGTCTGCAACCTTCAATTATGTGTGTTTCAGTGTGCGCCTAACACATGGAACCCCAGGCAATGGAAATAGACCTAGGACCATATTATTTACATTCTAAATTGGGATAGAGACCAACTAAAGTAAGAGGACATGTTGTGCCTCAGGCCCAGGTGCTCATAGAGAAAATGATCATGGATTTCTCTGTACCCAGGAATCAGCATTAAATCCTCTTTAAAACTCTAGATCCCATTATCTTAAATCATGCTTTATAAACTTTGATATATGATCAGATTAGATTAAACACTCAATTGATCATTAATCCAAGTGAAATTATGTGAGTAGAAACTAATTTACAGTTAAAGCAAAGTGTAAGGTCTAGTTCGTTCTGTTATGCACATAAGTATGAATCCAAGGTTGGGTATGCAAGTCATAATAAACAAGAATCTTAAAATGTCTTCATTTTTGTATGTAGCTACATTTTAACAAATGGGCTAAAATAACTAAATAATCAATCAATCAACTAGTCAATCAACCAGTCAATAAATTAATCAATCAATCAATCAATCAATCAATCAATCAATCAATCAATCAATCACATTAAATCATACAAGGCACAATAACAGTCAGGATAGTAGCCATACGTTGAGCACTTGGGGTAGCTTTCCTTTAAGTACAGACAGGCTGAAGTTGTGGCTAGTTGTTCCAAAGATACGAATGGACCATTTGTAACATTTCTGCTGTGACCTATTTGACACACACTATTTCATTGATAAAAAATCTCTATGTTGGCTACATTCCAGAAATAACTCATCATGACATATTTTAAAATCAATTTAGCACATAATGTCCATACAAAAGTATAGAAGTTCATAGAACAATGGAATGGCATTTTCACACATTGACACTGTGGGCTTTTGGTGTGTGTTGTGTGCTGTGTTTTATTTTTTCTGTACTATCAAAGTACTGAGACAGAATTTGAATGAGATTCACATAAACATGCTACTTTCACTAGACGTTGTGCTACTTTGACAGAAACCACACCACAGATTGTCCAAGAATTCAAGGCTCTCTATCAACAGCACAAAGCATTGATATTCGTATTAGTCGGGTAATTTGCGTCTGTTCCAGATGAGTCAGACTTTTTCTTCCTTATTTTTAGAGATAGGTAAATGTAAAAATTGAAGTGTTCCTGCACGTATGTGGAGGCATGATTGTGCAGTTTTCATCAGTCAGTGGGCAGTTTTATTAGCAGACAATAGATAATAAATAACTAAAATAAAAAAAATAGTTACGGCAGGAAATATGCTTTAATATGCTTTATAAAAAGAAGACACTTAGGAACTCTTCCTTTTATATTTATCTATATCTTTAGTTTTCTATAATGTTTTGTTTTGCCTTACATTTGCACTATTTAGAATGTATAACTGTATTGTACATATTACTTATCTTTGTTATCTTCATTTGTATATATTTCTTATATTTTATTTTATACTTGTTGAACATGTCCTTATTGCACCGTGGGTCGGAGAGAAACATATTTTCAATTGCTCTGTATGTCTGGCACATATTGCAGAATCGACAAAAAAGTTGACTTGTTCTTGACTTTAAAGCAAAAATACTATCAACAGTACCCAGACTTGAAAATACAAATATGAAGGGCTTATGTTAACCCACCACTGAGGATAGAGTCTTGTCCATAAGTAGGGGAAGGGGACAGATATACTTTATTCATAATACGTTTGTTATAATAACACCATGTCTGGCACCTCAGTCTATAACTAAAACTACGTCAGACTGTGGACAGCTGAGGCTCTGTTTGGAAGCCACAACCACTTATGACTAATAACTGTTAGTTAACAATGGTTTTATATATTCATAGTATTTATCTATTTTTCAAGCCTTAACCCAACCTCCTGTAATCCCCAACTAATCCAATCGAGGCCTGGCAGTGTGACAGTGTAATGTGAGGTCAGAGTAAAATTCATGGAGTAATTCAAGAGGGCAAAAAGTCTTCCTTCATTTGACCTTCATGGGTGAGCTTGGATAAATAGTGTGTTGAGTGATAATCTGTGCCTCTGATGGTTCATTAAAGTAATTAAAAGGTCAGTGCAAATGAGTTTGACCAAGTGGACCCGCATGCCGTCTGTACAACAAGTGCCTCAGGCCAGGTCGAGGCCCGGCGCCTGGCAGACAGCCAGCGTTATATAACACTTACATCTTAGCTCGATTTTGCTTTTCCACTCTTGATTTTGTTGTCCATTTTGCTGCCTTTCTCTGCGTCTGTGACTGGACGAGCAGACCAAGCCTCCGTGCACTGTGTTGTTATTCCAGTCAATTTGATTTGATGTAGGGGTTATAACCTACTAGACATGGGTTGTGTTAATATTTATATGGTTTAACTGCAGAGGCTGTAGCCCGTGCATGTGTGAGAGCAGGTTCAAGCGAGAGTAGAGATTTTTTGAAGTTAATGATTTAAATTGGAATGGGGTCATGGGGTCAAAGACTATTTTTACTTTTATATACTATTTTTTAGCATGAGATTGCTGTTTATACTTCAAGTTTGAGCTTGAAAGTTCATTTTCAACCATAGGAACAGAAGTTTAACAAAATAATACATTTTCTTTTCTCTCCTGCAAGTTCCACAAACAGTTATTAAATGGACTTTGAGTTACTATTGTTTTTAGTCATGCTAGCGGCATGGCCATAAGGATGCTGATGTTGGTAAGTGAAGTCCACCACTTTGGTCCAGATTAAAATATCCCAGTCTAACTACTGGATGTATTGCCATGAGATTCTGTACAGACATGCATTAACGTGCTAAACTAAGGTGCTATATATGACTAACACTGGCTGCTAAACATCAGCATGTTATCTTTGTCATTGTGTGCATGTTAGCATGCTTGCTGATATTAGCATTTAGGCAAGGCAAGGCAGCTTTATTTGTATAGCACATTTCAGCAACAGGGCAATTCAAAGTGCTTTACATAAAACATTAAAGAGCAGTTAAAAATGATTACAAAATTTAACAAAAAAGATAAAATACGAGAATAAAAATTACAGTGCAGTATAAGAAATTAAACATTAAAGAGCAGTTAAAAACAATTAAAAATATAAAAGCAGATAAAATATGAGATTTTAGGCTGCTAGTATGGGACAACATATAAGCCGTTGCTCTATACACGTAATCCACCCGCAATCCTTGCCGTTCCCAGAACGGGCCGGTCCCACCGGTCATACTTTCTAATTCTCTTTATATGCTTATATATATTGTCATACAGTTTCACCAATGCAACTTCAGTATAAGAAATGAACAATTATTTAAAGAAATGCCACATCAAAAAGAAAGGTCTTCAGCCTTGTGCCTTAGTGCAAAGTAAAGTCTCACAGATCCGCTAGCATGACTGTAGACTCTTATGTCTTTGTGAGTTGTTGACAAGCTGGCCTGATTAGTTCAATCAGGGCAGCAAATGGGAGCTGCATTTGAAAAGAAATCCTTTTGTACAAAACGTGTGTACACAACGTTGCTCATACTGTATGTATGTGTATGGAAAAGGAAGGGAACTTGTTTTTTTTTTTATTATTATTATTATTTTCATTTATCACAGGTGCAGCCAGTTGGTTTTAATAGAAATAATTAGCTAATGGAGATCACCTGGGTGTCGTCAAATCTGTCACTCAAATTTGAGCCTCAGGAGTTTTGGGGATTTTATCTGTAGCATAAATTCCTGCTGTATTATTAAACCATCCTCACACTAAAGCACAACTACCTTTAAGCTCTTCTGACCTCACCTGAAAACCAACTTTGGTGTACTTGATCACTTGCACACATCATTAGCAGATTTTAAGCAGGTCGGGAGATTAATCTCTACACAACCACAACCATCCTAATCACACTTGTTTTATCTGCATATGAGTGAGAAAGAGTAGAAAGGCTTTTTTGTCTGTTTTTTCTGGCTTTCTTCTCTCCCTCATAACATTATTGACCCGTTTATGTAACTGTCTGTGCTGAACTTGTCACTATTGAGTAAACTCAATTTAGCACAAACAGTACCTTGGCCACAACAGTGTTGACTGGTTGAAACCTCCACTCTGTTTTCACAGCCAAATACAGCAGCGTCCACTGCTTGCTTGTACGCTAAATAATGTGACTGACAAGGCAGCAATTCTTAGATGGCAGTGAGAGGATGCAGTGGTGCGGAGGCTCATACGTTAAGAGTCATCGGACAGCCTTCAGACTGCATAGATTGGTTGTGTTCACTAATTTCCCTTCTTATCCAAAGACGCCTAAAAAAAAGTAAAAACTCTGTGATATTCTAGGCCATGTGTTGTTGTTGTTTGTGTCTATAAGCATGTGAAAAACAGAGAAGATGTGTTTATGCAAGAGGAATTCGGCTTAAATTATATAGCATCTATCAGGATTTAGGGTGAGAAAATGAGAAATAAATTCAAGGACTTACAAAAGGTGTAAAACAAGCACAAACTCACATACATACATGCAGCCTCAAATGCCCAAAAATAAAAATAGAAAGCTTTGCATGTTTTTCCTAATGTTTGTGTCCTGTCATAGACCGGGTTGGTATTTGAGAGGCTGTCAAGGACAAGTCCTATAAACATCAAATAGCCAAGAGGAAAGTGGAGCTATGGTACTGAAACATAAATTTGGTCTGGACTGTCCCCCATATGCAGGAGAGATGTGGAATAGTTAGCTGCCTTTCAACAGTGTAATAAGTGAATAAGTGCTTCAAAGTTATTAGATAATCATGAGGGTGCGGATAATGAGTGAACTGCTGAGAGATAAGGAAATTAGTTGATGGCAGTGAACAAACAAGGGAAATTAATTTTGCATCATGCATGACATTGAACTTCAGTTGGTACTGTAAAGGACAACCTTTGCCAGGCAAAGTAATGGAATTACTATGGAATTATTGTTTTTGGAGGTAAGAAATACATCAATCACAGGAACGTGTGCTTTGAATGGAAGTGTGCACCACTATGTCTACATGTACAATCACTGAGCTGACTGAATGTTCATGAGATGATGGAGCAGACGTGATTAATGAATGAAAAGTGACAGAGTGCATTCATATTTTGATGAATGGGGGTGTGTCTCTTGTTGCCCAAAAAAAGCTATGACACTGTTTCACTTCCAGCAAAGGCTGCTGTTGCCATGGTGATTTTAACTGTGGTTCTGCAACTGATCCATTTGCAGTGGCAACCTTCACAATGAAATGGGCTACGAGGATGCACATGCCCACACGTGTCATACAGTGGTATGCAAACACTGATGATATAGAATAACACTGAATCTTAAGTATGTGCGTGGTGTAATATACATATGCATACACACAATATGACGATAGAATGTGATAATTTTGATGGTTAAAAGCAGCCTACTGATCCTGAGGCTTTGACGCAACATTGGCTACTACCCCCCCAGTAGAGAGAGAGGGGGGGGGGGGGGGGGGGGGGGGGGGGGGGGGGTTCTCCATCCTCTCATCTATTAATCTTATTATCACTCTGCCATCACACAGCACAGAAACATCACATGCATATCCTGCTTCATGTCTGACTGTGGCTCTGCAGCTGACATTTGACATATTGTGGTCTATATGTGGCGTGTAATTACGGTATGTGCTCATAAACCACCCTAACCCTGCCCTGGCCTAGACTCTTAAAGATTAGAGTGTCTGTGCTTTACTGGTTTACAGTCCAAAACACAGCCAGCATGTGACAGATAGTAACATGCAGGAGGCCACTATTCTTTTTTAGCATTACCTGAAACAGCCTTCATAATATGATGTACTTCTCTAACCGATATAAGTGTTTTAACTGTGTCAGATATTTAGAATCTAATTTAACAAAATAATGTGTGTAGCTGTGGTAGGGTACACCATGCATTCAAATTGAAGTGTGAAACATCAAAATGTATCTTTAAAAAATGACAATGCACATAAAACTGTGCTTTATATTTCATTGATTGATTTAAAATGTGTGTGTCAGATGGACGTATGTGGCAGCAGTAGAAACATTCCAGAGAAAGGACACTGATGTGGTAATGGTCCGTACTCTCTGTTGATAGAAGCCTGTCTGCTTAATAGCTCTTCTCCATGCCGACTGCATGGTACTCCTTGCATGACACAGAGCTTGTGACTCTGAGAGCAGATTGTTCAACTCCCCTTGGTCTGCCTTAGACTGGTTCGAGATGACCAGGACTGGCTGAGGCAGCCCAAAATGTCGTCATTCTCCACTCATGCCATAACAACCCGTCACTATTTTAACATCCCTGCAACAGATACATTCTTCTAGACTTGGGGGAAACAAGTATATATATATATGCTTAGGGAATCTTGTGTCATGGCTGCACTCAACATTACATTATAGGCTTCAAACTTGGCATTTGCTCCAGTTATTTGTCTGCACAGCAGGTGGTAAGAGTGGGCCTGCTCATATTGAATGCAGTCCTATCATACTTTCCAGGGTATTTGTAATAGTCATTAGGTGCTTGTACTGACTCGTGCTCAAAAAGCTGTCCTTTGTGCACACACCCAGGGGACGACCTACCATCCTGATATTACATGAAATGTAATTGCTGCAACATTTAAGCAGGAAGTCTGCGGTTTCTTTCTTTAAGCTCCTGACCT
This sequence comes from Zingel zingel, assembly GCA_023566125.1. Lineage (NCBI taxonomy): Eukaryota > Metazoa > Chordata > Actinopteri > Perciformes > Percidae > Zingel > Zingel zingel. The sequence goes on from CM042319.1 coordinate 7,491,618, forward strand.
CATCAACAAGTAGCAGCACATATAAAAAAAGACACAAATGTTAACACAAACCCAAGTCTTTATTATCCTCCCCAACAGACTGTGGACAACACATACTGTACATACAATGTAGAGGTATTTAAATGTCAAATAACAATATTAATTAATGTCATCATAACATTAATAACATGGAATGTAGTACTCTTCATTCGCTCTTTTTTAACTTTCAGTTTATTTTATGAAATATGTCAAATAAAGAAATAACTCTATATCATCTGTCCCTGATACTTATATGAATATAGTCTCTTTACGTAAAGATGAACAGTGAAAGAAGGATGGCATAATGAAGAGGCAATAAAGAAGAATGGAGGGTGTGTGCTCACTACCTTTCCTCCCATCAGCTCTGTCCTCATATACACTCTTTCACATTGCCCCATCCCAGTGTAAACACACAACAGAATGTGTTTGTGTTTGCAAAATGCTGACGCCTTCTTTGGAATCGGAAGTAAGAAAAACATTTCTACTGCCTCGAGACTTCAAACTGCTTTTATTTGCTGCCAACCCTTTTGGTCCCAACAGTGAACCGGATTAAACAGAATGATGACAATGGGTAAATCACTGCATCAGTCACACAGATGTCTCGTCTATGTTATGTGCAAGTCTCTTTTATATCCCGAAGAAGGACACACACAACAGAAACATTGACAAGCACCAACGGCAGAAACAGGAACTGGGTCCAATGAAAGGCCAGCTACAACAAGGTCTGATTTTGAAGTGGAGAGGAGAAAACTCTCTCCGCTTCTATAGTCCAGTCCTGTTCTGTGTTACTGTGCATCTGTGTCTGAATGTGTGTGTGTGTGTCACGTCAGTCTTCAGTCCGTGCTGTGGTTCTCCAGCTCGGAGATGATGGTGATCAGGTTCTGAAGACCAAAGATGTAGCCGCTGTCCAGGCCCTTGTACACCACGCTGTCCCCTTCGTAATGTCTGCAGGTAGTGTGGGCAAAATCTATCATTCTTACATCCACCAAGGGGCTACGGGGGTTTGAGCGGGACAAGCGAGCCTGGATCCCGCCACTGGTGCTGCCATCGCTAGACGTGGAGGGTCTGCGAGGAAAACCAAGTGCACCTGCTTCTTCACCCACCTCCTCCTCTTCTTCCTCCTCCATTTCTGGTTCAGCCTCCACCTCCTCACCCTCTTCTTCTTCTTCTTCTTCTTCTTCTTCTTCAGAGAGGCCGTCCTCAGTGCTTTTTTGGTGGGGTGCTCCGTCGTAGATAATGAGCAGGGAGCTGGAGTAGAAGCGATAGGATTCACAGGCTTCCAGGGCAGCTTGCACCTCTTGGAGCCTGTGCAGCACCGGGGCGAAGAGTTCGCGTCGTAGACGCTGTCCGCTGTGAAAGAACTGGAACAAAGCTTCTTTGAAATCTGGCACAGTCAGCCTGCGGCCATGAAACTTGTTCATGAACATCAGCTGGCCCGTGTCATACTGGTACACCTGAAGGGATGGAGAGACATAGAGGGGTTTGAAAAGTAGAGAAGGAATAGTGACTATGTCTATAACACCCAAAATTTGTTTTCCAACAAGGTTTTTTGTCTTATTCATATTTGTTCCTAGTTTCTGCTTAAATAATCATGGCAGTTAAGGAAAAAGTATTCCAAAATGTACAGATAAACTGTTTTGATTGGTCATCGTCAGAGATGTTGAACAGAGGTTCTATCTCAAATAGTTAATGGCCAGTGGGTGACCTTTACTGATTTAATGGCCAAAGACAAATCTTACCGCCATTTGGTGCTTGAGAGGTGCTAATTTCAGGCCTTTGTTGCAGGGTAGATTCATAAACAATACATGGTAGTCAGTTTATTAAAGGAATAGTTCCAAAATGAGACAAACAAGATGTAATGTGTTAATTACAGAGCTTAAGAGGTGCTGGTACTAGTTAGAGAGAGCCAGGCTGGCTATTTCTGACAGTTTCCAGTTTTTGTGCTAAGCTAGGCTAAGAGCTCCTGGCTGTAGCCTTATATTAAACAGATTAGAGAGTGGTATAGATCTTCTCATCTCAACTCTTCACAAGAAAGTCAATAAGCGATATCCCAAAATTTCTAGCTATTCCTTTAAAACAGAGCCATACACATTAAAGCCAGTGTTGGATCAAAGCCCACCTGCATGCCAGAGAGGCAGACTCCTATTATGGGTGCTGTGCTGTTCTCACACTTGCGCATCTTCCTGGCCTTTTTCTCCTCCGTGACCTCGTCTCCATACTGTTGTGTGCCCATCTTCACGTCCAACACACACGGCAACGTGTGGCGCCACGTCAGATTCTCCAGCAGGATGAATTCTGGTAAACTGAGTCAAGGAGGCCAGAGACAAAAAGCCATGGCCTTTGTTCTACACTAATCATCTTACAACATACAATTGCTCGACATGGTTAGTTAAAAAAAAAACGTGTATATCTAAGCTTTTCCTTCCACAGGTTTCATTGCATTCACATGAATGTTATAATCCTTACAATACTGACTGTACAGGCAAGTCACAGCAAAATAAAGGAACTAATGGGAGGGCTTTGGAAGCACACAAGGAAAAGACTTTGATAGCTAGACACTGTATTAGATAACAGGCACCATGTGCATGCTGGAGCCTCTGATTATCATGTATACTTTTCAACTGCATGTAAATAGGCAGGTGATGAGGTGTCCTTGTGGCTCAGTTGGCTGGGACGCATGCCATATCCCTGTAACCACTGAACAATAATCCTGTCTAGTTCCACTGTGATATGGAAAATTGCCAAAATAGGAAGAAGAAAAACTGTAGTTCTCAGTCAGTGAAAGGATACTGTATTGGTTGCAGTGCATGGCCTCCTCTTTTAGCTTCTGCAGGTGCTGCTGTTGAAGTGTGACAGTCCAGGGTTTTTGTTTGAGCTGTGGTACAGCATTACTGTGACTGCGCTCCAGTCTGTAGTAGAACACCTCGGCCTCCTCTTCCAGTTTGTGAACACTGGACGGCAGACGGAGAGAACATCATTAGTTTTAGGCACACAAAAAAAAAAAAAAACAGACTCCGTATTTGCTTGTGTATGTTGTTAAAGCTTTAGTGCGTAACTTTTGAATATTAATGAACGTCTGTTACATTCAAGTCATGTCTTTGTAGACAACTGTCTTTGTTCTATATATTTCCTGTTTGTATCTCACTTCTGGTTAGTCACCCTGAAGAAGGCCTGTGGCAGCAACACGTTAGTGCGTATTTTTTTACTTTTTTCTATGCCATCAATAAAGGCTTTTTAAAGCAACACTAGAGAACTTTTCCCGCTTCGGTCCCCCTACAGGTTGGAAGCGGAATTGCCCGTTACATTACATTATGCAAGTTTGCCAGATCGGGTAGCGGATCTGTAGTTCGAATGAACTGGACAATGTAATGTAATGGACAATTCTGCTTCCAACCTGTACGGGGACCGAAGCGGGAAAAGTTCTCTAGTGTTGCTTTAAAATTTTCTTAAACAAGAGTGCCTTGGTTTTCATGCTGTTCTGATACTATTGCCAAATAAGTTGATACAAAGCTAATTAGAACTATCAGCTCCACAAAACGCTCTCTGTATTTCTCAGTATGGCTATGTTTAGAAAATGGTGTCGTCCGGCCAATTTCGCGCGCAGAAAATCTAGCAAATATAATTACCTCTTCTGAAGAGTCCATCATGTTTTTTTAATCCTCCATGTCCTCCTTGGTTACAAGCAACTGGGTAGAGGAGGGGGGAAGGCTTGTGTCATGTGGATGCGCCAACATTTTTGTTGTCATTACTTATAATTCCTCATGGGGGAGACAGAAATTACGCACTATAGCTTTAAAGTAGTCTATTTATGTGGATAGTAGAGCACAAAACAAGAGGGCAGCAATGATATATTGGAAGAACCCAGTGGAATAGTGTCTTTCCGTCACTATCATCCATCCAAAACATTTAAAATCAACCTCGTCATATATTTTGCCATCAACCAGTATCAGCCTTCCAGCCGTTCTGCCACTCCAGGCTAGGGGCCTCATTTATAAAACTGTGCGGCAAATTTGCGTCAGAAGTGGCGTACAGACGAAACACAGGATGTGAGTACGCATAGAAATATTTGGATTTATTAAACCGTGCGCACGCACGTCATACGCCGGATTCCCTTTATAAATCACAACCGACTCTAAATGTGGCGCAGCTTTGGTGGCTTCATGTCATGGCCATAATTACCCTTAAATAGTCAGTGAAATGCCCCAAATTAATATGCATCCATACCGACATCATGCGCACAGATGAAAACAAAGCAAAGGACTTTCACTCAATGTGAAGTTGTAGTTCTTGTTAGAGAGGTGGAAAAGAGGAAAATATGTTTGTGTTATGTAAAACAAAAATAAAACGATCTAAAGCCATAAAAATAAAAACACTATGATACTGCAGGCTATATGATGACCATATTAAAACGATGTGCTCCGCCAGACGGAGGCATCGAAAACAGCATCAGTCTATTTGTCCTGTTTATCGTATTATACATATAGTATATATAGTAATACATTCCATAACATGCCAAAATAATTACAGAACGTTTAAGTTTTCTTTGCAAATATATTTGTTTGAATATATAATAGTAGCTTGTTTTATTTTGTCTGTTTTTCACCGCAGATGGATCAAACAGGTGTTTGTGTAGGATATTAATTGTAAGAATGGCTTTGTGAATTCTTCATATCATCAATAAAAGGAATATTTCGATTTTCACAATAGTTACACAATGGTCTCAGATTCACACAGTTTCACGTGTTTCGTCCATCTGGCGTCGGTGTTGCCGTTTCTCAGTTCACCCGTTTCTGTGCCTACGCCTGGGTCAGAGTGTCCGTGGAGGACCGCACATTTTCCCGTCAAGTTGGCTTTTTATGAATCCCAATTCTTGCGTAAGGGGGCGCGCCACGTCGTCACACTTTTGTGCGTATGCCACGTTTATAAATGAGGCCCCAGGGCTGACTAAGTTTTGTGTTTGTGTATATGCATGGACATGAATCTATTGCAGTTATGTAACCCTGAGGCTGTGATCCTCTCTCTAACTGCCAAGGCCAAGGATCAGCCTCTAACAGTTAGAGGCTTTCATGCCTTAAGCTGGATATGTAAGTCAGTGTGCGTGTCATCAGTCGATTTATGAGTCTTCAGACTAAACATAGTTGTCTTTACCATTCATGGAAAACTAAAGACTGTTTTAAATACAGTACATCATGGTTGGTTCTGAAGTGATCAATGCATTATCTTTAATTTAGTGGGAAAGTGACTCACTTTGCCCTTGCCTGTTGATGCATTGACTAACCCTACTTTATCTCTTTCGTCTCACCTCTTGTCTTTGTCTTTACAAGAGTGGCGGCTTTGGCCATATTTGCTGTGATTTTCGCCGTCCACAAGTGGCGAGGATTCCATCATTTTCCCCCACATGAGATCTGGGTCACTCTGGAGGGGGTAAGCAATGAGGCAAAGGTTTCCTTCTTCATCCTCCTCAAAGCTCACTGACACCACACCTGAGAGCAGGACATAGAGGGAAACAGAAAGACACCTGTTAGACATGTGTCTCATGGAGCAGTGAAGAGAATACATCTCTCATAAAGAATCAAAGCAAAATAAAGATAACACAAGATCTAAAGAGCTAAGAATCTCTTATTCCCATATTGTTGCTTTTTTGCAGCAGTTACACTTACAGTGTACTGTGGGTCTACATCCACATATGTTTAAGACATCTGTCCTAACAATACCTGGACAAAACTATAACAGGGGATGGGACAGATAGTGCTATCAAAGCAACACAGAAAAGGACAGAATGAAAGAACAATCAATCAATATCAATATGCAGGCAGTGGGTTGTAATTTGTATACACAAAAACAGACCATGCTTTTAAGTAGGTCAAATGCTAAAAAACAACATAGAGAAGATAACAGCTCAAACACAAATGACACAAGGCTACAAAATGTAAGTTCTATTTGTTAACAAAAAAATCTGTTGGACAGAGCCAGGCTAGCTGTTTTCCCCAGTTTCCAGTGTTTGTGGTAAGCTACACTAACCAGCTGTGGAGTGTAGCTGTATATTTAACAAACAGATATGAGAGTGCATATATCTTCTCATCTAACTCTCCACCAGCAGGTCAATCTCACACAAAAGGATGAGCAGTATACAGTACATGAATATCATACTGAAACCACAAAGTATCACTGCACACATAGAGAGAAAAAATATGATGCTAGTCTACAGGCTTCAGCTATAGATGAAGAGCACAACAAGTAATAGTCAGCAGGAGAGCAACGGTTTCCCAGAGCATGTTTGTATCATAAACAGCCTATCCTCCCCATGGTGTTTCCATAATATGGCTAAAGAAGGAGGGGACATAAGGTGAAGGAGAGGAGGACTGAGATTGTAAGTAAAAAATAAGGATAAAGAGTTGAAACTGCTGAAATGAAAGCACGGTTGCCAGAAAATATTAATAGCAAAGCAACAGAAAGGGAAACTAGAAAATACGAGGCTGATTTAACATCAGTGCCTGTGTTCGTGCCTATGTTGACCTTTTCAGATTACCTCATAGTGGATTTCCATAAAAAGAAATGGGGAGCAAGCCTGACTTACCTGTGTTAGTACAGCCTCCTACAAACAGGACATCACAACTGGCTGGCCTGTTTGTAGGAGGCCCACTTGCAGTCTCAGCTGCAGCACCCTGTGGTACAATTTGACACGTGCTGCCGTCAAGCACAGACAAACAACACTTGAGCAGACGCAGGGAGCTCTTTTTTCCTAAAAATCTAAAAATGTACACTTTACACACAACCTGCAGAACTTCATTTCCCACCTGATTTGCACATATGCACATAGAGCAGTGAAATAAATAAAGAGATATGCATAACAACACAACAAAACACAGCAGCCACAACACAGGTTAGAAAAGGATAGTTTGCATTACCTCTATACTGGGGGATAAACTTCCTCATGGAAGCAGGCACACATTTGTAGAACTGATGTTCGCGGGGGATGAGGGGTTTGCAGATGGTCTGCTCTCCGAGGCTCAAGACGCAGCAATGTCCCCCCACCTGGTGTAGGAAGGGCTCAAGCATCACTCCTTTCTCCATGCAGCACTGCTGGTGCTGCAGCTGGTTCTGTTGCTGCTGCTGCTGCTGCTTTTGCTTTTGCTCTAAATCCATGGCCTTCTGGGCCTGAGCCTCCACAGCCGGACCCATCCCCTCGCCCTGACCACACTACTGTGGGCATCAGGACAGGAAGGAGGAAATAGAAGAGAAACAATAAAACGCCAAGGTTGAGTGGATATTTAATTCCTTGTCTGGCAGTTGTTGTAGCTAAGTAGAAACAGAAAGCCACAGACAGTCCTCTAAACGTTGACGTTTGGACTAGTGCTGCAGCGGCAGATAAAGCCAACAGAGACAGATCCTGCTTGTGCCTACACTTCAGACTGAATGCTCTGATTGCTGAGAACTGGCTCTCCACTGGTAAAGCTCTCACATTGGGCCCACCCTCATCACAAGCAATCCTCCAATCATGAGCACCCAAAGCAGGCTTTTGGGTGGTAACCCTTCTAGGGAAAAGAGCAAGCAAACAAAGACAGGGGTGGGAGGGGGGTATCTGGGGGAAGGGAGAGAGGAAAGAAAAAGAAAAACAAGGAGGAAGGACAAAGCTGAACCTAGCTCTTTTTCTCTCTGTGACAGTTTTTTAACAACCTAACATAACAAGCATCACGATTTCTTCATATAATTATAATTATTTCATTTTGCATGTGTATTTGGTAAAAAAAAAAACTTAAATAATGTCAAAACATCAAGCACTATATACGCGTGACTTCCTGGCCCCTGCCTAAGTCATTTTCTTATTTGTTGCAAGAACTAAATATGCAAGATTCTTCATCTGCTATACATTAAAATATTTGGTCATATTCCTGGTTAAAAAGTGGGATATGCCACGAATAACTATTCTAAAAATAACACAACTCTACAGACCCATATATTTCAATTTAATTTAGAACTGACCCGAATGCTTCGAAGCTTCGATCGTTTCCATGGTTATCAACGTCAGAATCAGTCTTTCGAATGCTGTGTTCTTTTCTCTTTTAAAATATTAGCCTATATTATTTAATGTGTCACCCCCAAATATTCAGAATAGCCCATTAAATAAGGAATAGTAATCCAACATTATTCATTTATATACATTTACATTCATTATTATAAATGGTTATTCTCAGACGGATTGCTGTTTGTTGTGTGTGTACGTTTCTTCTACGACAGCAAGATTGAAAGATTCAAAGTTATAGTTTTTTGGAACATAAAGTACAGCAAAGCTGATTCATTGATGATTGGCGATTTAAAATCACACCCAGTTTACGACACATGCATGTTTTTGCTTTTAAATAGGGGCAATCTGCAGCCCCTTGAGAACATCAGCACTATTGCGAGAATATCTTGCTAAAACCCCACAGAAAGGACCAGAAAACAAAACTGGATCCGTCTTCATTGCAGTGACTATACATGCTACACACAAAGCCACCATTCAGACCATAACTGCAGCATGAGAGTACGTCAGCTGGGTCGATGTTTCATTGTATCAATGCTGTGGCAGCGCCAGAGGGCTTTACAACACATTCAGGCATCCTAGAAATGTGATCGGGAGATATGTCTGTATTAATGAGAACGATGGTTGGTGAGGGTGAGGGGAGAGGAGTGCAGGAAGGAAGTGTTGGTGAGGTCTATCTTTTGCCCATGTGTGGCAACGGACATTGGAGGAGGAGGCTAATATGAAGGTGGTGAGTGAATTTAGATATAAAACAAATGAAAGATATAGAAAGAGGCATTAGAGGGTAACGTGAAGGGCAAAATAACAAAGAGAGCACACACAACGCACACACACACACACACACACACACACATATATTTGGATAGGTTGCATAGTTCTTACTTCAAAACAAACAATCTACTCCTCCATAAATGTCTTTAATAAATGTTATGTGCATGCTCAGTATTTTTCATGGTTCTGAGAAATAGTTTGTTGTGTGTTTTTGTACTGCTGAGCTACTTCAAGAGCCTTAAAAGATTAAGGATGAGACAAATAATCTGAATGAGGTGGCTTGAGTCTGGATTTACCTGGACCGATTTAGGCGGTGTCCAAGGAGAAACGTGCGTAGACACATCGACTTATAGTCATACCTGCAGAACACTCGGAAGCCATGAAGATCACACATGCAGTCAGGCAGAAACAGAGCAACACATGCACAAAAATCAAATACAAAACACAAAAACAATGAATCCCTGCAAAAACACGTAACCACAAACACAAAAGCTCTACCTCTGCTGGCCTGGTGCAGTGCAGTGGAGAAAGGCTGATCTTACCTGTGTGGTGATTTGCGAGGTCATTTTCCAGACTGATCTACTGACATCACACCAGATAAACCCGCTAACCAAATGCTCATAGGTCGCTAAACACTTAAGCGCACTAAAAATACCACATGATGTAGGTAATTCAGGCTGTGGACTAGCTATTAATAAACAGTTTGCTACATGCCAAATGCAAGAGACAAATAAACACAGGGATCATACAGAGGGGAAACAATTCACTGGCTGCCACCACAGGCCAAGAGGACAGACATTGAAGTGGAAAAAACATCTTTGCCCTCAAAGGGTAAGCTATTCAGGGTAATCTAAACTATTTGATCGCTTGCTTATGCTCTTACTTCAGTCTTCAAATACAAAGTTATTTTGTTTATTTCTGAGAGATACAATAATGCCTGCAGATCCATACCATACATGATAGACCATTAAAGCTGTTTTGTTTTACCTCTTTGGGCAAAATATTCCATAATAACCTTTCATCAAATATAATTCAAGTGTTCTGAGAGAAAACTAGACTTCTGCACCTCCTCTTGCCTGTGACAGGAGTCTTTTGCCAAGCACAGATCATCTCAGAGAGAGGGCATTCCTGCCAAACATAGCCAAAATAGGATGGCATCGGGATCAAAATCACAATCGGGACGATTGAAATGAATGACTAGTACTCCATTATATATACTATAAGTACATGTTTTAGTCTCTAGATTGATAACAGACATGCCATTTAGACCCATTTCAATTTGCTTGGAACATGTCATACATTTCTTAAATGTAGATCACTGACCATACCTGGTACAGTTACAGTGGGGCAAAAAAGTATTTAGTCAGCCACCAATTGTGCAAGTTCTCCCACTTAAAAATATGAGAGAGGCCTGTATTTTCATCATAGGTACACTTCAACTATGAGAGACAAAATGAGAAAAAAAATCCAGAAAATCACATTGTAGGATTTTTAATGAATTTATTGGTAAATTCCTTGGTAAAATAAGTATTTGGTCACCTACAAACAAACAAGATTTATGGCTCTCACAGACCTGTAACTTCTTCTTTAAGAGGCTCATCTGTCCTCCACTCGTTACCTGTATTAATGGCACCTGTTTGAACTTGTTATCAGTATAAAAGACACCTGTCCACAACCTCAAACAGTCAAACTCCAAATTCCACTATGGCCAAGACCAAAGAGCTGTCAAAGGACACCAGAAACAAAATTGTAGACCTGCACCAGGCTGGGAAGACTGAATCTGCAATAGGTAAGCAGCTTGGTGTGAAGAAATCAACTGTGGGAGCAATTATAAGAAAATGGAAGACATACAAGACCACTGATAATCTCCCTCGATCCGGGGCTCCATGCAAGATCTCACCCCGTGGGGTCAAAATGATCACAAGAACGGTGAGCAAAAATCCCAGAACCACACGGGGGGACCTAGTGAGTGACCTGCAGAGAGCTGGGACCAAAGTAACAAAGGGTACCATCAGTAACACACTACGCCGCCAGGGACTCAAATCCTGCATTGCCAGACGTGTCCCCCTGCTTAAGCCAGTACATGTCCAGGCCCGTCTGAGGTTTGCTAGAGAGCATTTGGATGATTCAGAAGAGGATTGGGAGAATGTCATATGGTCAGATGAAACCAAAATAGAACTTTTTGGTAAAAACTCAACTCGTCGTGTTTGGAGGAGACAGAATGCTGAGTTGCATCCAAAGAACACCATACCTACTGTGAAGCATGGCGGTGGAAACATCATGCTTTGGGGCTGTTTTTCTGCAAAGGGACCAGGACGACTGATCCGTGTAAAGGAAAGAATGAATGGAGCCATGTATCGTGAGATTTTAAGTGAAAACCTCCTTCCATCAGCAAGTGCATTGAAGATGAAACGTGGCTGGGTCTTTCAGCATGACAATGATCCCAAACACACAGCCCGGGCAACAAAGGAGTGGCATTTCAAGGTCCTGGAGTGGCCTAGCCAGTCTCCAGATCTCAACCCCATAGAAAAACTTTGGAAGGAGTTGAAAGTCTGTGTTGCCCAGCGACTGCCCCAAAACATCACTGCTCTAGAGGAGATCTGCATGGAGGAATGGGCCAAAATACCAGCAACAGTGTGTGAAAACCTTGTGAAGACTTACAGAAAACGTTTGACCTCTGTCATTGCCAACAAAGGGTATATAACAAAGTATTGAGATGAACTTTTGTTATTGACCAAATACTTATTTTCCACCATCATTTACCAATAAATTCATTAAAAATCCTACAATGTGATTTTCTGGATTTTTTTCTCATTTTGTCTCTCATAGTTGAAGTGTACCTATGATGAAAATTACAGGCCTCTCTCATCTTTTTAAGTGGGAGAACTTGCACAATTGGTGGCTGACTAAATACTTTTTTGCCCCACTGTATATACTGCTGGAGCAAACTCCAGCAGTATATACTTAATTTAAAATTAAATTAATACATTCATATTTGATAATTCAGCTTATTGTACTTATGTGTTCGTAGCACTGTATTGTCTCAAGGCATAAAGATAGTCACATTCTATTTTTCATACATTCAGACCCTGCCCACTGTCACAAAATTTGGGATAAATCAATTATGAAATTACTCGAGTGTATAAAATCCCATTCGGTCTGGTTTTACTTATTATGTATGTATAGCCACCTGTTTAATTTAGGAGGTGTGAGATCTGTCAACCATTTTTGCAGTAAACTATTTGTATACAATAAAATGGGGTGGATAATGGGGCTGAAGCCTGTATTTGGTTACATAATTAGGGTCCTTGACACAGTTTTATCATATGTCAACAACACTTTATGTGTGTGTGTGTGTGTGTGTGTGTGTGTGTGTGTGTGTGTATGTGTGTGTGTGTGTGTGTGTGTGTGTGTGTGTGTGTGTGTGTGTGTGTCAACTCTTGACATCCACCACCCTACTTCAGGTGACTGAATGGAGGGGAGGGATGCACATATCCTTTAGCACGTTGGCACATCTCTCACACCATTATATACAAATATAAAAAGACGCATCTCTCTTACCATAAATAACAGCACTCATACACCTTATTGTATAGTATTTTAAGCTGGGCACTGACATAAACACAATGGCATGCCCTCAGTGTCTCCAGACCAAAGCTCTTTCCAGACACTCCTTTCATTGTTGTGCATAGCCAAACAGAATTTAGATGCAGCTATGTTTTACCAAGAAAGGACAGAGCTTTTTTAGAATTTAGAATATGAAAAAAATATGAAGACAAAAAGAAAAATAGGAAAACTGGATGAAGTAAGATCGGGACATCAAAGCAAAAGATGAAGAAACAAGGAAGAATAGGATTGCATGATGAGAGAACGAGTGGAGCCTAATACAAGATAGACTGCAGGAAAGGTGAAGCTATGGTTTGAAACCTAAAATCCTCATATTAAAAGAAATGTGATCATTGCTGTAAGAAGATAAACAACCGCTTCATCCAGGACACCCAATACTGTAAATCAACTCAGCATGCAAAGGTCCCCTGCTGACTTCTACCCAGATGAATATTAATCCTTGGAAAAAGACCGCACACGTGCAAAGACATAATATGGTAATATAAGGCTCTAAGTCGGAGTACAGTTACAGCAACTAGAGGCTGCAAACTGACCTACTGAAATACATGCACATACTCTCGACATGCACGAACAAATGCAAGTAAGCATGCACAAACACGCCATGTCACATAAATGGATAGACACCTGAAAGTTAGTAAGTCTATTTATTGTGACAGAAATTAGAGACGCTTGGGGCTATCAGACACGAGTCTTGTGTGCTACAGTGATACTCTGCTGGATGGTTTGACTCTGCTGTTCAGTCTGTTCGCAGTGCAGGCTGCCTCTGACTCTGAAACAGACAGTCCTATAACCAGGATAGGAAATAATTTGTCACCTGCAAAATGCTTGTAGGTGTAAGATCTTGTTCATTTAGCCCTTAATGGACTTGCTTTATGTGGGAATTTAACCCAATATCAATTTGATGATGCATAGTTGCAAGATGCCCTTTCTTTTTCTACTAAACTTTAACTAAAACTTATATATATATCCGTTATTTATTATCCAAAGAAAAATACATATAGAGCTATTTTAGTGACATTATTCCAAATAATTTTATTGGAAAGCAAATATGGCACAACTAGTGATTCCACAACATGATTCCTATAATTACTGTGGCACCCACTGCTCAAAATGTAGGAAGAAGTAGTGTGGCCTTATGGTGGAGGTTTTATGTGGTATGCAGCAAGGCAAAAGAGGGTGACTGGGAAGAGTCATAAAGCTCCATGGTAGCACAAGTAAGAAAAAAGTGGGGGGGATTTATAGTAAGGTCCGTGATCAAATGCATAGTGTGTTTACAGTCTGTGTGGGTAGGGACTTTGGCGGGTGATACAAAGCAGTGTGGGCTGTGTTGGCAGTAGTGCAGTGTGTTTCTGTACCACTAGTCTCGCTTTGCCAGACCATCCACACGCTGCGGAGCGGAGTAGGGTCTGGCTAGTCCACACAGCATTCCGGGATGGGAGAAAAACGTGCTCTGGTTTATTGGCATTTCTTTAAACCAATCACAATCGTCATGGGCTGCGCTAAGCTCCGCACAGAGCCGCTGCAAAATAGTTGTGCTAGAGAAAACTCATATTGGACAGATAGTCTAGCTAGCTGTCTGGATTTACCATGCAGAGATCTGAGGAACAGTCAACAATAGTCCTCATAAATCCACTGAAGTTTAAAATTCCAACACAAAGAAAGTGGAAGGAAACGGAAAAGACATGCATCCGGTGGAAGATCCTGCGGCACTGGAGCAATCCCGGAAGTGGAACATCAAGTATATAGACTAAGGTACCACAGACAGCCCTGCACTGAAGTGCTTGTGTGTGCATGTGAGGAAGAGCGCAGAAGAGATTACAGAAAAGTCCATCCAAACCTCCCTCTGAAGACCCCCTGCCGCCCTTCAGACAAAACCTACACCCTTGCTGCACTAATGCAGCCCTCATTTCTATCCCCTTGTCAAGTAAACATCCATCAATCTTACTGTACCCCAAATAGCAGAATTTATCCACCGTAATAAGCGCTTCATCTAACTATAAATCGAGGAACATCTGTGCGTATGTATGTAGGTCTTTCAAATGATCCTGCATGCGCTGCTCTACGAGCCTCTGTACAGCAGTGAGTGTGGGGCAGTTTTGCCAAGTTAGCGACTTTGTTGCTAATTACATTTAGTGACTTTTCAGACAATCTTAATGACATTGCACTAGCACCCTCAAACCGGCATAACATAGACAACATTCAATCCACTACCACTGACATCTAAGGAAACTTAGGGGCCATCCACACGCTTTTTGGTGTGAACATATTTTGCATCGTTTTGGCCGATCGTCTAAACGAATCCCGTAAACGCACTGCCTGAGGCCCTGTTTACACGAACATGGTTATTTTGAATAAACGGAGACATTTCCCTTCGTTTGTGCCCTTTGTTTACACGCAAACGGAGAATTTGCCTCTGAAAAAAAGTCTTTCTAAAACCTCCAGCCAGAGTGGAGATTTTGGAAAACTTTGCACGTTTGGATGTAAACTGAGACAAACGGAGATTTAGGCAGCCGAGGAAGTGAGGAAGAGAAGAGAGAGGAAGTGATTCGTTGCTGTTGTTGCTATTTTCAGGATTCTGATTGGCTAACGTGGGCTCGAGCTTCTCGTTACACTGCCACCTACAGGTTTGGCGTGCTCTTGACGGCATTGACGGCATATATACACGGGTAAAAGTAAACGAACACTTTTCTGAAAACTGACAGCTGTGCACGAGGTTATTTTTGAAAATGGAGAGGTTGAAATGTCCGTTTATGAAAATATCCGGCCACGTGTAAACGTAGCATAAAGACGCACTTTTTTGAAACCTGGTCCCAGGTTGAAAAACATTTGATGATGTCATCGCCACACCCCTCGACCTCTAGCCTTCTACCTCTTATCCCGCGACGACGTCTCATAACAACAACAATGGCAGACTACATGCTTGTGTTCCTGCTGGAGAAGATAATGAGCCTATTAGGGTTACTAGGGCAACATTTTGTATACAGCTCGCAAGTTTTATGCGCATGTTCGTTCTGCCTCTTCTTCTCTGTTTTTTGGTGAATTTCTGTAGCAGAAACATGCCACCTATAGGCCTGGAATATGAAGTAGCATGTTGAGTCATTTACAAATGGATACGTTTGGACGCAAATATTCTTGAAACGATGCCAGGGAAGACTGAAGTACCCCCCATTAACCTCTCATCCATCAGTTATGTTAAAATCAAGATACCTCTTGGAATCTCCTCTCGTCACTCAGTCTCTTTTTCTCCTGAGGTTAAGTTCTGTACCTGGATAGTGAGCAGTCCGGGTGATACATAAGCAGGGTGGTGGAGAGAGCACTGCGAGTCCTGGCGTTTGGGGTGCTGGGCCTGATGATGGTTTCTGAGTGGGTGCTGATAGGAAAAGCTTGACCTTGTTCAAGTATGATGATTGAACACCTGAGGCCCACTGAGAGACAGAAAGTAAGGACAGCTAAATGATGCAGAGTGGAAAAGTTCTGTGGCCTCTTCTATGTAAAACTGGACATTTAAACATTTATTCTGGACACTAGTTCCCCAAGATAGTTTGAAAAATAAAAAATAAAAGATTAACTGAATAGTGGAAGGTGTAACGACCGGAGACCTGAGAAGCCATAGGGTACAGAATTACCCATCAGATCTTCTCAACTATGATGCAACGCGTATGTTATGAGACATGGACATGCTGATGAAACTCCAACACGAGGTCAGGCTGTGATTTCTAAATCAGACCGAGAGTCTATTCCTCTGATGACCTTCTTGTGAGGCATTTATGTCCGTCTTAACACAGAGCATACCAACTTTCTTTCCAAATCCATCTACAATGTTCAACCCCTCACTTATCTCAGAGCCAGGACAATATTTGACATTTAGATGAACATAGCGGGTGTTACAATATAACGGACCATAAAGGACAGGCTTATTTTTACCCCCTGGACGTTTGGATCCACAGTGATCCATATCCCCATCTGCACCTCCCAGTCCAATACTTACACAACACTAACATGACCTGGCCTAGTAAAACAAATGAGGAAGACTTGTGGCAGAGAGAAAGAAAAAAGAAAAAAAATTTAGTAAAAGAGTGAATTACGGAGGGTGAGTTGCAGAAAACTGAGAGTCCAGAGAGGTCCTTGTTTACCTGAAGCTCAAATGCTCTTGGCCTGGTTTGGTGTGCTTCAAGGACAACTCCTGCTGGGCTATGTCTACCTGCAAAACACAAAGAGACGCATGAACACCACTTATGACTGTATATGTTGTTGAACAAAAGGTCAACAGGGTTAAACACACACACACACACACACACACACACACACACACACACACACACACACACACAAACAAAACCAACCCCCAAATAGAAACTTTTGTTTCAATGCCACTAACCTCTTCTACCATAACAGTGTTTCCGCCAGAGTTGCTTAAGTGCATTTCTCCAGAGGCCAACCCCACAACTTAACTTGTAATGTGTCAGTGACAAATTAGAATTCACTCTGCCTAGCTCTCTCATGCCGGGTACTAATGGAACCTAAAACACAGCGCATGCACACACATACATGAGTAGTGTCAGACAAGGCATGAAAGGTGCATGTGTACACGCACATTGAGGGCAGTCAGGCACAAACATTTCAGAAATATGTCTGACTAATCAGATGCAGCAAAATGATGGGAACACTGAAGCAGTAATTTTGTGAATGTTCAACTCCACGGGAAAATACTATTGATAAAAATAGATAAAAGAATGACTGTATAATCAAGAGGGAGAGAAGTCCTTGGAACAGAGAGATATGAGACAGGCTGAAAATGTGGAGACAGTGAAGGGAGTCAGACGCCAGACGGACACAGAGATGGCTTCTAAATGAGCTGGCAGTGCCAACAACTGCTTTGACAGTCCAGTGATAGTGCAAACAGAGGTTATATATATAAACTCAGTAATCCCTCAACAAAAGGGCACTTAATGAGAGTCTGCCTGAATGATAGGATGTGAGCTAGAGGGAGAGAGGTGGAGGGAGAAATGTAGCTGGCAAAGGCCCAGGATTGTGCCACAGCTACCCTGAGCAGGTCGGCCACTCATTGAATGGAACCCCTTCATGCTCAGTACCCTCTCAATGACAAATACCACGCTCTACTTCTCTGTCCAAATGGTTTCCCTGTCATAGGCCAGCAATCCACCATACTTCTCCTTTCACTGCTACTAATCAAAAAAATTAAGCCGCTGAGGAGATTATCATATGTAGTCTCAGGATTAAAACTCGTCACACTTTCCATGACTGAGAAAGGGTGACTAACTGGTAAGTCATGGCCAGCCATGAAGGGGAACGATAGCCCTGACAGTCACCCTTTTGGATTGGATAAGTACCTGAATTATGCAGAGAGGTCAAAGAAGCACTGTTGGCTCCAGGCCTAGGACTTGCTTTGATACTTGGGTCTCAAATATACTGTGTCGGCACAGTGTTACTTTCGCTCCACAAAACAACCCTGATGTGGTTTCATCTTGTTCATATCCAGTGTCAATTGTCTATTTCCCTATCTCAGAGGGAAGCTCTTCTGTACTGCTGTGGAGATAAAAACCAATCTTTAAAGCGCCCATGTTATGAAAAAAAACACTTTTTCTGGGATTTGGGGTGCTAATTTGTATCTCTGGTGCTTCCACATACATACAAACTTGGGGAAAAACCATCCATGGTGTTTTGAGTGAGGTACGGGTTTCTAAATGTATCCTGCCTTCAGTCTCCGGATGAGCTGGTCAAAACGGGCAGGGCCGTCTACGTCATCGGCCGAAACATTTGGTGTGTGCTAACCACTTTAGCTAATAGCACATCAGCTAGCTGTTTCTCCAACTTCGGTCAGTACAAGGCAGGATTAGCTGGTAGACTTCTTCTAAATGAGGGTGCACTTCCAACTTTGCGTGAAATACCTGCAGAATAGGGACATGTAAGTAGTTCTATAGTGCTGTAGCAGTGTTTTGCCATTGAGAACGAGGTGGCTAACCGCTAGCAGCGCTAGCTTCTAGCTAGTAGTTCTTACCTAGCTACTGCGCATGTGCGACTCCCAACAAAGATAGGATAGAAGTGTGATGCCTCACTCTGTAGCTAAAACAGAGAGCTCAGCACACAGGGTCAAAAGAGGAGCTGCAGCAATGTGCAGTACAACAAAAATATGGTGTTTTTTGAAAATTAAACCCTGTAAACCTATTCTGGTACAATCTCAAAATACAATTATGAACCTGAAAATGAGCATAATATGGGCACTTTAATGGAACTGCCACATTCCTTGAGTCAAACAGACTGTGAGAGGCATGGAGAGATCAGTATTCTAAGGTTTTTTGACACAGTACATTTGTGTTTATCAAAGAATGTTTCCGTCACTAAGCCACTGTTCTCTATCCCAGTGTAACCTTTTATGCCTGAAAATCAAGATAAAAGTATTTGACCATGTCTCTGTGACAACTGTAGGTGTATAGACCTATACATATAGGATCACTGAGAAATGCAGTAGAAAGGTAAATCAGCTCAGACATATGAACATAAAAAACATATACATAAAGAGCACACTAGTTGGTTTCCCAGCTAAAACCTCTGTACTCTTGGAGTATGTGTAATAGAGCTCCCAGATCAAAGGTTTGGGATTGACAGAGCTAAATGATGGACTGCAAGAAGCTGCATGCCTGAAGGGGCCAGAGATTCAGATGCTGGAACATAAGCAAGAAAAGTGGCACTTAGATAGTTTGAGCACTCCAATAGGGCCAGCAAAGCTATAAATGTTGCTACGACGGTACAATGAAAGATAACCTACTTATTCATTTAACAGCCACAAATAGCATAAACTCTTGCACTCGCACAAACCGAATGTAATCTGGTGACTGCAAACATGACCACAGTCTTTTCCTCAATACAGTGTTTCCCTAACTACCCTTGACGTTATATACTGTAGCTAACGTTATAAATAATTCTCCAAGAAATTGGCTAACCATAACTTACCTTACGCAAATTTGCATTTGGAAAAAAGTGCAAATCGCGTGATGTACATGTTACTTTACTGTCTTCAAACTGCTTATTTGGTACTATTATTCTTTGCTCCTCTTCCATACCCTCCATTTCTCACATACTGCTCCTAACTTTAGACAGCAACCAACTGCACTTTAAAAAGCTCACTGTTGATTCTAATGTTATACACAAACCACAATTGAAAATAAATACCTGTTTTAGGTAAAATCATGTTGTTACATCTAGTACAATGGCTGAGGATCAGTGTTACGCAACAGGTCATGAACTTGAGTGTGGATAGAGAGAGAGTGGGGGAAGACGAGCTGCCAGGCCTCCCACATTCCAGACAGATATCAATAGACAAACGCTTTTTAGAGGGACACTCAATCCTGCCAGTAGGTTTAGTGTGTGTGTGTGTGTGTGTGTGTGTGTGTGTGTGTGTGTGTGTGTGTGTGTGTGTGTGTGTGTGTGTGTGTGTGTGTGTGTGTGCGCGTGTATTGGTGAGAGAGAGAGGAGACACTTTCTCTGTATGAAAATATTTGATTTCTGGACACAACCCTACAGTGTAAACTTCTCATCTCAGTTTCTCTCCTGTATGTATTACTTAGCTTCTATTTTAAATTTATTAAAATTTATTAGACAGATTGACAGATGGTGGGAAAACCACAGATGCACCACCCATGTAAGCAAAAAACGCACACATGCTCAAACACACACTAACAATGACACACACATTCACACCAGAGAAGGAATCATGGTGAACACAATAAATACTGTCACAGGGAAGTGTGACTGCTCTGCTGACATGTTGGGATGGTGCGTGCATTGAGTAACTATAACCTCAGTTATTAGGGGCCGAGCGCCGACAGCGGCGAAGGCCCTATTGGAACTGAAGGAATTCTTCTTTTCTTTTTTTTCTGCAAATTAATCGCCTTTTTGAGGGGCTTAACATACTCAAAAACTCACCAAAATTGGCAGTCGCATCAAGCCTGGTGAAAATGTACATATTTTGCAGCCCCTGCAGTACGTTTAACGTAGACTAATGAAACATGGTACACATATGTAGCATGTCAAGACGTACAAAAAAGCCCATTGGACCCATACCCTTGACGCAACAGGAAGTCCGCCATTTTGATTTGAAAGTTTGAAATTTGTGCGATTTTGGCCATTTCCACGTCATACTTTAACAAACTCCTCCTAGAGATTTCATCTGATCAACTTTAAATTTGGTCTGTGACATCTTAAGACATTAAAGATGAAAAGTTATTAAAAGAAAAACTTTTCGTTATAGGGCGTGGCCGTGGCGGGGCGGCAATTTTGTGCGTTTCGCCATCGAAACAGGAAGTGGGTGTAACTCAAGTGTACATTGTACAATTGGCTCAAAACTTTTCAGGATTCATAAGAGTCCAACCCTGACAACATCTACAGGCCAATATTGGCTCAAAGTTATAGTGCCCCCTAGTGGCAACAGGAAATAGGCCTAAAAGTCAGGCCTAAAATGGCAGGAAGTCCACCATTTTGATTTGAAAGTTTGAAATTTGTGCGTTTTTGGCCATTTCCACGTCATACTTTAACAAACTCCTCCCACAGATCTCATCCGATGGACTACAAATTTGGTGTGTGCCATCTCAACACCTTAAAGATGAAAAGTTATTAAAAGCTAAACATTTCCTCAAACACTGTGGGCGTGGCAGCCATTTTGAGCATTTATTGATGAACGAAGAAGTTGTTGTAAATTTAGTGTACATTGTCATATCTGCCCGAAATTTCTCACGATTGACAAGGGTCCTAGGACATATACAGGCCAAAATTGACTTTTGGTCATAGCACCCCCCGCTGGTAACAGGATATCAGCCTTATATGACAAACATCAGCCGATTTACATGAAACTTATAATGTGTGGTCTACATGTGATACTTTAACCATGCCCATGTACTCAGGCCACGCCCCCTTTTATGCCTTTTGAACTGTTTAATGTAGAGTCTTGTGTGAGGTATCACTGAACTCAGCAGAGAGTTCCTTTTTAAATGGTGATGGTTTGACCCGCCCCCTATGCTTTGGCCACGCCCCTTTTCATAACTAATGACCCATTTGATGTAGACTATTGTGTGAGGTATCATTGAACTTAGCAGTGTTCTTTAATCATTGGTCATGGCTTGGCCTGCCCCCTATGCTTAAACCACGCCCCCTTTCATAACTTATGACCCGTTTGATGTAGACTATTGTGTGAGGTATCATTGAACTCAGCAGAGAGTTCCTTTTTCATTGGTGACAGTTTGCGATGTCCAACAGTTGCACGAATACACGGGCGCATGGAGGTGCGAGGGCCCGTCCAAAGCTGCTTGCAGCTTTAATTACCCTTGCAACTTCTGTGCGTCAATGGGGGAAGGATATGAAATGTAGAAGCATAAGAACTTGATGTGATAGTGAATGTGATGCATTTAAAAGACATGGTAGTGTCAATCTCCAGGAGATGATGTCTGTGATCTTCATCATCTGGTTTGAAACATGCAGAGCAGGGCGCCAGTGAACTTCTTCTACATTGAGTGGTAGAAGCAGAGAACAGAGGCAGAGAATATTTATTAAAATTTTAAAACAAGTGTTAAACAGTTGGGAACCCGAGCAGGGAGCACAGTACTTGAAATGACAAAAAAAGTATAGTTTATTATTTTTCCTGTTATGGTTTGGTATTTTGGTCTTGTATTTTGTCTATTTATGTTGCCTGTTTTATTTCATTTTGTTGCCTGGTTTAGTTATTTCTGGACGTTTCCTATGTTTGCATATTTATTCTGGATTTTTTTCTGTTCCCTGTTGTGTTCATCTGTCCTGTCTACTGTGGTCTGTGTATTTAGTTGTTTCCTTGTTTATGTTCTGCTTCCTGTTTTATTTTGATAGTCTGTGTTCTGTCCTGTCATGTCTAGCTTTACTTTGTTTTCCCGCCTTTGTTGATTGTCCTGCCCCGCCCTAATGTGTTTCACCTGTTGTACCACCTGTCCCTCATTTGTTCATTACCTCTTGTATTTAACCCCCGTGTTTCCTTTGTCTCTTGTCAGTTCGTTTTGTCTTGTGTTGTGCCTGCATTTGTATCCCTGTGCCGTCAGTTTGTGTATCTTTTTGTATCCCATTGCTGTTGTTTTTCTGTTTTCTCCCTGCCGTACGTTGTGAGTTTTCCAGTCTCTGTACTGCCATTTTTTGTTATATTAAACCCTGAAGTTCTACCACCTCCTGCCTGTCTGCCTCTCTCTGCGTTTGGGTCCTCTTTTCCCTGCTCACTATCACATTTCCTTGCTCACACTTTTCTAGTACTTTTTCTAGTACCTCGAAAAATGTATTTACCAGTGTGTGTGATGATTTTACCACAGCAGAGTAAGCAGACTTGATGATATTGGAATTCTACAAATTTCTTTCCACACAAGCACTTAAAGTTCAGCCCCATTGTTTGGTGAAGAGGACAAATGCAAACCTTTCTCAATTGCAGCTTTGACTTAATGACGTAAATCGGCACCCAGGCATTTGCAAAGGTCAGTGCAGTTCAGAGAAAGAACAACACAAATCTGAACAACAGCATCTACACAGAGAAACAAGCCTCCCCACTGTCCTTGGAGCTTGTTCGTGGAACAGTGAGTGGGTTCGTTACTTTCTACTCAGTCAGTCTGAGAAGACAATGCCTCCTTTTTGTCTCAAAGGACAAAAGTGAGGTCATACTCTGTTTCCTTATACAACCTTCCCAAGTTACATTTGGACTGTATGCATCATGGTGGGTAATGTCACAAGAGCTCTACAACAAGACCTTCTTAAAAGTACTACTTTTCTGTAGGCCAGATCTCTCCCATTTAGGAACACACTTATTTGAGTCATGAAGCAACTAATGCATATTAATTACATTTCTTTCTGTTCTCTTACTTTGTATATTTTGACTGTTATGCACCACAACAGTGTGTTTACATGCACAGCAGTAACCGGGGTCTTACCCGTTCTCCTCATATACATAAGCGGGGAAGAAAGGGAGGAATGACGGTTACAGTAGGTGGCGCTCTGCCAGCTAACATCTGGTCAGAATAAGGTTTTTTCTTCCAGTTTACTTTTATCAAAATCACAAAAAAACATCAAGAAAAGAGTCTTTTTGTAGTACTTGCCATGGGGAAGTCCTCAGTGGATTTAAAGCAGGGGTCTTCAACGTTTTTAAGGCCAAGGACCCCTCAGTTGAAAAAGAGATGGAGCAGGGACCCCCTACTTAGATATTGTATGAAATAGAGTTACATATTAAAGGTGCTCTAAGTGATGTGATGCGTTTGTTAGGCTGTAGACAGCCCAGGCTCCACAAACGCCAACAAAAACAAACTGCGCCAACCTGCACCACTAAACATAACAAACAGTGTTCTAGCCAATAACCGACCAGAAGGATTTGGGGGTGGGGGTTGGGGGGTTAGTGCACGGAAGGGAGGGGACGGGATGAGGAGGAGGGAGGGGCGAGCTAGCCTCATTTCGTTTGACAATACTTTGAACGTCAACAAGTAACATCACCCAACATCGCTTAGAGCACTTTTAACCTGGGCCTACAATAACGTATAGGGCGGACTAGAGTCTTTATACATACCTCTTTATGGTGCCTTCAAAACTAAGCTATTAAAATAATAATTGTTGACATATTCATATATTTATACATCATGTTTTAATGTTAGAATGTGGCATAGTGAATCCTTAAGCTTAACTTTATCTGTGGATGGCTACCTTATGGCTGTCTACAGTACCTATAGGCACTTAAGCCTATCATCAATATTGTGTAAATTAAAAAAAATATATATATTATTACAAATAATATGTTGGATTCAAGTTTTTTTGTTTACTATTGAACAATAATTGTGTGGCCACCCTGCAGCTCCTAGGGGTCTTGGAGCCCCTGTTGAAGATTTCTGGTTTAAAGATTTAAACCTTGTGTTGGGGCCCATAGAGAATGCTTATATGTCCAGCATCTACAACTTTTAGCTACCTACACCCTTGGGTGGAGAGCGTGGATAGGTGGAGAGGGTGGACAGCTTCAGATAGCTGCATCACAGAGGACTTTTCATGGTCCTCTCATGTCAGCACCTCGGTGAAGAAAGCCGGTCAACGCCTCTACCACCTCAGACGCATCAGAGACTTCAGCCTGGATTGGGAACAGGAACAAGAGGGATCACCCAGCCTGCAGAGGGTATTCAATGGCTGTGGTAGAAATACTGTATTAGAGAAATTGGCAGTGTGGGAAAACGTTACACAGCTAACTGTAACCAGTATCATCCATCGCTCCCTGTCATTGCATTACTGTAACTACCTCACAGTATTGTATATCTTTCTACTCTATTTTGTGTATATAGGTTGAGGCGAGGCCATATTGCCTTGCAATATGACATCAACCACTCTACTACTTAGAGCTCAACCTGTTTTGCAAGTACAAAAGAAACAGGGGGAAGGTTTGCTGGGTGGAAGTTATGTAATGCCAGATTGGCTGGGACATCTGTGAGCTGCTTGGAAGTGAAACTAGACTGAATGGAGTTTTGATTAGTTAGAGCCAAAACATTTTCTCCCCACAACCATGCATCCGTTCAGCTGTCTGGACTGTTCTCCACCTGCAGATTTCTTTCAACCACCTAATTGATTGGGTTTAGAGCTTGACTGGCATCGTCAGGCATTCTTTGTAGGTCTCCAAGAGCAGTCGGAACAAAGCCACAAGGAAACCATACTACAGCAGTGGAAACACACAGTGCAAGGCACAATCAAAGGGGAGAATGAATGAGAGAGATCTTGCATAACCAACAGCACAGGATATTACACGGAAACAAATTACATAGCAATAAATGAGAAATGAGAAAAAGGCACACGATTAGTCTGTAATCTGTGACAAATGTACTATAAGGAATCAGAAGTGCATTGACGTACACACATCATAAGCTCAGCATCATTCACCTCAAACACAATTACAGTGTGTTTCAAAAGCAAGCATACATGCAAGGTTACAGTACATTACTGTATTAATAAAACAAAGACACTTTTAAAGAAAAATATGTTTAGGTTGCTGTGGGAGGGTTTTGGAGGATAGAAAGTGTGTACAGACACACACACACAGACACACACAGACACACACACACACACACACACACACACACACACACACACACACACACACACACACACACACACACACACACAACCCTGCAGCTCACCAGAACATTTTGCACCTTTCCTATCCCCTTCTGTCAATCTTCTGCATTGTTAGTTCTCAGAACCACTCTCTGTCTGTTCATTATCATTCACTGCTGATTATCACATCACCACAGAGAGCCGGTTGGCCATTCATTCAGGTTTCAATGGGAATGACGCAAATCCCTGACCTGTTTAGTGCCCCGTGACCTGGACCTGTTCTCTTGGACTGTGGCTCTATTGCATCTACACAACGACAGGTTGGAACAGCTGAGCGATGGTGTCCAAAACCTGCTGCAGTCCTGCTGAGTCTCTCCTGGCATGATCTTATCTCTGATGTTACCTAAAGTATGTGGTGTTTTGTTACATAACTGCTTATTTTGCACCAAAGTGTTTCAACTAGACCTGACAGAAACATATTAAACCAAAATACACATCAACGTTTGTCTCTGCTACCTCCTGCATCTTGCTGGTTAGCTGGCATTACATTACTCTACTTTTTTATCCATTACTTAAATTTGGGTACAGTTAAAAAGCATTTCTGATGTATATGTGTGTGTGTGTGTGTGTGTGTGTGTGTGTGTGTGTGTGTGTGTGTGTGTGTGTGTGTGTGTGTGTGTCTGTGTGTGTATGTGTATATATGTATATTTTCTGCATTCGCACATACATGCACACACCCATCATGTTAACATACCTTTTTACGCTGTCATTATATCAGTTGTTACAGATTAAACTATCTATCTGGAACAAATGTTTATCGTTACCTGTTGTTGCCTTGAGCTATTTAACTATTCACTTATTCTTATTCTACAACATAAATACCCTTATCATTATAACTGCGACAATACACAAATCGTAGCATTTTACTTTTTCACCACTTTTCCTCATTTTTATGCATTTATTTAGGTTGTTTATTAATATAATAACCCCTTTCTTCTCCTCCTCTTCCTAGCACATACCTGCATATTTCTCTGGTCACACGTACGCAAATGAACACACATCACACACTTTCATACATTTTGTCCCACTTGTCTAATTTGTTTGTCTAATTTGTCATCTTCTTGCACTAATAAAGAAAAAAACATCAAAGAGATTAAAAAAGTAGTACTTCTTATCAATATATAGTCCAAAGACACCCATAAAAGATGGTTGCAGCTCTGATGAACTTATAGGCTACTTTTTGTAAATATGCTTGGAATGGGGTATTCAAAATAAGAAATACAGTATAATGTGTCTGTTCTCAAAACTGACCTAAAGTTGTGTATACAAGTGCAATAATCCATCTACTTCAGTTACAGTGCGTGTGGCTGTAATGTTCAGTCTCAGTTACGAGGCTGAAACTCTGCATGAGTGCTGCCATCTACTGGTTGTTAAATGTACTACTGCTGTATTATTATCCAAACGTTTTGTACTCTGAAAATGCAGTAATACAGCAATACATCAATAACCTATACAAACACGTTTAAAGCAACAGTATTTTCAAGTAAAGTTTTATCAAGTTAATGTTTAATGCCATGCTGTAAATCACCATGTATTTCTAGCACTGCTTGCCCTCTGTACTGTATCATTCAGAAGTTTCCATCTGTATTGCATCCAAAGCATAGATTGCATCCCAAAAACAGCTATCATACTAAATTTTGATTTTGCCTGTGCCCTCAAAAGTTGCCAACTTAATAATTTATTAATACTTATGTATCGGCTTTAGCATTCTGGAACAAGATACATAGATGCTTTCTATGTTTTGCTATGGACAGTTTATGATGAGCAACGAGGTATAGTAGGTTGTTAATTAACAAGCTGTATTGAAAAATTGAGGCGTGTTGCCTTTGCGTTTACCGTTTATTTCTTTTTTTGTAAGTTACGACATAATTACTTGATTTGCATGAAACGGTTTTCAAGTTTTTTCATTAAAAAACTCCTGCCGAAACCCGGGATCGAACCAGGGACCTTCAGATCTTCAGTCTAACGCTCTCCCAACTGAGCTATTTCGGCTTCTCTGAAATACTCTGCAATGTAGACTCATTGTGACGATAGAGGGCGCCCTGGCCTCACGAAAATTACGTTGGGATATAAATGTTATTAGATTTTACCTAAATTATATTAAAATGTAAAAACCATCCAAACTTCTAACTGTAGCCTCTTTGTTTTCGTTACCTTACCTTTCTTTTACCTCTCGAAAACCACGGAGGAAATTGGGCGGCAGCTTGTAAACGCGCATAGATATATACACAACGCGAGGCAGACAAATTAAGCGGTTTGATTTGCCTACTAAAGATTGAACACGCCATTTGATTGGCGTTTAGAAAGATTGAATTTGCCTACTAGTTGGTTGTCAAATTATTGATTTAGACCTTTGATTTACTGGCGAAAGATTGAACACGCTATCCAAGGTTATCCAATGATTGAACTCGCGATGTGATTGCCGAGGGCGATTTCAGTTTGCATATAGGCTACTAACTTGTTGGGTGCAATGTTGGATTATAAAGTGGTGCCTTATAATCCAGGGCATATATGAGGTGCCCTTAATCTGTAGCTACTGTAGGTTTATAAATCGTCAAAATTAGATAGCCTAGATTAAATTATACTACATTATTATTTTTTCTCACGAAAACTGAGTTTGATTTTAACATATATAAAAGTCATACTTTGTAACTTTCCCTCTTCAGTCCCTTACAGGAGCTGTAGTTCCAATGAGACAACCTGCCTTTAAAATGCAAAAAAATATCAAAACTAGTAGCTGTGGCCTGATTGTTGTAAATGTAAGTGCTGCTGAACTACTTTTAACCTTACATGAGCAACATGTGGATGTAGCCACCAGAGATCAGTCTAGCATAGGATATTTTGCACCAGGCACTATTGACAGCTATAAGAGATATTTTGATTGTTTCCCCACACTATTCATAGCAAATGAGCATTTTAGCATCTAGTGTCTACAAAACAGTTTCCTAAATTAGAAGGCTCAAATAACCTCTGATATGTGTGGCTACGCTTCTGTTGTTCTTTCAGTGTGGTGTAATATGCTGCTAGTACTATAAACTGCATGTTTAGGGTAACGTTAAGGGTTTTACAAAACCCACATAGATGTGCATTGACCCATGCAAATTCACACACCCCCCTTTGTCTCATTGTCTCAACGAGTGTTGGGTTTTAGATGCAGTCCCTGAGCAACAGAGGCCAGTGCACTGCACCCAAAGTCAGACATGATGATGTTGAAATCAAGTTTAATGTTTGAGTTAGCTCTTACAGTGCTCAAGCCATCTCTCATATGATACTCCCCAGTTTGATTGCTAAGCTACTGGGACACACAGTGACAACAACCATAGAAATAAAATCGATTTAATTATATTTCCATGTAACAACACTATACACAGCTATTTATATCATTATTTACACAGCTGCTTTATAATCAAACAGAGCAAGGAACAACAGCATTGATTTGAAACACATCTGTATGTGTAATAATAATAATAATAATAATAATAACAGTGAACTTTCTAAGTCGTGACCCAAAATATCTTTCGTAAACATCCATTACATTTAGCAGAGCAACCCCAACATTTACCTTGAGCTGTACTTGTGCAAGTTATGATGTTCAAATCATAAAGTTCAAATCTGAGGGTGTCTTTGACAGGCTGGGGAAAGGCAGTGGTCCACAGTTAGCCAGACATCATGGCTGCATGGAGTCCATGATGGAAGAGGTCAGTCATGATGCAAGAGCCAGCGGATGCAGGCAGCATGTGTGGCAGATGTTGAACTAAGGGCGGAGAGGCCATAATTATATTTGTAAGCATTTTCACTAACCAATGACGGGTCTGAGCTGATGTTATTCAAACAGTGATTTGGTTTATCATAACTGTTTTAGGGTGTCTAAATTCTCTCCAACATTGTCTGGTTGTTTTGAAGAGCACTGAACAGCCTTCCAGCTCATGCATCATCATATGAGCTTCTAATGCACAGTAGTACTGTACATTGTAATCATGCTGTTTGCCTCACAATGGGGTTTCCCTTTCAGTACTACTTACAGTACCCTTTCAGCATTCACCAATACAAATCCTTTTTTGTTATAAAATCGGCATACTATACACAAGTAAGCCATGCAAAGAATAAAAACATAGCCCAAAGTATTTGTTCCTTGAACAGAGACGTATTCACAGCAACAACACAATAAGCGGCTTTATTGGAAGTTGTTTATAATACAGGCCTACATAAATACATTTTATTTGATTCATAATTTGTGTCATAATTCATAGACTTCATTTAAATATATCAACGAATTTCCAAAAAAACAGGATCTTCTGTGTGCGTGTGTGTGTGCTGTTACATTACCAATCATAACACCACATGGTTTTTCATCTTCTTTTTGACAGATTTTTCAGTGTCTTCACTGACTTTTTGGACATCAGGGTGAGGTGCAAAAAGTTGGGAGTTTTGCTTGTACATATTGTGCAATATCAAAACTGGCAGTGCAACTCCCCAAAAAAACCTATTATAATTTCCTTTCCATAAATAAAGACATTTGCACCATAAGTTGATGCAGAAAAGGCACAAATTGTTGCAGAAAAATTCACCAGAATGTGGAAAATGAAGTGTTTGATATGCTAAAAATTTCAATTTTGCTCAAAAGTGGAGCTCTCAACCCCCCCAATGTTGAACCCAAAGTTACGCCTTTAGGCTCTGCACATTACCTTTGAGTTTAATCTCATCTCTTTCTATTAAATTCACTGTGTGTGTGTTAATTCTTTTTTTAAATCTAAATCGGTTTCCACATTCTGGAACAAGATAAATAAATGTTTCCTATGTTTTGCTGTGGACAGTGGATAGATAGATAGATAGATAGATAGATTTTTGTACAATAAGCACTAGTAGGTTGATGATTAACATGGTGTAGTGAGAAGTTACAATCTGTTTGAATATTGTTTTCTTGTATTTAGCCTTGCATTTGATTTGAAACTCAAACGTTTGTCTTTGTTTTGATAGCTGTGACCCTAAGGTTGTGACATTATGATCTAAATGGAATAACAGTGTTCTTTTTGCATTAAAAGACTCCTGCCGAAACCCGGGATCGAACCAGGGACCTTTAGATCTTCAGTCTAACGCTCTCCCAACTGAGCTATTTCGGCTTGCATAGCTATTACGTGCGATGTGTTTACTTTACTTTAAAATTAATGCTTAAAGACATTTTTTTTTTCTCAGAAAAACTGTGTTGGAATTATAATGTTATTTGTTATCAAATTATATTAAAATGTAAAAATCATCCAAACTTGTAGCTGTGGCCTGTTTGTTTTCGTTATACCTTACCTTACCTTGTCTTTTCGTGATGAAGGATGAAATCGCCTGTGTGCCTTTATGTGCCTCTTCTACGCGATGGTGCTGCTGTGTTTTAATGTGCTGGGCAATGTCATTTTTCCCGCCGTGCGCTACATTAAAATAAATGCAATACACCTTACAAAAAGCGTGGAGATTGTCGATATGACTAGGTAAGATGCATGTAAATTGTTGCGCCCAACACTGTTAAAATGTACAGCTATATTTCGATCGGGTCTGAACTTTCCGCTAAGCTTGCGCAGAGATCAACTGCGCAACTGGGTTATCTGGTTGCCAGGTTGAGGTGACAAACGGGTTGAAAATTGTATATGGTGTGATGATTGTGTGAATATGATGCGTTTCATACAATATCTGGCAACTGGTCAACATTAGACAAACATATTGGTCCGATTATTTATAAAGGAGTTTGGGCCCGGGAGAAATAACAAACCGGGAGGGCTCCGGGAGATATGGCTAACAAACGGGAGAAACCCGGAAAAAACGGGAGTGTTGGCAGGTATGGTCTAAAGCGATAACAATTTTTTTTCTCAAAAAAACTGTGTTGGAATTATAATGTTATTTGTTGTTAAACTAGGCTATATTAAAATGTAAAAATCTTTTTTACAAGTTGAACAACTTACAAGTTTGTTTTCGTTATAGCCTACCTTACCTTTCTTTTACCTCTCAAAAACCACGGAGGAAAGTCGGCAGCATACGTGACAGAGACAAATGAAGCGATTTGATTTACAGGATTTAAATGTTATTTGAGTTTAACTAAAATTATATCAAAATGCAAAAATCATCAAAACTATAACTGTGGCCAGTATGTTTTCGATAGGTTTGAGTGCTACTGAATTATTTTGCCCAGCAGGCTTCATCCCACATGGATGACCTTCTTTTTCCCATTCTGCAGAGGTCTGTATCGCCTCCCTCCCACGCAACAAAAAGCCTAAGTTTTCAAACAGCATGCTGGCAGCTTTTCAACTAATGCGTTCACTATAGCTCTCTGGGAGGAGCATGGCATGAACACTGCAGGTAAGCTACTGGAGGTGCTCACTGCCTACTGAGGGCACCCATACTGAACATGGGTGCACCCACTTGAAACAGTAAAGGATGGCGTCTCATTAGAAAGCATAATGCCAGTTCAACAGTGAAGTTTGCTTTCACGATGCCAACAGTGACAAGATTATGCTAAAATTAACATACAAATTTTACCACCTACACACTATATTATTGCCTACTTTCTGATTATTATAAGTGCACAATCATATGCAACTTTCAGTCCATTTTTAAAACAGACCTCATAGAATCACAATAAATAAACATGAGTATCCTATATGTTTATTTATTGCAACAATGTGCTTGTGTCTATGGAGAACGTGATGTTCTTTAGCTCAGCAGTATATCACTGTGTCCCTTCCGGTACCAAGGGATTAATCATGTGAGCTATACAGACAGGGTGTACATTGTCCTCATGCTGTTCCCTTCACAGTAGGTTTATTTATTTTTTTGCAATCCACAAACTCATAGCAGAAAGCATACATAAATTCAAAAAGACATGAGTACAGTACAAAGGCATCAAATACAGACCTCAGTATTTCATTTTTATTCATATAATTCAACATTGCATGGTGATACATTCACATAAAAACAACACCATGAAGAAAACTTATAAAGATAGCATATTCTTGGTGTATACATACAGTATAATATATATATATATATTTTTTCATGTGTTTACATTCAAGAACACATCAACTGTGTGTGTCATATATTACACAACCTCTGTAATGAGCCCCAGTGTGTGTACATCATCAGAACAGGGAACACACAAGCAGGTAGAACAAAGTCAACAGGAAACACAAGTCCTATCAAAAATCCTACAATCTGTTAGTGCTCGGCTGTAGTGACAGGTTGAGTTGACCCATGGGACCACATGTTTGGATGAGCCAGCTGCAACTGAAACACTCTAAATCTAGAAAAGTCAATCTATAATTATATACAGACCAAGTGACTTGTACTGCTGATTTCACATGAAATACATTTTAATCTGGTCACTATTTACAACATGTACATTATTGTTATTTCAAAGGAGAAATGCATGCTTTATAGTATGCCAAAACCTCAAACTAAACCACAGTGGACAATTAAATATAATGTAATCCAAAACAATTGACCTGCAATGAATACTAGTTTTTTTTAAGGTCATAAGTATCCTTTTTGTTTTGAGAATGTGTCAGAGAGGTGTTGATTGAACTCAACGGTTATTTTTAAGATTGTCATTTTTGGTGATGGCACCAACACTGGACTGCATTATGTTAAAAAGTGTTCCTGTTATTTTCTCCTTCACCTGTCTATTTTACAGTATCATAGCTACTTCAGCACAGCCAGCTGACTTTACCACATAATTCTGTCAACATTTAATAAATCATTAAATAGATTTCTTTTTTTACTATTAGCAGTAGTTAGCAATTTGGGCAAAGAGGCATTGCTAAAAGAGTTAGATGAGACGTTTGATAGCACTCTCATATGTGTATACATGGCTGTGTTCGCCGAAATCGCATAGTATCAGTACGTACTTAGTATGCATACTATCGTTCAACATACAGTAACCAATGTATCTTTTAGGATGCACTGAGCTGTAATTACCACGTCACTTTCTGAGAGCTCTTGCCCGTTGCAGACATGTAACCATGGTAACCCGTGCCCCCTTCAGCTCTACCTGCATCACCAGATAATGCTTACATTACTGAAAAAGGTAAGCAACTAGTCCAATGGTCGTTTTTTTTCTTAAATTATTTTTTCTTCTACTGGGTGAGCTAGAGGTCGCCCCGCGGTTGCAGAGTTCTAATAGAAATGTAAATTGAAGCGTTATTGACATAGAGAGGCAAAGTCCCTCCCTTTCTGGTGGACCACCATTGGACCTTAATTTGGAAACAAAATATGTATTGTAGTGAATGGGGAGAGACAAATAATTTTTTTTTATCCCGTTTGAATTGAGCCATGATATAGCTACACATACGATGTTTGCCAATTTAAAAGATAATTTTGCTGTCTCAGTTTCTTGTAAAACTGTTAAAGTATAAGAATGAAAATACGTAGCCTAATTAGAAAGACTACTCACCCCAAAGTCGCATGAGTGACGTCTCGCTAATGCTACGATGCCGGTGTGTTTTGTACCGGAATGTAACGTTACTCACACAAGCAACAGGTCTTGCTTGCTCTTTTCCTTCCCGGCTGATAAAAAGACACTGGATAAAACACATCAGGTAAGATAATGTTACATGTGTAGTAGAACAGAGCTAAGCTAGCTAGCTAGACGGGATATGTAGTTTACTTAGCTTATCTTTTAAATTGACGAAATTTTTGTGCTAAGCTAAGCTGTTGGCTGAAGCTTCATATTGATTGTAGCCTACACACAACCATGGTATCAATCTTCTCATCTAATTCTCTGCAAGAACGCCAATGAGCCTATTTCCCAAAATGTCAAACTCTGGCCTTTAATCAATGTGCTTACCTTCTCCAAGCAGTATATGCAAAACATCAATAAGACATTGCACCATTTGATTCAAATTTAAGAGCAAAAGAGTTGCATTTATATGAAAGAGCATTGCAATATTTTATGTAAACACTGTAACATTGACAGTTTAGTAACTACTTATGCTAAAGAAAAACTGCATTTAATAATTCACACTAGCCATTAATTGTTCTCTGACTTGTTCCCCTCCTACACCTGGAAACATTTACATCTCATTATTCTATCATCGCTGTGTCTTGCTTGTGAATATCCAGCGTGATCCCTTTTTAGTTCAAAATACACATATACCATCAGAGCAGAACTAAGACAGAGACCATATTAAATACATTCAAAGAGTTTGATAAGTATTTATTTGTTCGAACTGTCAATGTTTATTTTAAAGATGCCTTGGGGCATTTGAGTGGGTGGCAGACCAGTTTATCTGCTGCTAAACACATTCTTTGGAGCAGTTAGGTAAGCACCACTATGAGAACGCTATCATACAACTCCATTTGCAGTGTTGGGGAGTAACAGAATACATGTACCCGCATTACATATTCAGAATGCAAATTATGACTAACTGTATTCTGTTACAGTTACAATTTAAATAGTTGGTATTTAGAATACAGTAACAATGGATTACATGACGCTACTTCTCTGTTGCATGAGTTTATTCACTCTCTGAATAAATTAAGGCAACTTCATGCATTTCCCAGAAGCCCCAATATGAAAACGAAAATATTAGTTATTTGCGTGATCAGTCACAATGGAGTTGGAACCGGCACAACAGAGCCAAGACAGGAATCCGTTTCTATCTTGGAAATTCAAACAGCATTTCACATTAAAGAAAGAACAGGGAGAACGAAATATAACTGTACAGTGCAACCTCTGCTTGTCAGCAACCAACCTCCTTTCAGCGTCCAAATTACTCCACCTCCAAATTACTCCCCCTCCAACCTGAAGAAGCATCTTAAAGTAATTATTTTTTTTTTAATTAGCCAGGGGGTAGTCGTCTGCTGTAGTTTTACTGGCCACCTTGCTATTTTATAGTTGACGTGCAACTTTACATTCTCCTACGTGCTGATTTACCAGCTCCAGAGCCGTTGAAAGACTAACCCAGTTTGACATGCTAGCTAACGTTAGCTAAAATTAGCTTGTGGTAGTTTAGACTGCGGTTAGATTTTTGTAGAATGCAGTTCAGGACTACAAATACAACAATCTATTTGCTTGTTTAGGTACACATTCAGCCAGTTGAAACAGAAGAACACACCAGAATAGACCTGGTTAGTAAGCTGTATGTGATGGCCGCATTCCTACACTTATAAAATGCAATTCAATGTGGAAGTAATCCAAGTATTCAGAATACGTTACTCAGATTGAGTAACGTAACGGAATACGTTACAAATTACATTTGTGGGCATGTATTCTGTAACGGAATACGTTTTGAAAGTATCCTTCCCAACGCTGTCCATTTGTAAACAGACTTCACAATTTGAAAGAGTGCAAATTATATACACTTTTGTGTTTGCTGTTGTTTGATTTTCTTCAGCAGCAGAGGCTGTGCGCACCACAGTGACGACAACATCCTGCTCTCACGGATGCCTGAGGTGAACATTAGCTGTGTTTAGCATGGGCTTGCTGCTGGTGGTTACATTTAAACATCTCCCAGAGGTGAAAATGTGTTTTTGACATACTGGCTTCACGCACCAGTGAGTTTCATAATAGAACACACCTGCGACTCTATCCTGCTTTTTAATTGTACTAGCCCAGCCCATGTGTGTAAGTCTCAGAGGATCTCTGCCAAACAGCGGTCAGTACCTTTGCTTGCTTCCAGCCGCACCTGCCGGCTGCTTTTTCTGTTCTCCACCCAGGAGTTGTGTATGATAGTGCCCCCTGGTGAAGGGTCTACCTGAAGCAGGGACACCACCCTTTTCTTAACCTTAGCACGGAGGGCACGGCGTAGCTTCTGTCGGGTGAAAGCGTAGAGCAGAGGGTGGGAGACAGTTGTGCCGTAGGCCAGGGCTAAGAACCAGAGGCGTAGGCTGACCAGGGAGTCACTGGGGCCTATGCCCAGGATAAGCATGTTGGTCACAGAGAGGGGAGCCCAACAGCCCAGAAAGGTGGTGATAATGATGAGGGACATCTTGAACACCCGCCTCTGCCGCTCGCGTCGATCCCTGTGTCGCCGCACTGCCCGCCTCAGGGCAATGATGGCCGACACAGAGGCCTGGACGCTCGTGGTGGGCATGGCGGTCGCAGCACTTGTGTCAGAGGTGACTAGCGGAGCAGAAGAAGACAGCGCAGGTGGGGAGGTAGCTGTGGGGGTGGGGGAGGAGGAAGGGATGAGGGGAGGATGGCTGAGCTGTTTAGTACCATCTGTGGTGCACTGCTCCCCTCCTACCTCCCCACCACTATTATTCTTTCTGAGCCCCATTTTTTTTTTCTGTCTCTTGTGGGGCCCCCTGAACTGCTGGCCCTTCTTCATGTGGGAGCCAATGCGGATGTTTAAAGCCCTCAAAATTCTGGAGTAGGTAAACAGCATAACTGCCACTGTGGTGAAGAAGATGGGTACCTGCAGGATAAGATGGAAATGCATACCCAGGCCTGTGTGGTAGTCCTGCCCGCCAACACACAGCAGTGTCTGGTTACGCCACGCTGGCACCACGGTGGAACTGATACCATGTGAGGACAACGACAAGCGTGTCACCTTCCCTCTCTCCTCTGCTCCTTCTCCACTGGACCACTGCACCTCTAAGAATGGGATAAAAAACACAGATACCGAGGTGACCCAAACGGCAGCCAGGAGCAGCGTTGCTCTACGTGTGGTCAGCAGCCTGTTGGCAGGCCGCACTGAGATGTCATATCGGTCCAAGCTGATGACCAGGATGTTGATGGCTGTGGATATGCTGGCAAAGGTGACACATGCCTCGTGGAAGCAGCAGAGCAGGGCCAGGTTTGGTCCTGGAGGCAGCAGCACAATCACCAGAGTGAGGGGCAGACACAGCACACACACCGCCACATCCAGCACATGCAAATTGACAGTCACCATATTGCTCACCGAGTCCACTAAATTGGATTGAGAGAAGTAGAGCACCAGCACCGTCAGGTTGCTGCTGAAACCCAACACTAGCTCCAGCATGAGGAAGGAGGTGAGCGACACTTGGAAGCCCAGCGAGTATGGCGTGTGCCACGACGCCGGGCTGCTGGGCAAGCCCCCTCCTTCATGCTCCTGAAGGACTCCCATTCCCTCCAGGCCGGCCACCGTCCCGAGCCAGTCACTGGAGGCTGGGCCTGGGGTGTAGCTGTCAGTCTCCATGACGACCTCTCAGCCCTCATATATTGTATCTGTCACACTGTTGATGAGCTCCCATGATGCACCAGGCTGAGCCTCCATGATGCAGGGATGAATAACAGCTTGGTGACAGCGCTGGGAAGACAGGAACACAATCCAGACAGATGAGAAAATGAAATGTCGAGGAGAAAGCATGTCAGACATCTCAACATTACTTTGGATAGAAAAGTCAAAACAGACCCATGTTGACTAAAAGAAGAATATCTATCTATCTATCTATCTATCTATCTATCTATCTATCTATCTATCTATCTATCTATCTATCTATCTATCTATCTATCGATTGATTGTTATAAATATGCATATATCATCCATCGTCTGCAGATTGAACAGGTGCTGCATTATGCATCAATCCAGCCTTCAATCTGTCTCCTATCAGTATCCCTGATTACCATTTAGGCTCAGCCACAGCCTGAGACCTGAACACAGGCTGTTAGAACTGCAGGCCGCCACAATAGGCCATCAGTATGTGTACTGGAGCTCAGGGGAATGGGCTATTGAATGACGATAAGTAATCAGACCAATCAACTGCCCTCTCAGTGGATCAGTAAAAACAACACATTCAGCAACGGACACAAAAAATTGGTTATGCTCTCTAGTCTGCCAGCTGTAGCAGACCACATGATTTATGTGAAATACCTCTACTGCCAAAAGAGTATATTTATTACAGAAGTGTTGGAATGTTTCAGCCAAACTGAGTTAAGTTAATTCATTTTTGTATCAGCGACAGCGTCACATCTGAAGAGTTAATTCACTAAAGTATACTGTGGAAGGACATCAAGGAATAGCTGCAGAATAAACCAACGGTAAACATCAATCATAAAGCAGATATAAAGCAGATTTCAGGGAGATTTATGTGATTAAAAACAGGTACAACAAATTGGTAATTTGAACTAAGCATGAACCTACCAAAACAAATACTTTAAATTTTAAATTTAAATTAAAAGAATTGCTCTGAACTTTGGGAAATACACTTATAGCTGGAGTCAGGCGGTGTTTAGCTTAGCTTAGCACAAGTGCTGGAAGCATGGGGAAACAGCCTGGCTCTGTCCAAAGTCCAAAATATGTCCACCAGCACTTCTAAAGCTCACCAACATATCTTGTTTGTTTAATATGAACATAAACAAAAATGTAAACATGCTTTTAGGGGGAGTTGCTGTACATGCTGTAACTATTTCTTGACACCACTCACGACGCTATAAAACCACAAGTTGTTGTTTTCATATTTCATATTTGTGTGCTGATAAAACAAACTGATCTTTAGTGATCAAAGTGATCTTAAGAAGTGGTGGTAGGCATTTGTGTGTTGTTTTGAAAGAGCTAGGCTAGCTACTTTAGGTTAGCTATTGCTAAACTAATTATGTTACGACTCTAGCTTTATACTGTACATTACGCACGGCCAAAAATGGGCTACATTCACACCACAAGTCTTAATGCTTAATTCAGATTTTATGTTTAGTGTACTCAAAACTTTAATGTTACCATACTGTACTAAATTAAAAGTTTTGAGTGCAAGCCGTTTCCAAGAAAAATTTAGGTTGAGTTAGCGAATTTGGATTTACAGTGTAGTCTAGAGAAGTTTCAGTCACTTTGTTTAGACATTTGGGCTTTAGGGGAAATTGATTTTTAGTATCTTGTTAAAGGCATAACAAGTACTTTATGAGAGAAAGAGAGAGAGAGAGAGAGAGAGAGAGAGAGAGAGAGAGAGAGAGAGAGAGAGAGAGAGAGAGAGAGAGAGAGAACCTGGATTTAGGGTTGATGATCCAATCCATTGTTTTGAATTCTGGTTGTGGTGATTAAGGCTGGTGGCTCTAACTTATTCTTTAGTAACAATGGCATTAAATGGAGGACAAAAAAAACTATTTACAAGTGTTGACTTCAACTAAATATCAACCAACAACTAGACTGCTGTCATTCAGTGCTGCAGCTCGCAGGTCATTGATGACTTTTGTCGTGCTTTTTTGTTATAGCTGTTAGACACAGCCTGTTGGTACACAGGCACCAGTATCTTACTGTTGTATTGACAACCACAGGATTAAAGGCAGTGAGCACTGTGCGGAACACAGCTGATTAGAGCGTGGCCACTGATTGCACCTGTGGGAAATCAATTGAATGATTAAACTCACAGCTTCCTTTCCCGTAAAATCATTAAAAGGTGAACATTTCAGAATCAAGTGTTACAGATCTAACAGATCAACTCTTATCTGCTGGCAACAAGACATTCGGTTAAGCGATGGACTCTCCCAGTTTCTGTTGCCACAGAAACCCTACTACAGTACTGGCAGAGGTGCCATAGTATCAAAGTGTGTGACACTGAGCTCGTTGGTGATGCCATGCTAGTGACAGATGGTAGAGAAGTAGAGTTAAAACATCTCTCAACTACAAAAAAGCTTGAAACATGTTACATTCATACAAAAATGATAAGGGAAAATGATAAGGGAGACAAAAACAAATTCACATACTGACATACAACATGTCTGTTTGTATGTTGACTTTCATGTGTTCCTGTTCAGCAGAATGGGAGAGGAAAGGGAAGTCCCCTAAAATCAACAGCAAAGCAATATAAGCCAATTATAGACTTCATGGAAACAAGAGGCAAGCTTCTACAGAACTGTTTAAGCTAGGGAGGAAAGATACAGATTTATGGTTTAGCTTAAACCTGTTTTTAAGAAAGAGTTATCTCATGGGGTTGTAAGGAGAAATGAAAGGAGGGATACTGGAGAAAGTAAAGTTTAAAAAAAAAAGAATTGAAGGTGTGCATGAGCGCAGCCCTGCAGTCACTTTGCTTGACTCATTTTGGAGGTTTCCAGCTGCTCCATTCGTGAGCAGACTGTCTGATTTCCACTAGGGGTGCACCGATCCGATATTAAGATCGGATATCGGTCCCGATATTGACAAAATAGCTGGATCGGGGATTAAGAAAAATTAACAGATCCACGGGCCGATCCAGTTTTGTTAGTTTTTTCCCCTCTGTCGCACGCGTGTCGCATGCTGGAAGAGTTGAGTGTACAAATAAATAAGAATCCAATACATTACATCTATGTTATTTTGTCTTAGTTAGGAAAGTAATGTTCAGTTAGGAAAGCCTGGTGCCTTTAGTCTCTTCCACATAGTGGCAGAAAGGTATAAGGTGGAAGGTATAGTGTATTATAGTGTATTATTAATTCAACAACGGTATCAGATCGGTATCAGGTATCGACAGATACACAAAGTCCAGTCATCGATATCGGTATCGGGACTTAAAAAGTCAGATTTGCGCATCCCTAATTTCCACCAGAGGCTGGAACTGCAGAGTGAAGATAAGGGGGCATGGGAGTGGGGAGTGGGGAGTGGGGGGGGGTTGTCAATTGAAAATGTAGAGAAGTGGTGGATTCTTGTTTAAAAGAAGGCATGCATCACCTGGAAGTAGGACATCTGAAAAACACGCTGGAAACCTGAGACAGATTACGGAAAATGTGAGGGAAGGGAGTAGAAAAGAAGAATGAGCCAGGGGCCTGGTAAACAAGATGTCCCAGTGGGCAGAGGTGGCAGCTCTTTTTTCCACTCTAAAGTCCGACATCACTAACTGCTGCTGGTTTCCTGGTTGCCTCCAGAACATACTGCTTATGTCCCAAAAGACTCCACTCACGATTGCCTGAGTGAAAAGCATGATGCCTGCACGAGTAAGATGCTAAGCACAGAAAAAGTGGATAAAAATTGCCAATCTTAAAATTGCAGCAGAAAAAAAGCAGCAATCTGGTCATAGAATGGAGACTGGAGCTCTATGATACACAGGTTTTCCTGTAATATAGGCATTAATGGTTTGGCTGTGCTAAATTTGATTTATTTTTAGGGAGTTTTGGTGTTATTTTTATACATTACCTTTTTGTAACAAGTTTTCTACTTGAAAAGAGTCAGTTACATTGGTTTTCTGTATGTACCACTGTTTAATCTCGGTTGAGTTGCAAAGGGCATTCATGTGAAGCAGAAGTGTGAAATAGCAATACATACAGTGCCTTGCGAAAGTATTCAGCCCCCTTGAACTTTTCGACCTTTTGCCACATTTCAGGCTTCAAACATAAAGATATAAAACTGTAATTTTTTGTGAAGAATCAACAACAAGTGGGACACAATCATAAAGTGGAATGACATTTATTGGATATTTCAAACTTTTTTAACAGATAAAAAACTGAAAAATTGGGCGTGCAAAATTATTCAGCCCCTTTACTTTCAGTGCAGCAAACTCTCTCCAGAAGTTCAGTGAGGATCTCTGAATGATCCAATGTTGACCTAAATGACTAATGATGAAAAATAGAATCCACCCGTGTGTAATCAAGTCTCCGTATAAATGCACCTGCTCTGTGATAGTCTCAGAGGTCCGTTTAAAGAGCAGAGAGCATCATGAAGAACAAGGAACACACCAGGCAGGTCCGAGATACTGTTGTGGAGAAGTTTAAAGCTTGATTTGGATACAAAAAGATTTCCCAAGCTTTAAACATCCCAAGGAGCACTGTGCAAGCGATAATATTGAAATGGAAGGAGTATCAGACCACTGCAAATCTACGAAGACCCGGCCGTCCCTCTAAACTTTCAGCTCATACAAGGAGAAGACTGATCAGAGATGCAGCCAAGAGGCCCATGATCACTCTGGATGAACTGCAGAGATCTACAGCTGAGGTGGGAGACTCTGTCCATAGGACAACAATCAGTCCTATACTGCACAAATCTGGCCTTTATGGAAGAGTGGCAAGAAGAAAGCCATTTCTTAAAGATATCCATAAAAAGTGTCGTTTAAAGTTTGCCACAAGCCACCTGGGAGACACACCAAACATGTGGAAGAAGGTGCTCTGGTCAGATGAAACCAAGATCAAACTTTTTGGCAACAATGCAAAGTGTTTGGCGTAAAAGCAACACAGCTCATCACCCTGAACACACCATCCCCACTGTCAAACATGGTGGTGGCAGCATCATGGTTTGGGCCTGCTTTTCTTCAGCAGGGACAGGGAAGATGGTTAAAATTGATGGGAAGATGGATGGAGCCAAATACAGGACCATTCTGGAAGAAAACCTGATGGAGTCTGCAAAAGACCTGAGACTGGGACGGAGATTTGTCTTCCAACAAGACAATGATCCAAAACATAAAGCAAAATCTACAATGGAATGGTTCACAAATACATATATCCAGGTGTTAGAATGGCCAAGTCAAAGTCCAGACCTGAATCCAATCGAGAATCTGTGGAAAGAACTGAAAACTGCTGTTCACAAACGCTCTCCATCCAACCTCACTGAGCTCCAGCTGTTTTGCAAGGAGGAATGGGCAAAAATGTCAGTCTCTCGATGTGCAAAACTGATAGAGACATACCCCAAGCGACTTACAGCTGTAATCGCAGCAAAAGGTGGCGCTACAAAGTATTAACTTAAGGGGGCTGAATAATTTTGCACGCCCAATTTTTCAGTTTTTTATCTGTTAAAACAGTTTGAAATATCCAATAAATTTCGTTCCACTTCATGATTGTGTCCCACTTGTTGTTGATTCTTCACAAAAAATTACAGTTTTATATCTTTATGTTTGAAGCCTGAAATGTGGCAAAAGGTCGAAAAGTTCAAGGGGGCCGAATACTTTCGCAAGGCACTGTGACAAAAGCACTATGACCCTGCTTTGACCCAAAGCGCCTCATGTCTGACCCTGGAGAGCACTGGGCTGTTTCACACTGTTCTTTATCCTCAAGTTTGTTATTAAAGCGTAACTCTCGCCAAAATGCAACCTAGGGTCTTTTTGTGAATGTACCCGAGTCAAACTTTCGTTTAAAAGCATATTTAGGACGGAATCGCCACTTTTAAGATTTACCGTATTTTCGTTTTTCGGTCAAATGGCCTTTTGAATGGGAGAGCTAGGGGAACTTTTATGATAGCATCAAAATAGCTATTTTCAAACACTAAGAAGGCTCGACACAACATC
Organism: Zingel zingel; assembly: GCA_023566125.1. Taxonomy (NCBI): domain Eukaryota; kingdom Metazoa; phylum Chordata; class Actinopteri; order Perciformes; family Percidae; genus Zingel; species Zingel zingel. The sequence continues at coordinate 7,535,323 of CM042319.1, forward strand.
AAACTTTGCTCCAAGTATCACCAGAGTCTCTACACCTTAACGAAAGCATTGACAACGTTGTTTGTGTACACAGAGTTTACTAAAAAAGATTTTGAACAACTCACCGTAGCTCTTGTTGTTTCCGCAGCCATTTAATCAGTCAAAAACAATCGATTTCCGAGTGCAACATAACAGGGAGGAGAGTAAAGATGGAAAGCTCATAAAGCTTAGTTCCATATAAATGCACAAATTATTTCAGGTTTTGTCGTTATTGAAAAACAATATTGACCTCGTAGTTGAAAAAGGAGCCTCACATGGAGTCCGTTCATTCGCATTCGGATATCGACTCGTTTTGACTGCCGAGGTGGTAGCGGCCGGAAACAACGAGACCTACGGTGAGTTGTTAAAAACCTTTCTTTTTACTAAACTCTGTGAACACAAACAATGTTGTCAATGCTTTTGTTAAGGTGTAGAGCCCCTGGTGATACTTGGAGCAAAGTATCATGTTGTGTCGAGCCTTCTTAGTGTTTTAAAAATAGCTATTTTGATGCTAGCATAAAAGTTCCCCTAGCACTCCCATTAAAAAGGCAATTTGACAGAAAAACGAAAATACGGTAAATCTTAAAAGTGGCGATTCCGTCCTAAATACGCTTTTAAACGAAAGTTTGACTTGGGTACATTCACAAAAAGACCAAGGTTGCATTTTGGCGAGAGTTACGCTTTAAGAATGTTGTCCCTCTTTGAATCTGAGTGATCTTAGGCTTTGCAAAGCACTTTTTTATTTCCAAATCCAGATAAAACCTTGTGAGAAAGCAACTCCACCTAACTAACTAACTGTCAGCTGGAGGCAGCCGAGTGTGAAACCAGGTGCCTTTCTTAAGATGGCTTCCTAATTATGTCGCCTGTGAGTGGAAGACACTCACCAGGGTGTGCGCCAGGTGACTGTTTGTGTGACCATTTTCTAGCTTTGCAGAATGCAATTATGTCACCTAGACCCTACTGAAAACCAGGAAAAGGTCAAGGAGATGACATTTAATCAATGGACGCCCCTTCTCAGCAACACCTTCTCCATTTAACCTCTGACATTGTAATGAGGTCGTCGGAGGTGGGCAATTACACATTTTCATAAAACAACTGAATATCAGGTGATAATGTCAAGAACCAAGAAGTTATGTGATTTTGTGATGTGAGTTTTGTGAACGGATCTGCATTTTCCAGTTTGAATCCTTAATTTAGAGCCTTCTGAGGATAACACTTGCTAGATGGGAATTTTGGTACCACTCTGGTATGCATCTTCTCATCTAAATCTTGGCAAAAAAGCTAATTTAGCATAATGTCAACCTATAGCTTTCACCAAAATGCACCCTAAAACACTCAGTTTTTAAAAAGCTATGTGTGCTGTACCTTTGGCACATTTATTGTTAATCTTGGTCATATCTACAGTTGATGCCTGTATTTTTAGTGCAAAATGCAAAGCTGTACACATTACCATGTGCAATACGTAAACATATTCATATCATTCTGTACAGCACTTCTACATCACATCTGAGTCCTAATCTTTCATTTTTTATTCAGTTAAGAGTGTCTCTGTCTTTCGTTTTGATCTCCTTTCAGCTCTTAACCTGTTTATGGATGCTTGTTTTGTTGCTTTGGGATTTTGTTTATTGTCAACATAATCAGGATAATCAAGTTGAACATTAAAACTTTTCAGCGATTTAGAAGCAGTAGAAACAGAAACAGTAGACATCAGGTTCTGCTAACAAAATTAAAAAGCAAGAACTTCTTTCTGCGTCTATAGTTTTACACCAGTGTTCAACAACCACAAAGGTGAAATCCTTTATAAAGAGGAACAGCAATTTCTATTTTTCCTTCTCCACCTAAATGATTCACGTTTCGTTTTATGATTCAATAGTCAGACTTGAATGCAATAATTTAGAACTGGTTGCTGCAAATTGTAGAATGTAATTCTGGGATATGTAAAAAAAAAGTTGTGGAAAAGTGAAATAAATGTTTTAAATTACGACATTACAACAGTGCATTAAAGCCTCAGCAGGAGGGTTAATTCACAAACTGGTACCACATCCAAAGCTACCACTTTCTACACATATCTAGGTGATGCCCTACAACCATTTCCCCGCTGGTGTAGGGAAGCCAGAAAATATGTGACGAGAGACTGTATAACATGTACAATTGAACAGCGATCACATCAGCATTCCCCGGAGAAGCAGCACAAAGATTAAAATACAGTGAAGATAATCTTAATATTCCTGTGAGACAAGCTGATGTAACAGGTTGTCAAAATGATATATAGTGAGAAGATAGAAATGCTGAAGAAAGGTACACGAATAGTAATGAGGAATACAGATTTAATGTAGGATTTGCATGGGAATACTGTGGAAAATTGTGTTTTAATCAACCACACTAAAAAAGGATCATGATTAAATCAAATCAAGCAACAAGTGTTTGATATTTTACTCTTTTCTCTCTCAGTGGAAACCTAAGCAGACACCGCTGAGTGCTAACAGTGTAATTAAAACAAAAAACCTTTCAATTGTATTCTGTCACTAATAACGTTCATATTACTGTAATGTTAAACCTATGCAGTTGTGGAATGTAACTAAGTACATTTACTCAAGTATGGTACTTAAGTAAAATGTTTAAGGTACTTTATTTTTATGTTACTTTATTCTTTTACTCCAGTACAATTCAGGGCCAAATATTATACTATTTACTCCACAGCTTTAGATACTAGCTACTTTGCAGATTTAGATTATGAACACATATACATATTAATTAAACACATTAATAAAATGAACACAATGATCAGGGTGGGCATTTAATGATTATATCTATCAATCTACATTTTTTTTGTCTACTTTAAGTTAGGTTAGGTTGATGAAATAAAGTGGACCACCACAAAATTTGGCAGAAACTTGATTTTAACACGACATGACTCATCAGGAAAGCAGTGCACAAGAATAGAAAGAACAGCATTTAAACCTGAGAGTCTTTAGTGTGAGGGGGTGAGTAATGACAAAGGTGTATACACACACACACACACACACATATATATATATACAGTATATATACACACTCCCTCTGTGCAACACCCACCAGCATGTGTGTTAACACAAGGGTAAAAAACAAAAGCTGTCTATTTGAGCACTCTCTCCAGTCACTATGACATGACGGAGACAAAATGTCAAGTCAAAGCACTTGCATGCCACTGCTCACCCTCGGCGCAGTTGGCCTGGGAGAGCAGCACACACATATTACTACATTAGTGTACACACACACACACACACACACACACACACACAGATGTACAACAGGACACCTGCTGAGTCTAAGTGCTCTTGTAGCTGTAGAATAAATACAGATAGGACAAAAGTATCATCTGGAGCAGCCTTGGAGTGTATTACAGGGTTGTAAATGTAAGGGATTATTTTCTCTGCCAGCAGATGAAATGTAAAAAAAATATGAATTGAATAAAGAATCCCCACTGAATCTGACTCCAAGCTGCTTGTCTGACATTAACCGGCCAACTCTTTGTGGCATGACTCCGACCTTCAAATGTTTAGACAAATACTTGAGTGACGTTACATTTATCATTTTCAAGATTAGTATCAACATGTAAACTGTAATAAGCATTTCAAATGCAAATTAATAGTTCTACATGGCTAATATGTCCATTGTATGCATAGTTATATAGACCCATAATGGGAAACGGGATTATGCAAAGCCCTACTGGGACTGCACAATTTGAAATAATCACACTGTCGAAATTAAAGCTGGTGGTTTGACAGAACAATCTAAACTCAAAGGTTGCTGCTGTTTCCACAAATATGTCCAAAACAGGCTTCATCCTCTTTTGAAAAATGGAAAAGTAGTCACAATAGCTGCAGTATCATTATAGTTTAGATTTCTATAACTCATATTCTGTTTGTTCTTTATTTGTGTATGGCCTCCAAAATATTTAAAACTTTGTTAAACAAAAAAAATAGTTTCCAGTTCTACAACACATACTATTATACTATATAATACTGCATGTCTTATGATCTATATAAAGAAATAAACACATGCTGCGTCCTGACACTCTGAACCCTCACTGCTGTGTTAACAGCAAGGGTGCGAGCAGGGTCAATGGTCCTCTTCATTCTGATTGGTTTATTGAACCTCTGTCCAGGGTTTTTACAACCCTTAATTGTGGCCGGAGGAGCAGCTGTAAAAAGCAAGCTGGACGGCAAGAAATATTAAGAAATACAGAGTACTTTAAAGGGAAAATATGAGGGAGAGTAAAATCAAGCAAACCCTCAGCTTCTATAGGAGACTCATCTTTAATGAATGTCGTTTTTTTTTTCTCCATGATTATATCCCATATAACATATTGTTTAATAATATTACATTAAACATATAAACATATATTATATATTGTTTAATAAGCTGGTCCAATACCCACTCTACAACAATAAAACCATTCGAAATATTATACAAACAAGCATAATAAACCAAGCATAAAAACCATGCCACTACCACCACTGTATTCTGAGGAAATATCAGTTACTTATCTGGGATAATCTCATTAAATTCAAAAATATCTGTTTAATTTATAAAATCAGACATGGTTTAGCACTTCCTCCACTATGTGACTTTATACATGTTAGATCCAGTGAGGTTAGGGTAACTAGTGGGGCAGTGAGGGAAGAAAGAAGACAGACAGACAGCTTTTGGTCAGGCTGTCTTCTCCGTAAGAGCAGTTCAGCAATGGAACACAGTGCCAGCAACCATTAGAGAGTCTTTGTCATTCTTTTCATTCAAAAAGAATGCAAAAAAATGGCTTGTAGAGAGCCAAACTTGTGGACACTAATGCTTTCTGTGTGCATTTAAACGTTATAGAAGTATTTTACATGAATTGTATTTATTAACCACAATATGTTGTATGTAATTTAATTTTGTGATTTTATACCTGTATTGTTGTATGTAATTTTATTTTGTGATTTTATACCTGTCATTATCAAGGCTGCCTGTTTTACATCTGGCTGGGGGACTACCGATGAAGCACTTTATGTTATGTTATGGGTCTAACTCGGGCACATTTAATGTTGATTAATGTTCACTGTCCCCTTTCAAATAAAGAAATAAAGAAATAAATAACTTGCATGTATAGTGAGTGAGTGCACCTATTACCATTTTAGTCATTGACCAGAATACACTACAAATCCATTATTCAGACAGACTCTCCAACAATAGGCGATTCAGGCCTCCAGGCTCTCACTGAGGACCTTTGTGTTGTCCTGCGACCTGAATGATTTACTGCTGAGCTGAAATATGAACCTGAAATAGTCCGCCATTGAAGACTTAAGCTTGGGGAAGAAACAAGTGGGGGAAAGGAAGAAATAGAGACAAGAGAAAAGAGAAAAGGTGTGTTTCAACTGACAGATGGATAAATGCTCAACAGAAAGCCATTTAATGAAAAATGATGAGGTTACTTAAGGAGGCAATTAGAAGACAATTTATCCATGTGTGTGTTAGCTGGCAACAGCAAGAAAGAGAGGGGATGATGATGTTGTATTGACACACACACGCACGCACACACACACACACACACACACACACACATACACACACACACACACACACACTTTCTGTCTTCAGCAGGATTTGCTTTCCTTCCTTTATGTTCACAATCAAAGCCATCCACAGAACATGGGGACGGTGTGGAGGAGGAGACATAGCTTAGACCCAAATGCTTTCATCAAGACTTTCATCTTTTTTCTTTCTTCCACCCCCACACTGTTGCAACCAACCCCTCCTTTCTCGGTTAATTCTAATCTTGCCTGCTGTGTCTTACTGCATTTAGTTTCACTTTCATTGTCTTTATTTGTCCCTCTGTATATCTCTCTTTTTAATTTGTTGTGTTCTTTGACATAAAACACTGTTGCTTGTGACAGCTGAGAGAGAAACTGCATGATACAGCATATGGATTGTACAAGAGTATAAATAGGAATTATTTGATTCTGTGACGGCAGAATGCATTTCCGAAATGCTGAGCAGCATATTGTCCCATCTGTCAAAACTGGATACGGTTCGCTTTACTGGCTTTACAAAACACAACACCAGCATTAATACTAGCAACGATAACTTTAATTTAAAAGTATCTACCAATTATTTTCTCGATTAAACATTTGGTCTAAAAAGTAAGTGAAGGCTCTCCATGCCACTGTTCTCTCTCTGCTGTAATGCTCTTTGCTCTTTATTTTTTTTATTTCTGTCTTTATTTTTTATTTAATTTAATACATACTGTGTACATATACTTATACTTATATTGTTTAATATTCCATCTAGAGAATGTGTGACGTGCAGGGGCAATTCTAGGATCTGACCTTTGGGGGGGCTCAGCCCCTAATGAGCAGTTGATAGCAGTTAAGTTAGGGGGGTCTGGGGGCAGGCCCTTAAATCATGACTTCTGGTTAGTTTTGGGGAAAGAAATAGACAGATTGAGACATGCAATTATGACAAACTATCAACAGAATCAAGGCATCTGCTGTGAAAAAAGATGGCAACTACAAAGCATGATTATTGCAGCGCATACCAAGGGGTGTCGGACTGGAGGGGAAAAGGGGACTGAGTACCCAGGGCCCTCATGTGAGGAGGGCCCAAATGATGCTAGAATGAATAGCTGTGGATGCAGGGAGGGGCCCATAGACAATGCCTTTCTACAGGTCCCAGGATTTTGTGCTATGCCCCTGCACATACCTTGAACTGGTAAAATAAGCCTTAACATATTTTTAGACAGAATTATTCATGTTTTTATTTTGCTGTTACTTTTCAACTTTTTCATTTACATCACTGATAGAAACTGATATGGTTATACAGCTAAATGATGAATAATCTAATCTAATAATGCCTGTGAACCATATGGGGAAAATCCAACATCTCTTTTTCTTAAGAGCCTGGGTCTGATAATAAAAGCATTTACTCTAATACATCAACTACATGATATGATAAGTAAGACATCAATAAATCTGAGAAGACCAACTTTAATGATGAGCCACAAAACAATATTATGCAAAACAAGAAATAAATCAGAGGCCAGTGAATAATATGTATCATATGTATATAGCAACAACAACAAAAAAACACTTAAAGAGGGAAGAAAACTAGTCCTCCATGAAATGCATGTAAATATAATGTGAATGGAATATTTTTAGTGTTGTAGGTGTTTTTGCCCGTACAATATATGTCCACTTTCTCACCTGGTTCTTCCAGGTCCCTCTCTTTGTCCACTCTCTCTCCATCCTGCTTTCTCTCTCTCTCTCCATCCTGCTTTCTCTCTCTCTCGCTCTCTCCATCCTGCTCTCTCTCGCCATCCTCCTATCCCCCTCCCTCCATCGTATCACTGACAATCACATACAAAACATTTTGTAATCAACTAGAAAATAATCTTCAAATAAAAGAAAACAAAACACAATAGTCCTACTATATATATATATATATATATATATATATATATATATATATATATATATATATATATATATATATATATATATATATACATATATATATATATACATATATATGTATGTATGTATGTATGTATGTATGTATGTATATGTCTTATAGGCTGCCTAGCCATTTCCTCACCTTGTTCATCTTGCTCTCTCTATTCTCCTCACTCCTTTGTGCTGTCAACCAGAAGGCAAATGTAATCAACTAATCAACAGAGAATGTATCATGTAGACTACCAAAGGTTATATATTCACCTATTTATAACGTGTGAAAATGGGGTTGCTGTTCAGTGCAGTGGGATAATGTTAAAGGCTTATCTTATACTTTCTCACCTGAACCTGGCTGTTTTCTTTAAAAAAAGAAACGTATAACCATCTATGGGGGAACAGACTGTGATTCAGGGTTTGTTGTTCCAGTATTACAGTTCTGATTTGAATGAGTCTGATGATCCGTCAGGTCGAATTATTTATTTTTCATTGACATTGACAGTTAAAAATAAGAAAGTGTCTGGTAGGGAGGTAACTGCAGCATAGGCGGAGGCACTAAGCTATAAATATATTTTCAGCTGTGCTCAAGCCATTACGGCAGGCTATTAATAGCACACTTTAAAAACTTGTTGTAGACTACTCCTAAACTACATTTGCCTACAGTTAGCAATTTTGTCTAACGTTGCACAACAAAATTGGACTCCGTGGTGAATAAGCTAGGCTAATTCAGATATAATTGCCATCATTGTGATCAGGGAATCACAGATTGGTTCCACACATACTACACCTGTAGCCTACTTAAACGTGTTCATTCGATTAGATTTAATTTTCACTCCATTAGCCATACCTTTTCAGTAGTTGAAAGTAGCCATACTGACAACCGTTCCCCAGAGTTATCTGCGCAGACTGAACAGTAGGCTGAGGCGCCCTCGTTCAGGGAATCGCAGATAGGCTGTTGACTTTAGGCTACAACTGAGCTGAGCCTGTCGTCATTTATCCTATTCCATCGCTAAAATCAGGTTTGCAAAAGTAATAACGTTTAAGCACTAAACGATTTCACAAAATCACAATGATAAGGACTTTATTTTTTAGGGGTGCTGAGATCATTTTTAGGGGTACTTCAGTACCCCTAAAAATAGCCTAGCGCTGCCTATGGTGACGTGCACCAACAACACCAAAACAAATTCCTTGTATGTGTTAAAAAACGTACTGTTATGGTTTGGACATTTCTGTTGCCTGTTTTGTTTATTTTTTGTTGCCTTGTTTAGTTATTTCTGTATGTTTCCTGGGGTTGTTTAGTTATTCTGTATGTTTGTGTTCCCTGTGTGTGGATATGTCCTGAGTATTGTGATCTGTGTATATTTAGTTGTGTATTTCCCTGTTTATGTTCTGCTTCCTGTTTTATTTTGATAGTCTGTTTTCTGTCTTGTCATGTCTAGTTGTTTTACTTTGATTGTCCTGCCCCGCCCTAATCTGTTTCACCTGTGGTATCACCTGTCCCTCGTTTGCTCATTACCCCATGTATTTAACCCCCGTGTTCCCTTTGTGTCCTGTCAGATCGTTTTGTATCGCCGTGCTGTCAGTGTGTATCTCTCTGTGTCCTGTCCCTTGGTTTTTCCAGCCTCTGTTCTGCCAGTTTTTGTTATTATTAAAATATTTGAGCTCTCACCAGCTCCTGCCTGCCTGCCTCACTCTGCATTTGGGTCCTTTAATCCTGCTCACTGCGACCCGTACTTGGCAATAAAACCCTTTCTGATTCTGATTCTGATTCTGAAGTTACAATTTCTCAGAACCGAAGGTGACGACTATAAAGTGCTTGTTTTTCCCAACCAACCCGTAAAAATATACTGTAGTTGAGATTGAGAAACTGAAACCAGATAGGCCTGTTTTTGTGCATTGTACTTTGCAGAAATATTATCATCATCAAATTGTTGATAAAACTTGAATACCACATTTTGGATGAAAGAAGTCAAAATAGACCTGCAGGGAACTAAATCCTTTTAGCATATACCTTAATCTGTTTCGCATTAAGGTATACTGTGCATAACTGTAGTGACTTTAAAGGTTATTTAACAGACCTGTGGCAAGTCCCAAAGGCCTCTTATGCTCCTCATTCTGCTTTGATAAATGAATGATTAAGGTTTAACCAGGGCTGTAGTACTTGATAGAAAAACATCTCAAGTCCGATGTTTTACTATTGTCTTGGACTTGTCTTGGACTTCGTTGGTATTTGGACTTGTCTTTGACTCGGCCATTGGACTCGTCAATAGTCTCGTTGGTCTCGACCGAGTCCAGCACTATATGCTTTGTTTCTAAAGTGACCTCCTTCAAAACTAAACCATTGATGAAGCGCGCTTGTTCAGAAAACACTTAGTAGTTTCATTCAAAATCCATCAAGAACGGGCATTGGTATTGGTCGCCATCATCAGGCATCAATCAGTTTCATTTTGTCAACAGACATAATGTCAGCGAGTACTTTGTACTATGAATTCTTCAGGACAAGTAATAAGTTCAAGAATGGGAACGTTCACTGTTTTTTAGTGACACCTTTGTTGCTTGTTATTTGTTACATTTTCCATTGGCAGTCCAGAATGTTCTTGTTACACCAGTATAACATCTAAAATGGGAAGTTGCACTTCAGTTTTATGTGACTTAATTGAAATTGCTATACTTAAATAATATGGCTTTATTTTGATCCTACATTGCTCTGCACTTTCTTTTTGTATCATTACAAATGGTAACAAAGCTAAATGATCATCTTAAAATAGAAGATACTGTCTCTCACATCACAATAATTATGAACAGGTAAGAAAGTGCTCTTGAAGAGGATTCTTTTTGTTCTGTCTCAGTCTTGACTGTCTCTCATTTGGACTCTGCCTTGACTTGGACTTGAACCGCTTTGGACTTGGTCTTGACTTGATCTCGACTAGTCCTGGTCTTAGCCTTGTCTTGGACTCGACAAAGGTGGACTTGACTACAGCCTATGGGTTTAACTATGTAATTAAAATTGTTATTGATTCTTACCTAAAACTGATAAGGAAGGGGAGATAGAACCATATCAGACCCTGACGGGCAGTGAGAATAGATTACGAGAGGTTTAAGGCATTTTATAGATATTTGAAGGCATGTTTGGCCCCTCAGCTGTTGGCACACAAATGCAAAACATCGCAAACACACACACCATCCAAACAGACAACCGATCTTTGATAGGCTGCAGTATGCATGGTGAGATGTTTCCAGCGGACTGCAGTGAACTCCCTCAGGAGCGTGGGAGAAATACACAGCCTCAGAGCCCGTAACTGTGTCAAGCACACTCCCACATACAGGCCGTGTTTTCTAATAAAACCCAGATTCCTCTGCTAAATCGATAATTCGTGGAGCTCTGACTGCCAAACAGCACACAGAGCAGCGTGCTTCTGTGCACTGCAAGTAGCCATTCTCTCATCAAATAAACACATTAAGTTTGATATGATATGCATTACCAACACAGTGTTTCCAGTTTATAAAGATTTTGTTAAATATCTACACTTAACGTTAGGCCTATAATTAAATAGAAAAATTAAGAATAGCCAACGCTGCGTAAAAGTTCAACTAAGGCAAAACTAATTAAACAGCGCCTATATCCGTGAATTTGAGTGCACGTTGCTATCACACAAAATGATTTAATTGGCCATTTAAGTTAATGTTGGACTGGATAGGTGGGGGTACACCTGCGTGCCAACTGTTTGCCAAACGGCTGCGCAATTTTACACTAAAACGTCTTTCTCAGACTAACGGCTGCACGCACAAAAACTGAGATGCTGCAAAATAAAAATAAAAAAACACATGGATTATTCAGCAAACCTGCACTCTTACCTCTTGAGTCGGAGCCGTGCGCTCAGTGATCCATGCCTGCAACCTGTGTGCTGATGGGAAGCGTTCCTTCTGCCCGGTGGAGCAGCCGAGCACATGCTCAGCAGCAACAGCTACTGCAACAGCTCCACAGGGACCACCGACAGCAACACAGCTCAGTGGGACGGGCGGGAAGAGCTCAGGCTCCTGCTGGATACACAGAGGACCGTGCTATCAGGATGACTTCAGCTGACTGACTGGAGGAGGAGGGATCTAGTATCGAGGTCATTAGATTAAATTGGCTTAAAACTCCGAATTTGTCTGTGATGCTGGTCTTGTCTTTGAGGAGGTAGGCTACTTTAAAACTTTAAAGCCCCAGTCAGAACTTTTCCGGAATGGGGTGGATGAAAATTCACATTATGGTCTAGGCTATATAGCCTATATAATAATATAGGCCTTTGAAGACGAAGTTGCATATTAAACTGGGCCTACAATAACATGTAGGACGGTCTAAAGCCTTATAATTTGTTTGTGCGAAGAATACTAAGCAATTTGAATAATTTTTGGCATGATTTTATAAATAATGTTTTAATGTTAAACATACATGTGGCACAATGAATCCTTAGGGATAACGGTCTGTGGATGGCTATCTTAGTGATTACCTAACAATTATTACAATGGGTTTTTTTTCACAGATAGGCTGATTTATATTTTCTAATAATATGTTGGCTTAATGTTAAGACATTTTAATTTTTGAAAAAATTAAATAGTTTGCTGGCCCTGCAGTAATTCTGAGGACCCCCTGTTGAAGATCTCTGCTAGGCTATAAAACAAAAACATTAAGCACTTTGTGGCTCCAAGGGGAAATCCCCAAAATCTAACAAACTGCCTCAAGTGATGTCACTTGAGTCCGTGTCAGATGGAGCTGGGGACTACAAGTTTGAAAATGAAAAACACCTGGAGTAGTGTTAGAAAAAAGTGAATTTAGTCCTCTGTAGTCCTCATCGCTGCTTGAGGCTACATTATATACTACTAGCACATAAAGCATTCTGACTGAACAGTTGGTGCTGGTCTAGTGGCATTGTGAGTAATGTAGGCAGCAGGTTTTGACAAGGAATAAGTTGTATAAAATAAACTGCATAAGTTGCATGAATTTGGATACCTTTTTATTATCCATCGTGAGCCTGACAATGTCATAGGTGTACAATGGTAAAGCAGACGGGACCAGGATATTTTCAATTGGAGAATCTGCACACAGTGAAGGAACACTGAAGCACAACAAATGTAGATTACACCATGAGACAGTCAGCATGCACCTCATGACTCATAAGACAGGGGAGGGACCACAGTCATACTCCAACTCTTGACCTACTTAATATATACTCATACATTTGTTCTTCAGGGTATATCAGACAGCCAATTTGGTTCAAAATATGTCCACAGCTTTCTATTGCCACCTTCCATGATGAGATGGCAAAAGTGGCACTTCAGCCACCAGCTGAAGTCATCATCTCTCTTCTCTCTCTCTCTCTCAGTATAATGGTTTGCTTACATCCCCTCGCCCCCTGCAGCTGCTTGCTCTTCTTTCGTTCTCTTCCTCAGATTTTCTAAAGGCAGAGGCAGGCTGCAGCTGACAGGGCAGTGCAGGCCAGGGGACAATTAGGGAAGCGTGGGAGAGACAGCTGGACCCGTTACCAATTACACTGATTTTGACCAGGAACCACAGTCCCACACACAAAGCCAGTTAATGGGCTCACTCTGCACATATAAGTCCACTTGTAAACCTACTGTATAAAGACTTAAATGGACTTTCATAAAAAAAAAAAAAGTTTTATTTATTCATCTCCATAGGAAAAAGTTACAATAGTGAATAAAAGGGCTTTCTGAAGAATAACTTGTGGTATCAGCTTCAAAATAGGGCAACAGCATGTAACAAAGTGACTTTGAGACAGTTGCAATGTCTGAAATGTTCGCAAACTGCACAGGAAACTGACATGAACATGTAGAAACTCCCAGTGTCATCTGTAACTATTGACATTGTGCACTAAATCTAAGAGTGGACAATGTATTTGCTCCACCATCGTCAGTGGGATATCTTTCCAAGCAGCATGCTCTGCAGCTGCCTGATCCTGCCTTCCTGTGGCAGCGCCAGGCTCTTCTCTGCTCGTTCATCGTCCTCCAGCAGCTGCTCAATGTAGCAGGAGGAACCCAGCAGGATGTGGCCTGTGGCTTGCATGGAGAAGATAGTCCATCGCAGAGCCTCCCTGGAAGCACACAGAGGCAGGCAGACAGAGAGAGAGATGAATGATCGCAAATTCCCATCTGCGAAGATGGCTTAACAGACACAGCATTTGATTAACTTGGAATACACATATGTATGGAAATATTCTCAGAAGAATGTACATGTCATGTCTTGAGTATTTATGATAAAATAAAATATACATGACTGACCACATACGCTGACAAGAAAATGACAGCCAGGAAATATACACAACCCAAGATGATCATTTCTCACACCAAATGAATCTCATAAAACTGACAGAAAAGCCCCATATTTGACAAGTCTGCAAAATGTAATCCTCTCTAACTGAAGCTCTGTGTCAAAGCCCAAAACCAGCAGATCTCAGCAGTGATGACATAACTCCTCCCAAAATTAACCTCGGTAAAATCTAGCCTTTGTTCTTCTGCAATCTGACATTTGAACTCAGCCACCCACACATATATACATAGTAAACTATGAATTTAGACTTTACATGTTGGGGGCTCTGCACAGAATACTGTAACCGATGTTAATATTTTAGAAAAGCAGCTGATATACAGTATAAAATGAACCAGAAAGAAATTTAATTGTTAGTGGGTGGTTGCACCGCAAAAGCGATGATCCACTTGGTATTTTATGGATTTAACGTGGCAATTTTCATCTCCAACTGGATTAAACTATTACCAGGGATCCAAATAGTGCTTCTGTAAAGTCACCAGAGAAATACTTTGACATGTAGAAAAAAAAAAAAAAAGACATTAATTACGTAATACTTCAACTTAAAAGCATAATAATGGAAGGTTTCAGATATTTGGCAGTCTGTTTTACTCACTTCAGCATGCTTTTGGCAGCATAACAGCGCAGGTCATAGGACACAGAATAAACACCATACAGGGTTGCTTTCACATTCAGACAGCCAATGAAATCCTTGGGGTTGTTTTTGTATAGGTCAAAAGTCAGCTTGGCCACATCTTTCCGGTGCAGTGGCCTGCACTCAAAGAACTGATCTCTGTAGTTCTGTAAGGGGAGACAGGAACGGAAACATAAGTCAGGTCAAAGTGGTACAGAAACATTGGGCACTTTTGGCACAGCAAACTTGGCCAAATAACAGCACCCAGCTACACCAGCAGACAGTATGATTACAGACTGAAACAGCTCCTGCCAGTGATGATGGGAAAGGCAAATGACAAGGGGGCAATGTGTGGGTCACCAGAGTAAACACGTGGGAGGTACAAATCACTGCATGCATCAATTCCTATAGAAATTAATTGCTTTTTGGTGAACATCATTCAAATTTAATGATACCTCTGGGTCTGATTAATAGTCAACCCCAGCCTTCGATTTGTCTCTAAAAATTATAACGGAAGAAACTAATCTCTTGTGGTCGCCCTGTGTTCTGCCTTTGCACATTTACTGAAATTTTACTTCCCTATTTCAGTTTGATGGATACAATATTTGCTGATTAAATTTCACTGAATAGTCAATGTATTATTATTAAGTCTACAGGCCCCCGTACCATCCATATTCATGGTTGCTACATTGACGAAACAGATATTTTCTGTTCAGTCTCTACATCAATGAATCCCTGGCATAACAAACGCTGAATAAAAGTACTCAATCAATATGTTGAGCGTCACACTGTGCAGCTGATCAACAGTGTCACCTAGTGGTTAATGTGAGAAGGGTCCAACACTATCATACCAGATGTAGGGTCCAGCTCTGGCCCTTCTCCAGCACCATGAGGACAGCGTTTTCAGGCAGCGTCTCAAAGAACTCCTCTGTGTCCACCCCAGTGCCATCTTCATCCAGCACCAGGGCCATGATACACGGTACACTCAACGAGTCACTGACCTGAGAGAGCAGGCACAGAGGGAAAACACAATTGAATCACTTGGTAAAATGAATGTGTCACAGGTCATGTGGGCACATTACTCATTAGCAAACATTTCAGATATGGACCAGAATACAAAAAGAGAGAGCATTATTACAGTCAGGTACCAAGTGTACAGCTCAGTCTTGTGAACTTTTACCAGCATGAACATCACACAGGGTGCAGCAATGATACATGGTTCACAGGCCAGTCTGCCCGAGGTCATTTGAATCCTATATTTATTCCTTTAAACACACCATGATGCTTCCTCACTACTATGTATTTGGTCTTAATGTTTTCAACTGTTTGAGTCAACATTTGATCATCATCCACCTCAACTACGTCCTAATTCCTTCTCAGCCCTTTCAACACTTCACACCCCCTCCTTACCTTGTTCATCAGGTCTTCTAGCGTTTCCGCCATGATGCCCTTCTTTACACTGCGGTCAGCATTTGTGACCCTGAAGGGCTTCGGCCGAGGAACTCGACCCGACAGGAGCTGCTGGGTCATGGAAGCACTGGCTGAGACGCTGGCTGTCACACACCTGAGAAAAGACAGTATAGACATTAAGTAAACTTCATGAGGTTAAACCTCATCCACTATTAAGTGGAGATTGTTGGCTATCTCATCCAACCCATGGAGCAGTGCTCTTACTTGGTGAGGGTAGATGGAGTCAGAAGGCTGAGGGTATTCATAGCATAATCCATCTGAGAGCAACTCAGCCTGCAATTAGAGGTAGCATCAATTTAGCCATGAGACTTTAACAGCAAGGCAACACATCAACACTAGCAAAGGGTAACATTAAATTAAGGCAATCGATCTGGAGATAATTCTGGTACCACATGCCCCTTTTTATGCCCTCATAATTAACCTGAATCTGTAAACAAACCCTTTTCTTTAATAAACTACACACATTTCACAATAATGTCCCGATAAAAAAAAAAAAAGACAACAAAAAAAAAAAAAATCTACAACATATGTAATATTATTGTTATTGTAAGGCGACAAGCTGTTGTCCTGACCGTGTTTGAATATAATCCGTATAGTGGTCGTTGTGATCCTGAAGTGCTGCTCCTTACTCCACTTAACCTCTCTGAAATCATACACCCTCCTTCTCTTGCACCACTTGGTCAGTGAACTTTGTGCTGATGACTGTTGAGCTTGTTGCATGTTTTATTGAGTAATTCTCCATTAACACTCCCACTGACCCTCCCTTGTGAAAGCCCTGATTCAGCCCTTCGGTTTGTTATATAAAGAGACAGAGTTTCATTAACTGAGCTTCTTAAAAAGGGCCTCTATGAATAATAGGTCCTACATGATGCAGTCATATACCCAGATTAACCTGGACATTGTTATTGGAAATATAAAAAAAAAAACGTTAAAATATAACTTTTCAATCCTTTGAGTAGCAAAAACTAAATTAGTTTTAACTCCACTGTATTTTATCATTATCATAACTGCTAAATAGCATTTGGGGTAGGTGAGAATATATGTGTAATTTGGGTGAATCAACCCTTTAAAGACAATATAAAGATGTGTGATAAGATGACCAGAAGTCTAAAATATGACGTTTGTTTTACTTTATTGCTCTTGAGGAGGGTGAGATTTGTCACATTAAAGCTTGTGGTCAAAATGTTAGTTCCAACACAATTGTTGAATAAATCTGATTTTAAAAATACTTTGATAGAATAAAAATAACAAATTTCAACACACATGACAAACACAGATGACACCTGTCAGATGTCGAGGAGAATATGTGACAGTAATGTAATTGTTGAAAAGCACAAATTGAAAATGCCCCAAATGAGATCATCGTTCAATGGTCACCACACGTCCTCTTACATTGGTGTCAGCTTAAGGAGACAATGAGTGTCCACACCACGTCTTATCACATCATGTTACACAACTAAAAGCTACAGTCTGAGATCTGTGAGGGGAGCTGTCTTTGATCATGCTAAAATGAAATCACACTTGATCAAACGCATGTAATTAGGTTAGGTTACTGTTGATCATGCTGAATTATTTATCAGTGTAAGCGTTGACTGAGTGAATCTTGAACCTGGTTGTATGCTAATACTAAGGCGTTTCCTACCTGGATGTCCTCAGACGATTCTCAACTCTGGCTGGTTAGACCCTTTGTCTTGGCTATATTTCACTCTCTCTCTCTCTGTATGTGTGAGTCTGAAAGTTTACACTTAGCAGCCTCCTGCACACTTGGCATTAGAAATGGAAGTAAAACCTAATATTATCACATATGGAAAACAAACACTCAGTCCTGACAATGTGATTAAGCATACTGTATGCTATTATCATCTATTCATACTCATAACATGGCGATTATCTATCTCTGAAGTGGGATTGGGGTTGTGTGCGAGTAACACATAACCAATTCGAGGAACATATACGATATGTTTAGCATTCAGATAGAACAAAACCTGCTCTACTTACAATATGGACAGACTGAGGTAGGCAAAAACTAGAATTTAAAACCACTAACAGGGACGCCTTATACAGAAAATAGGAGAAACTGGCCAGTTCGTCACAAATACTGAATACCACCATAGCGTAATGCTACATTTGTAGTAGGCCTAATATAAATGTATTGTTTCTACAAAATGTGTGCACAGCCTTGTTTAATATCTCATAAGACCCCATTAAAAGACAACGTGACAAAATGTGGAACAACAGTAAAACAGACTTACGTTTCCCGAGTGTTCCTGCTTGCAAATCCTCATCGCTAATTAAGAACACCTGGATTAGATTGATAAACCCTAGTTTGCGCCATTTTGGATTCTTTCTCTCTCTGTTTAATGCAAGCTCTCGGGCATTTTTACACAAGGCTTTCCAGTGAAGAAGCGACCAAATTGAATATATTTGACGATATGAGGAGCAGCCTGTATATGGGTGTTGCAAACAGCCATATACAGTATATAAAAGGGAAACAGCTTGGATCCAAGTTTATTTCCTGTAATATTAGCAGATGTGGCAGAAATAGCCTACACTTCGAGGCTAATCTGTGAAACAACTTTAAAGCCAAACTGAAAAGGCTAAATTAATTAGTGCAGTCATTACAGTAGCCTCCAGTAAAAACTGTACTGTGATAACTGCTTTATAATGATGAGTGGAGTTTAATTTGTTAAATATGTACACATTTATACCATTCACTAGACTACACGGCTATAGTGTGGGAAACAAAGTTATACTCTATTTTTAATAAATAGCATGATTTCAAGAAATGCTGGTTTCCTTTGTGGTTCATTGGCTGTGATAACTTCTGTAGAAGAAGCCTAAAAAAAACCCTTTAGGCTTTCTTAAATGGATTATTGTTACAATATTCAAACGGCAACATAAAGAACCCTGTGGTCATTGATGCTGGGACAGCAATCAAATGCTGATGTCTGAATAACATCTGGTTAATTTGTATATTTGCCCAGTAGTGACTTCATAGTGGCCTTACTGCTTACAGTATAGCTGCATCATATTATAAACATTTATTGTATACATATTTGCATTTGTGTTGGCTTTAACTATTATAGCATTGAAGCTACCACAGCTTAAAGTAATACAAGAAATAATTCAAGGTCAAGTTTATTTCACTCTGTTGCTTCACATTTCATGCTCACTGCAGTAGCACAGATGAATCATGCCACATATATTAGTCTAATGTAGAGCAGATAATGCATCAGACTTAAAATAGCCACGACTTGTTTGCCAAATTTATCAAGTATCAGTGAACAAAGGTCTATAGAAAGGGTCTGTTCTTCTTTCAGAGGTCAATATCCTGCCCATGTCTTTGTCCTGTTATCACACATCAGACCTTCTGTGGGTGACGCAGGCTCATTTGGCTCAGATGCATTCATTTGTGCTTTATGGATTGCTGATGCTTGTAATTATATTAAGCATGCCTGATATCAATGCAGAGTGAAATTAATTAGACTTGAGAAAAATATGATTATCATATTGGATTTAACTGAACAACCTTTTCTTTTAATTCAAGATTACACATGCAAACACAAGAAACAGATTTCAGAACCTGATCACAGTTTCTGAGGTGAATAATCTTTGAGACAAAAGACCAGCTTCATCTTATTTTTTTTGGCATTGTTTGCAGTGTCCTTTTGTTTATGTTTTTACATCATTCTTTCTATTTACTTCTGTTTCAAGAGTCAGTCAATGGAGTGGTTTGGGTCTAGAACGAGGTGATATAATCATATAATACAAGTATAAAAGTAAAGCAGATCTAAGCTCTAAAGGACAGATACTGACCGTAATTACTGTTTTACCAGAACTAACATTGTTTCTAACCAGGTATCTGTGCCACAATGTAAGAAGTTAACTCCTCTGTGAGGTGAGATTTCATCCATCGAGCCCCTGACAGCTCCCAGGAGCCCTGCTTCTTATTTTCTCTTGCCTATTCGTGCCATCAATTCTGCATTGGCTGCTGCCTTGGTTCTCATGTCCTGGTTCTTGGCCAGGTCTATGAGGACACTGAGGATGCTGGTAGGAACATCAAGGGAGAGGGCGAAGCGGGACCCCTGCGGGGCTCTTTTTGGCACCTGGGAGGCTGGGCGCGGGGCTCGTTCTCGCCGGAGCACAGTGTGATGTTCTGATCGGAGCAATGAATTCAACACACCGCTGCGGTTTATGATGTCCACAGCCAAAACCTCCCTCTGTGTGTCTTCGTCAAGTTTAGCAAGAGTTGGACCGCTCCTCTGGCTCTGGACACACCAAGGCAGCAGCAGAGCCAGGCAGAAACACATACGCACACTTGTCATGGTCAGGACTCTGCAGGGAGAGACGAAGAACAGATCAGCCAGTGGCTCAAAATTACACAACTGTGACACTGCAAGGCTTCTCTCGGCGATGGCATGCATCAGGAATTTTCTTTTTTGCAATAATTAGAACAAAAAGCACATCTGAAAACAGTCATTCTATACTGATTTCATATGCAAATCCCTCTTCAGTCTTAAAGTGAGGCTCGTGATGACAAGCAGGAGGCTTTTAGATGGGAATATAGAATATGATGCAATGCAACAGTAGAATGAAATTACTCATTTTGCAAATGTAATATATAGGATTATTTACATTTTAGTAGTCCATGCCAATGCACAAAAGGAGATAAATAAACCCTAAAAAAAGACATAAAAGCATGTTGAAAAACTACTTGTTTTACTGGTTATACAGTTTTCTGCAGAGAATTTTAGATTCTCCAATATTTTGTCCACCTGTTCTATAATTAATCCAGTATTTCGTCCCAACTTTCTATTAAATCGTGCAATATGTTCGGACATGTACAGATAAACCTGGGTAAGCATTATCAAGTGTCATAATCCCAATCAATACTCACTCAGTGTTACCGCTGTCAAAAGTTGGTAACTTGACAAAAAAGCACTTCTCTTTCCTCTGGTCTAAAGCAGGGCTTTGGTAATGATCTCGTCTTTGACCCTCAGATATCCTATAATACTGTATATTCTGTCTCCCAGCTTCTTCTTCTTCTAGAGCTACTGGAGGATCGACCTGTGTGGCACGCAGTCGGATGTTCAACTGGATCTCTGCCTGCTCGTCCACGACTTTGTCTTCATCCACATCGGTCTTTGCCCTGACACTGCCGCTACCTCTTTCTGTTTATCTTTTACATCTCTATACCCCATCACCCTCCCCTCATTTCATCTAATTTCCTCTACACTCATTGCTCTCTTTCTAATAATAACACGATGGTAATCACAATAGTTTGCCTAGAATGAATTTGATCGTTGCCCCAGTCTGCAGTCAAAGCACAACTAAAAACCCACCATCGCAATT
The DNA here is from genome assembly GCA_023566125.1 of Zingel zingel. Classification (NCBI taxonomy): domain Eukaryota; kingdom Metazoa; phylum Chordata; class Actinopteri; order Perciformes; family Percidae; genus Zingel; species Zingel zingel. The sequence continues at coordinate 7,556,564 of CM042319.1, forward strand.
CAAAGTACCAATACGCTGCAAAAAAACAGTCCCTTTCTTATCATGGTGTTATGAGTTCCTGTGTTGTCAATCACCCATGTAGACTGGATGACCATAGTCTCATCATTACAATGGGGGGGATATTAAATGTAAAAGACAGTAGTAGGACAAACAACATTGTCACTGAAAAGTCAAATTTTCATGCAATTACAGATTGTCGTGATCATCTTTGTAGTTTATGTGTGTGTGATTTCTAATGTCTTGTTTCAAGATCGATTGATCTAATTTTCATAAACATTCATGAAAGTGAATGCCAATTACCAAGGTCCATCATTAACAAGGCACAACACATTCTGTACAGATGACACCTAATACCCTGCAGTAACGGGACTGTTTCTGTAGCCATCAGACATCCCTGCTTGTCCAGGATCATCCAAAATTATACTGGCCTCCTTTCTCCTTAAATATAGGATCAAGACTCCACAATACACAAAAAAACATTGTTCTTGAAAGAGTAACAATATCACTGAAATAAATGGATTTCTCATCTCTAAAACAATTCTCAATATACAGAGAGGTCTACTAAAGGCCTCAAATTGGCTAGTTTAACTGTATCATGACCTTGATGAGGCAAAGGGTTAAAGTGAGATACTATAAGGCCATATGAATATGTCTACTTGTTTGTATGTTGTAAATAAATAGAACATTTTTTCAACAACTAGTCAGACTACAGACCTCCAGAACCTAAAGCAGTGTACGTCACAAACTCCAAAAAAAGTAGTTCTACATGAAAGAGCAGGCTCAAATTCTTTCATAATACTGTGATTGTGTGATGATTAAACTCTACAGGGAGCATTTAGATGTGAGTAACAGCTGCTAAATGTTGTCATCATTTAGGGTTTAGAGAGGCGATTGCATATCTGGAAATGGGGTGTGTTACATAATAATTGAAGTAGAATAAAAGGAACTGCAAATTTGAAAAATTTGAAATGATAGGCTTAATCAAGGATCAAATAATCAGTATCACCTTTTTACTGATGTCAACTCTGATTGGATTTTGTGTAATGACAGCCACCCTAGCTATGTGCATGTGTCTCCTTGAAATGTTTGCCAGGTATGACATAGGGAATTTAAATCAAAATGCTGGACACTGTGCATTGTTGCTACTTAAAGGAACATAATGTATTAGTACACACATCTCTCTATTTAAAGACCACAGAGGCAGAGAGGAGGGGAGTGTTGGGAGGTTGAATGGGAGCAATCATAGAAAAAGCCCTCTGGAGAAAAGCAAGGAGGAAGTGGCTGTCAGGCCCAGGAGGAAGACCAACAAGACAAAGCCCACCTTATTTACTGATTCACCTCCAGTCCAGCCCATCAAGGGACTTAGCTTCATCTGACTAACGATATGAATATTACAAGTGCAGCCTGATTACAATAGGTGGGCCCGCAGGGGGCCAAATAGGATTATGAGCCGTCTCAGTTACCCTCAGATACACAAACATGGGTCACACAAATGTGATTAAGTAGCAAACAGAGATGTCCTGGGTTGTTTACCCATAGCATTATTGTCTCATATACTGCATGACGCAGGACTAAGCATGAACCTGAAATGATGTCATTTCTATGATTCAAGATCCAACATATATATCACAGCAGGTCCTGTTTACCATACAAGTAGCCTACTGACGTAGGTTCTGTATCTGATAAACTCAACGTATGAAAAAACATAATTACTTTGATCAGTAACAATATGGTTCAATTCTAAAAAAAAAAAATACTTTATTCTAAATAAAGGAACAAACAAAACAGTGATATGACAGCAATTTGTAGTAGTAAGAACAGAATACAAAGTGACGACAGTAAATGCTAAGACACACAGTAGCAAAATGCAAGTAGGCGACCAAGAAGTTGCCCACAACCTAAAATTACACCTCAAACTATAACTACTGTATACTATAGAACTATAATAGATATCTGAATAAACAGATATATAATCAGAAGAAAGAACACAAGGACAATAAAAAGAGGACTAGTCTGCTTTTAGGAGATACATTAGAATGTAGGGTTAACAGCTGTGCTCATTAATGTTATCTATTGTTCTTTTTTCTGGAAAACTGAAAACTGCTAGTGACACTGAAATTCTTTGATGTATGACTTTGTGCCTGGCAATATTCGTAGAATTAATTTGGAGGCAGCATAGTGTCCTAAATGTGTCAGTGCTTTTAACATGCAGGAGCCTACAAAGACAAGGCACATTTTCCACATGGCTTACTTATTTTCCAAATCTATTTTTAAGACCTTTTGTGTAATGCGATTATGCATCACAATATAGAACACCTACAAAATGAATCGAGAAGCAACTGAACCCAAAATTGTTTTTAAAGTTGTCATTTAGCATACATGCTGTATCTTAACGTTTCTTTCAGTTGTGCTGTTCCCAAGTTGAGCAATAAGCTAGCATTACAGTTAACCATGACACAAAGAATGGTGTGCTATAAGTGTATGAAGATCTTAAAATGTAATTTAAAAAAAAACTTTGAAAAGCAACACATCACATACTACAGAACACATGAATGAGACAAATCACACTGGGCCAATGTTTTACAGTATTTTTATTTTGTTGGAATGAGAGCTTCTGTTATGTACAATAGAGGACAGAAACAAATGTCACAGAAATTATAAATATACTCTTGCTCCAAACAGGTTGTATTTAGTACCGGCTGTACTGTGTCCATTGGATGATTGTTTTCTATTCAACTCTGCCCTCTCTTACCCACCCCTCTGCAAGCCTGTAGCAGGTAATGAGGACCCGTACAGTACAATCAAGAGGTAACCAATGTGTAATTTCAATACTCATAATGTGCAGACTGGCTGCCCCCCCTCATGGCTAACTAAGAGTGATCAGTGAGTGGGATGGGAGAGGGAGGCATGGAGAAGAACAGTCCCTCAGGTGTTCACTCTTGTAGCGACGGCAGGATAAGGTTGAGGAGGAAGACAAGGCGCAGACGTGGGACACATGGAGCAAAAACAACGCATCTTAAAACCTCAGCCAGTACATGGCACTGCGCATTCTGTTGTAGTCGGGTAGCTGCTCGCAAGGGCCTGGTGGAGAGAGGCAGGAGTGACAGATTAGCGAATGATACTACAGCATTGGCCCTGAACTTGCTGCAAAATACTAAAACTGCAAAAGAACTTACCGACAGCTGCCACAGCAGGACACTTATCGTAGATATATTTGGAGCAGATGTCACGCACCATCCTGGGAGTCACGGCCTGAAAGAAGAGGTGTGGAGGGAAGTCAGAACTCTTTATCCTGGAGACAGACTAGAAGCCAATTTTGAAAAGGCACTGCTTCACGCAATACATTTTTTTTCCTCTCTCAATTGTACAAATGGTCCAGGTCAGAACTCTAGTTAAGAGTGCCAACTCACATCGATCCGAGCATCCCATTCTGCCAGAGGAATACGCCGCCCGTAGTTCAGGATGTGTCTTCCGATGTCGTCACAAAGTGGTGTTGTTCCTAAAAGACAAACGGGCGTGTTGACTTGCAATTCAGAGGAGTTTGTATGTGCGTTTGTGTAAATGCACGACAGACATGATACGTACCATTGAGCTGTCCAACCAGGCTGGCCTTCAGAGCGTTCTTGCCTCTGGCTATATCACTCTCTGTCACTGTGGTACACAGGTTCATCCTGCAAGGAATAGAAAGTGGAGGAAATAAGATGAAATATGCACATTGTCCTATAATTAAAAGTGGCATACTATTACAGTTATGGTGTTCTGTGAGTTTGTGTCTCTCTGTCCCAGAGTCATTACTGACCAGGCATTCTGGGACCAGTGCATCATATCTTCGATTTGGTGCTTATCACATACAAAGTAAATGCCCAGCAGGCCGGTGTCGCTATAGGAGGAGTGGAAGGCCTGGAAGCTGTGACACAGGTTCTCCTCCACTGCCAGGCGAGCCAGGCGGCTGCTCAGATGCTGCAGGTGAGAGAAAGGAATGGCCGTTGATATTCGACTGTTCACAATCAAAACTAGATTATAAATCCCACCAGCATCAGGAAGTAGGTTGAAATATTCATGGTGTTAGGTTGACACGCTCTAAGTATGTTAGTTATAGCAGTACAGTGTTAAAGTAGTACAACAGAAAAACATGATATGAAAAACTTATATAGTTCTGTATATTCCCATCTTCTGGATTTAAAGTGGATATCCATAACATTCCACACGTTACCCTCCAACTACGGCAAAGGTGGAACAGAGTCCAACATCTTCTGCCCCACAAACGTGCTTATTAGTGTCTTACCAGTGTCAACTTATCTCCCGCTCCAATTTTGCTCGGGTATCGCTTGCACTTTGAGTTCAAAAGCATCTCAGAGCCCGACCCAGAACGTATCTGTGTGTTGTGCCACCCGCACTATTTTCTGTCAGAAATCAGCTGTTGCGGCAAGCTTGACAATGGAGTTGACAAAGTACTTTGAGAGGGAAGCTAAGAGATCATACAGGTGCACTATTCCATCAATCACGCCAGGCTAGGGTTTAAGCTTAAATGTATAACTTCTTTCCTTTTTTTTGGAACGAGCGATTTGAGTCAAGCGTGGTAAAACCTGGCTTGAGCAGGGAGCAATATTGAGCGGAGCAACTTTGAGCGCGGGAGCAGAGGTAATGAAAAGCTCCGGGAGCGAGGAGTGGAAATTCTCACCACTCCACTCACATGCTCTGAATCCAACATACAAATGATATAAGAGAATGTTACAATGATGTTTAAAAAAAAGAATAGATTTTAACTTTCAGTACATAAAATATCTAAAATTGCTATTCTATTCACCAATTCTTTAGCAGTTGCTATGTTTTTCAGGTATTGTTCCTCTCGACAAGTTCAGAGGCAGGGGTGAGACCCCTGACCCAGGTTTTCAGAGAGGATCATAGTCTACCCCTCAATAATGGCCACTCAAGACATTAACAACCTCAAGTGGGCAAAGCTTAAAGGGGACACTGCGGAGTTAGTTACAGCTTCCAATTTCATCGTTGTTGTCATTTATTAATTGCATAAACTACAAACATATTTCCCCAACCTTTCCACCACCATAGGTGAGATCATAGCTGCCGATGATGGAGTTGGCCACCATGAGTGGCACGATATCTGGGCTGGCAGCACTGGCCCCCTCCACAGCCACGGCAATGTGTGCCAGAGGCAAAGCATCATCACGCATACGGATCTGAGGAGAGGCATCGAAGGAAAAGATCAACAAAACAATTAACCATGACTGTGAAAAAAATATCCCCAGCCATGAGCTATGCTCTGTCACAGGCCAGAATCACAGCTAATGCACCAAACACAGCCATCTCAAATAGAAGTTAATTAACTTGATATTAGTCTGCAACTGATGCGTTACTCTGCTATAGATGGTCACTTTCTTGTGTTGATTATGTATTGGAAAAAAAAAAAAACAGATGGTCATGTTAAATAGTGTAATCAGAGATCATGTAATACACCTCACAAATCAATGAAGGAAAAAAAAAAAAATACTACTGCAAAATATTCAGCATATCTCACCTCACTGCCTGTAAATCGGCAAGGTGACAACACGGGGACAGCATCTCCCTCATACTCAAAAGATACTCCGCTGAAGTGAGATTTAGCCAAACCGACCAGCTCCTCGTGGTTCACACCTGTTAAAGAAGCACATCAAATAAACGCTGAGTCATTCCAGGAAAAGGGAAAATTCACAGCTACCAGGGTGCCTCCTCACAGTTTGCGTTAGGACGAAGAGGACCTACCTCCAGCAGCAGACAGCACCATGCGAGGGGCTTTGTAGTGGCTGTTGATGTAATCCACTAGGTCCTGGCGGGTCAGAGTCCTGGGGAAATTGAACATGGTAACTTACACAATGGTGCAGAAAATAATATGGAATAGACAGTGTTTAAGTTACATTATGGCAAATTGCTGTGCAACTTTTGAAGCCGTAATTACCGTCATCACAACACTGCACTGTTTTAAAGGCAGTGTGCCTCTGTTGAAAGCAATCCTAAAATTCTGACGTGTGTGTGTGTGTGTGTGTGTGAGTGTGAGTGTGAGTATGTGAGTGTGACATTAAAAAGAATGTTGCTACAATGCGATGAGTGCGCCCAAAGATTGCGAGGCATTTCTGGGCTACTTGGTGTGCGGAAAGCAGCGATTCTTCTAACCTACCCTAAATCGATAAATGTGTGTTTTGAGTGTGAGTAGATCTCCGTTAAGAATGAAGTAATGAAATTGCCTACGCCTGCAGGTAACGCGTGTATCGTGTAGCCTAAATGTCCGAGGCAGGAAGGAAAATATTTCATTATTAATCTTTTATTTCTACTCGCTAAATATCACATCCATAAATTTAAGTTCAGGGGCTCTAAACCTTTCTTTCCTGTGTTTGAGAGGGAAGTCAATGAATATTTGGACTCCACAAGATATTCAAAGAACTGTAAAGCTCTGAAGACTGTGCAGATATATTCAACGCTTGTGACATCACGTGACTGAATGATATTGGAACTCTTCTAACTAAGTGATGCTATGAATTGGACTGCTTATTGATTAGCCTTGCTGGACTTTGCAGACTCCCTGGGATATGATTTGTTTATGTATTTATTTTGTAGTTGTGTGTATGTGTACTTGTATGCGTTTGTAACTGCAAATGCTCTCAATAAATTAATTGAAGAAAAAAAAACTGTAGACAAATGACAGCAGTGTGCACTGGCGCTGTTGCAGGAGAGCCGTGAGTGGGGGCGGGGCTGCGCGAAGAGTGAGAGAAGAGATGCAAATACAGACACGGCTTTACAGAAGAAATGGGTCACGTAACGCAACATTAAACTAAACCGATATAAACGGTATTGTCTAATCCCATATCTCATTTGAAAATATATCGATATAAGGTAAAATATCGACATATCGCCCGGCCCTAGTGTGCGTGTGATTATGCAAATATAAAGTTCCTCTTGCCTGGCGTTGCCGGAGGGTCCCAGCACACTTTGTCCTAGAGCAGTGCCCTGGAAGGCTGTGGCATGCAGCAGGTCAAGGCAAACTTCCTGCAGGTTACCCTCGACTTCCTCTAGCTCACGCAGCACCACGCCCCTTTGCTGCTCGATCTCCGCCTCGTTCAGCGAGCAGCTCTGCACCACCTCTGACAGCAGCTCCACGGCTATGAAAACACAGAAGAAAATTGATTGTTCACAACTTAAGAGGGGGTATGCACACGTTGTGCTCAGAAAAAAAAAAAATCTCAGTTACTGCTCCATACAGTATAGGCCCCAGTAATTGGGATTCTCCATCAGAAATGTGAATTAGTTGATTAATCTTGATCTTACAAACAAGAACAGTTTATTCTGTTTATTTCACTGCTTGTAAGCAGGTCATCTCACCTTTGGGCAGGTCTTTTGCAAGGGTCTTCATGTAATATGCAGTGTGCTCTCGGGAGGTGTAAGTGCTCAGGTGAGCTCCCATTGACTCCACCTGCTGCTCCAGGGCTGTCTGAGGGTACTTCTTGGTTCCCTGGGGAGGCGAGAACAAATGGTGAATGGAAAGTACTGTGTAATGGTACTGTTTGGCTTACAGGTAGATTTATCTCAAGTGCATTCAGCTTTAACGAAACAAGGTTCCATTGGCGACTTAGGCTACCTACAATGTGGACTTTTTAACTTCTAGCAGCACTATGGAGCAGTTTTTCATGCATGTGATGTAATACACATCCCTGCCAATGGTTTTATACTATTTTAACTGATCTACAGGTGATGGTTATGCACCAACAAAGGCAGGAAAGAAGAAGCCTGCTAACTAGTAAACATGGATGTTAACAATGCAGATTTAAAACCTTTGAAAATCCGCTTTGCAAATGTATAATGAGGAGGGAAATGCATTCAACAGAGACCAGATCATAGACCTCGAGGATACGATCAATATATTATGGTGCAGCTCACTGGGAGAGACTTTACTGCACTCTGCTGTCATTTACGGTCACTAGTTTCTCTCCTGCCACTGAGGGTGGGGCTTTGCCCCTCTTCTCACACACACAAAGTGTGTGAGGAGAGACAGGTGAAGTAAAGTTAACGTTACTCAAGTTGACGACAACTTGTTACGTTACTGTAAGTGCAATAAAAGATTCCCAACAGGAGTAATTTATCTGTGTAAAACCAAAGATGGATAGACATTGACCACAAATGTCTGAAATTCAGACCAAAATATCTGCGTTATTTAAATGCACCTAACCTGAATCTACGATGCTAGCTCTGCTGCTAATGGGAGGAAAGCTAGTCCTGGCCGACAAGCACAGGAGGACAGGCTTCGATGTATCTTGGCTGTCAGAGAGGAAATACTCCTAGCTCTACAAGACCAAAATCTTGGTACGGTTAGGTGCAAAAGTAAATAAAAAAGGATCACTGGGAAATAAAATATGGGATGACTTCCTTAACAGATTGTTTGTTTAGGTCCAAATGTTCTGTAATATTGCAATATTTAATATTTTGGGGCGCCCATCCGCCTTCCAAAAGCAGTCAACCTAGGGGAAACACTGTAATGTCTACCTTGAAAGCCATGTGCTCCAGGAAGAAGCCTGTTCCGTTATTCTTCTCACTCTCATAGCGACTGCCAGCACTGATCCACAGCCCAACCTATGATATGGAAAAGATACGTGAAGAATCAATGAAATGTAAATCTACAACACATGACAGTGAAATTGTTGAGTCTATAGAGTGCTAGTCTGGAGCAACGGAAGTACATTGCCAGGATAAAGCCTGACATCCGGCATGTTTTCCTCCTATCCTAGAATGTAAGTGTGGTGTAGTAACTAAAACAACCTACAGTCCGTGGTTGTAAATAGGCCCCCTACAACTGTGTTCTTACAGTGCATGTGGCATGTCCAGTTTCCTCAGATGCGACCTTCAAACCATTGTCCAGGGTAGTGAGGCGAGTTTCAGGGGCTCCCACCAGGCTCTGGGCATAGCTGACTGAGGCCTGCCCACGCCTCAGAGACAGCAGGATGGGCTGAAGAGGTAGAGACACCAAGAGGCAACACAAGTCATTTAAAAATCCTGTTTACATAACATGCATTTCTGCACAAATTAAACACATTGGAAACCACATTTATATATGTCAGGCTGTACTGAAAGCCTTAAACTAACTCTTGTCGATCTGTTCATACAAAGCAAGAGTAGAAATATAAAAACTTAAGGCTGGCAGTTGACATTGACACCACTGCCCCCTTTCTGTTATCTGCCAATGACTAAAAATAGACAAAACCACAATAGCAGCCATCAGTTCTATTCAGATGTGATAAATGTAAGATTGTCTAGTTTAACATCAATCACATTGTACAATAATGAGATGTCATATAGCTAAGCTAACTATTTATTTTTAACCAGTATATTTAATATTTAGCATGGTTTCTGACAACAATCTAAGATGTCATTGACTGTTTATCACACATTTATAAAAGACAACCTTGTGCAATGCAACAGGATTGTTATAAAATCTGGAAACACAGCCAAAGCTAACGCTACCGAAAACACAGCTTCACAAAAAAACTAAAAGCAGTGTCAATGTTTGCAGTCGTTACGTTATCGTTGACATGGTATAAAAGTAACGTTACTTTTTCAACAATCAAACATTTTTGACGATCAACAAAAGTACAGGATTGTCACTGTCAGCATCTGCCTTTCCAAAGTCACTATGCTAACGCTGCTAGCCATAAAGCTTAACGTTAGCTGCGGTATGAGGACGACTGAGGACACTAACAACCAGTACCGTAACAGCTGCTGTGTTGACCTTGTTAAAAGACCGAAACGATGAATAACACACAACAACACGTGTATAAAGTGGACGTTACGTATCAAGTGGTTGTATACAAGACGTACTGCCTTATTTGACAGTTGACCTTGCATTCACTGCTAGCTAACTAATGCTAACCGTTTAGCTAACCCCTTCCCGTTGCTGTTGTGCGGACAGCTCAGCTAACTAGCTAGCTAACAGTTAGCCTGTGAATTTAGCAGGCGGTCCAACCTTTTCGATTACTTTCAACGTTACGCAAAAACAAGCACAGTACCGGTTTCCTGCTTAGACATTTCATATTGCAAAAAGCGTGTCTGCTAAATCTTTAATTTTGTACTTACACTGCGAGTTTTGGCGAGGGCTCGACCCACGGTGCTCCCAACTCGGCACACGGACGCCGCCATTTCTCAGTACGGTGACAGAAGTCTCGGGCTCGGCTTGTGTCGTGTATCGCTTCTTCTTCGCCGTTATATAAAATGTGTATAACCTCTTCAATTGGGTATTATCGCCACCAAGTGTTCATTATGTGTTGTTGAGGGTCACTTCGCTAGTTCAGGGTTGTCCCGTTTGAAAGACTCCTTTGCCATCACTTTTGTTTTTCTTACTTTTAGTTGGGTTACTTATGTAAGGTGGTTGGCAATGTATTTTCACTAATTTACCTTCCGTACTGTGATCTTTAGCACTAACATATTTTCTTAACTAAGAGAACAATCCCTTTTCCCCAGTGGTGTAGTCTAATGTATTGTAGTGGGTATACTGTACTGTATATTGGCCAGAATCTGCATTTGGGGGAGAGGGGGCATATCATAGTGGGGGGGTGAGGGTGTCCTCCCCCAGGAAAGTTTTGACTTCTTTTCCTGTATTCAGATACACTTTTATGCACCAATTTACGGGGGGCTTTATTTAGCCTATGTGAAGAAGAAAAACACAGATGACAATTCAAAATATATCAACAATATAATGGAAAGTATGTTGTTGCGTGTCATTGGGCATTTTTAAGTGGGGATATGGACATCCTGGAGCTTTCTTAGTGGGTATACTGCGTATACCTGTGTATCACGTAGACTACACCACTGCTTTTTCCCTTAAGTGATGGGATAACGTTAGCCTACTTTATTTGAACGCAGTCATTTTCTCAAGGAAAATTCAAATACCCTGGTGACTTCAATGTAGGCCCACATAGGCCTACTGACAGCTTCTTCAGAAAAAAGATCTTTCTTTTTTGAGTGCAGATGGTAAAAAAGTAAGGCATAGAGTAGCCTACTGCTGTATCATTTGATATAGGCTTTATTTTTCCTTATTCTTGCTCAAGTTGTCAAATAAGGAGTTTAGCATCATGGGTGACTTAAGCAATTGTCTGTAATGAAGGGTTGGTTCACCAAATTTAAACATTGTCTTACTTATCTCTGATGGTATCAAGTCATTAAGATTTTTTTGTATTAGCCTAGATTTTTTTTACTCCACCACTGGAGGTGAAGGGAATTTTGTTTCAGATGCTCACAACATTAAAAATAGCCTTTAAGGAATTCTTGAAACAGTTTCCCTGTTACTCTGGATAATCCACACACTTCGCTGTGAACATGTAATGAAAATACGTTCTACGAAAGACATAATCCCTGTACAAATTCTTGGCAACCTGTTCTGTGGAATATCTAAAATAAAAATAAAAAACAGGGGCCCTCCAGTGTGAGTCACATTATTGAAACTAAAGTAGTGAGTGAAAACAAGACATAGCAATCTATTAAAATCTGACTTTATTATGACGTAGGCCAAAAAAAACCCTGCAAAAAGAAAGTTCAAGCTGAAGGATGATGGATGTGGTATGTGGATGATTTGGTTAATACACCTTTTAAAAGTCTTTTTTAGGCACTCAAATTGCTGGTGGTTGCTTGTCTGGACTGTTTTGGAACATTAATCTCCAAAGACAAAGAAGGGCCTTGGTGCTTCTCTATGGGACAGGGTTGGTCTTTCTCTGAGCAGACTTTTGATACTTCTGGTCTCCTCTTCCACAAAAGTACAGAGTGAGACTGGTCACTAATCGGCAGGTGGATGGACGTCACAGTCATTGGCAGGTGACTTGTGAAGGTTTCAATAGGAAAGGGCCCAGGCGGCTCAGAAGGAAGAGGAGGAGGTGGCAGAACCCCGCTGCTGATGTTTTTGAGCTGAGTCTCTGCACTCTTCAACAACATCTTAGGCAGAGGCTTTACTTTTTCTCCTGCAGGTTCCTTCTCTTTGACAGGACGGCGGCGTTTTGGTGCTGAACGGTTGGAGGACCTCAGTGGAGGAAGAGAGCAGGGGCACTTGACCTTGAAGCCCTCAACAAGTAGGTTGACTCCTACATACTGTGGCACGTCAACTGCTGCCTACAGACCAAAAGTGACATCTTAAAGCGTAACTCTCGCCAAAATGCAACCTAGGGTCTTTTTGTGAATGTACCCGAGTCAAACTTTCGTTTAAAAGCATATTTAGGACGGAAACGCCACTTTTAAGATTTACCATATTTTCGTTTTTCGGTCAAATGGCCTTTTGAATGGGAGTGCTAGGGGCACTACAATGATAGCATCAAAATCACTATTTTTAAAATACTAAGAAGGCTCGACACAACATGACACTTTGCTTGAAGTATCACCAGAGTCTCTACACATGAACTCAAGCATTGAGAACATTGTTTGTTTTCACAGAGTTTACTAAAAAGAAAGATTTTGAACAACTCACTGTAGCTGCTGTTTTTCCGGTCGCCGTCCATCTCGCCAGTCAAAAATAGTCAAGGGAGGAGAGTAAAGATGGAAATCTCCTAAAGCTTAGTTCCATATAAATGCACGGATAATTTGTTGTTTTGTCGTTAGTGAAACACAATACTGACCTTGTAGTTGAAAAAGGAGCCTCATATAGGAATGACATTTCCTCCTATGGATTCCGTTCATTTGTATTCGGAGATCGACACTTTTTGACTGAGAAAATGGCAGCTAGCGTAACCAACAACTGCTAACGTGAGTTGTTCAAAACCTTTCTTTTTAGTAAACTCTGGGTACACAAACAATGTTGTCAATGCTTTCATTAAGGTGTAGAGCCCCTGGTGATACTTCGAGCAAAGTTTGATGTTGTGTCGAGCCTTCTTAGTGTTTGAAAATAGCTATTTTGATGCTAGCATAAAAGTTCCCCTAGCTCTCCCATTCAAAAGGTCATTTGACCAAAAAACTAAACGGTAAATCTTAAAAGTGGCGTTTCCATCCTAATTATGCTTTTAAACTAAAGTTTGACTCGGGTACATTCACAAAAAGACCCTAGGTTACATTTTGGCGAGAGTTACGCTTTAAGTAATGCATATCAATCTCAAACTTTGAGCCACTTGAATGTATACTATAACCTGAAGAGGGCGGGATAACTCTTTCTTACCTGTCTATATATAAGCTGAAAGTCTCCAGTGTTTGCAGTGCGGTCTGCTCTCCAGTCCAGGACAACTCGCAATGTGTCTTCCTGCACAGCAGTACAGAGGCGGGCTGTCACAGGCGTGGAGGGAGCCATAGTGGGACTGGCATTGAGTTCTAACAGCCATGGACGCAGGTCATGACCTAAGAAAAAGAGAACCAAATAACCAAGTGGTGATCATTCCGTCTGTTTTCATAGTAAAAATACATACAAATATTAAGCGGTAATCTAAATTAGAATTGAATGCCATGTTACAGGGATCTCATCCTACCGAACATAAAGTCAGCACCGTAGAGCTCAAATGTGTTTTTGCGTGACTCCATCAGATCCTGTGTTGTCTGTAATGCGTGGATCAAAGCCTTCTTCATCCCGGGGACTACCACTGTCTGCCACTGAGCTTCCTGGCCCTGGCTGGACAGAAAGGTCCTGAACTGGTCATCCGACCACATATTGTCTGCTGGGATACCACGATGACGCTGTTGGGAGGGTCTCAGGTGCTTCTGGATGGAGTTATTGCACAGGTGGACAGAGCTGCGAAGATGGGGTAAAGAGGCCAAGATTGGAAAGAGAAATTAATGAAAATGGGTGATAAGGAATGGAGAGAAGTATAATGAGACATGATGATTAGAGAAATGACACAAGGCCCTCACTACTTGTACTCTCCAGTTGGCCTTCAAACTATCTTCTCTTTGACTATGGTAATATTCACCATGTGATCAGACCAAGACATATTTAGTAACAGGTATAAAAAAAACTAAAATCTGATTTTGAATTTTAAAATTAGTCTTGGAAGAACTCAGACATGCATGATTGCTATAATTTTACCAGGTTAGAGAAATGAACGGCAAGAAAGTAGAGAAGTGGTGGGTAGGAAAAGTATTTATAGAAGTTCTTTTTTTACAGTGTTTACTTTGCATATTTCTCATTTGTTGCTTATAATTTGTGCAACTTTGGTGGAGGTAGAAGAAGCACTCTTATACTATACAGTAAGTGGGCAGGTATTTTAGAGCCAGTTTGCAGTTTTGGAGTTGATTTAAAAGTTGCTAATATACCCACAGGATAACAGCTATTTTCATGCCACACACAATCAGATCGCCCGCCAAATGTGACAAGCATAACCATAACCTGTGTTGCCTTTCCCTTACTCTATATCATTCTCGCAATTCCATTTTAAATTCAATGTTCATCTGGTTTCACATCTGCTTCTTCCTTTCCGCCCCTCTCCCCCATCTCTTTAGAAATATCACAGCCTGGGTGGCTCAACTGGTAGAACGCGTGCCAAAAAAAAGAGGTTTACTCCTCGACGCAGCGGCCGCAGGTTAAAATCTGACCTGTGGCCCTTTGCTGCATGTCATTCCCCCTCTCTCTCCCCTTTCATGTCTTCAGCAGTCCTATCAAATAAAGGCCTAAAATGCCCCCCAAAAAATCACTGTCTTACCTATCCAGCGTATCTAGCGTGTAAGGCTGCGTAGAGAAGCGCAAATAGCACTTTTTATAGAACCACACAGTCAGGGGGTTCCAGTCGGTGACCAGGAACCACTGGCGCACGTCAAATTTGGTGCCATAGATCAGCAAGGGGCGCTCCAGGTACTTCTGCACCACCCACTTGCTTTCTTTGATTAGGGTTGGATCACTGTCCACCAGCCTGAGGATCTGATCCAAACGCCTGGTGCATTTGATACCTAGAAGGCAGGTGTGGCAGGTCAGCCAGGACTTTGTCAGATATTTGGAACTCTTTGATAGTGTCTGACCTCTCACCTCTGCCCCTGGACTTAGCTCCAGGTTTGATGATCCAGATGTTGTGTATGCCGTCTATGTGCAGCTGTGGACTGACCTCCACCAGCCTCTGTAGCATGGCTTTGCAGCAGGTCACAAAATGATCACTGTTCTCGATCTCTGCTCCTCCACTGAGCGAGGAAACAGAGAGAGGGAGGGACTGTAGTGAGACACTAAAGAGCACTTTGGTTTCCTTTTATCTCACATACGCACACACAGTACTCACTGGACAACAAGGTAGTAACTGTTGATAAACTCTGCCCACTCCTCCTTTGTAAGTGTTTGTGGTGTCTCCAAGTTTATGTCTATGTCAATATGCTGCAGACTCTCGAGAAACTCGTGGCACACTTTGAGTGCGCTGTTAATCATTTTGGAAAGGACCACTGGTTTAGACCGCTGTTTGCTTAGTTTCCTCTCAGCCCGAATGTTGTGGCTCGTTCCCGCTCCCTGAACACCCTGCTCCCTCTCCACAATGAACTTCAAAAAACTGGTGCAGGCTGTCCTCTTGTAGTCCTCTACACAAAAGACAGAGAGGCAATTATTCTAAGCTTTCTCTATGAGTGAAAGTACAGTAGAAGGATGCTGGAAATATATTAAAAAGCGATACGTGTAAGTTAGTTTGAAGGGCCGTAAAGTCCAATCTAACCAATGAAAGCGTGCTTCTCATCCTCTGCTCCTAGTCTGTAACAGCGAGGGAAGAAGGTGTCTGGGTCAGCGGAGTCAAACCAGTGCAGGTTCCTCAGGTTCACGCACAACCCCACCTGAGAAAGAAAAGACAAATATTGATGGGGTGGCATGACAGGAGACCACTGAATTTGTTTTTTTTTGCTGTAAGAAATAATAGCATATAAATGTACCTTGGTGGTGAAGCTGCCTGCTTTTGCAAAATGATTGGTGATCTGTTCTTTTTGCAAGCTGTTGTTGTTGATGGCGTCTCTACGGTTTGTCCAATAGAAATAAACCATTTCATTCCGCACCAGGCGAGACTGTTTGAGTAGGGTGAAAGGATGAGAGCTGTATCTGTTGCATTTTGCGTTTACAAACCTCAATATTTTAACAAGGTAAGCAGCAAACTTTCACTTGCTGTGCTCCCCCCCCTGCACGTTGCAGATCACCTTATGTTAGCCTACAACCAGGCCTGCATGATTAATCGTTATAAAATCGTGATCTCGATTCACCCTGTTCACGATTTAATTTTTAAATTACTTCTATTTTTTTTAATTAAAATATATATATATATATATATATATATATATATATATATTTTTTTTTTATGACTTCAATTCTCATTTAATTTTAGGAGCCAACTGCATCACAAACGCTACTCTGAGTTTTAAACAGACTGTATAAAAAAGGTTTTAAAGCGCTGCAATGCTCTCCCTTCTCTTCATTGAAGCCTCTGTGTTTACAGGCTTGTGGTGATGCGCAATGTGCTATAGGTGCCAAAAAAAATCTATGTTTGGTACTGCCAATTTGTTTTGTTTTGTCATGGTTCATGTGTGCAATAAACATTACACTTCGTGAAAAAAAAAATTGTGCCAGAGAATCGTGATATCAATTCTAAGCTAAAAATCGTGATTTATATTTTTCCCTGAATCGTGCAGGCCTACCTACAACCTTAGAAGTTATTTTTACCATGAGATCATATAGTCCATCTGGATCCTGCTCTTTCTCGACACTGTCTGAGTTGTCTGAGAAAAAGGAGCAATGTACATTAATGATGGGATATAGATATATATCCACACCCAGTAATATTAGGAATAGCATTTCTGAAACAATCACACTTTCATCTAGATCACCGTCATCGTCATCACTGTCACCAGCATCATTAGAGCTGGCTCTGCCCTCATCGCTGTGGCGCTGGTGAGCATGGTGGTTTGGGGGGTGCACACGCTGCTCCACCCAGCCTCTAGACCTCAATGCTGCCCTGATGACAGGGTAAGGGCCCTGGACATAGAATACCTTGTGCATCTGGGAGGAATTAAAGCAGACATCTAAATAATGGACAACTTTGTAGAACAATCAGAAATGTATGTGACCACATAAATGTTTTGTATACAGCCAATAGTCCCGCTTTGCCAGACCTTCCTCCACAGCGCTGCGGAGGAGGGTCTGGCTAGTCCACACAGCATTCCGGGATGGGAGAAAAACGTGCTCTGGTTTATTGGCATTTCTTTAAACCAATCACAATCGTCATGGGCGGTGCTAAGCACCGGGCAGAGCCATTGTGCCCAAAAACTCAGTTTGGACAGATAGTCTAGCTAGCTGTCTGGATTTACCCTGCAGAGATCTGAGGAGCAGTTAACCATAGTCCTCAGAAATTCAGACAAAGAAAGAGTAAGCAAACAGACATACGGCCGAAACGAGTGAAATCCGGCGGAATATGTGGATATAGACTATACATCCAGTAACGTTAACTCACCTTGACAGCTTTGTCCGCAAGAGCTTTGGCTGTCCTCACTCTCTCTGGGTTAAGAGCAGGTAAACTGACAAAACTGCGGCGAACTTTGCCCTCAGGAGGTGTACCTGACACACAAATCAAAACATCTGTTGAGTAAATTATACTGTTATTTGTCTATAAAGCTAGTCAGAGATAATACCGTTCATGCAGTATGAGGAGTACCATAGCAAGTTAACTCATTCATCATGTTGGTTGTCAACCTGCAGGGTAAACCTACTTGTTTGCAGGTTTTTGCCTTCATCTTGGTTGCATTGCTGGACCACAGCTGTGACCTTCTGATCCTTGGATGAGCCTCCTGTTTCCCCTGAAATAACAGTAGGATTATTACAGTACACAGTATATAATATTTTGGTACAGTGGCTTATGTAAATACATTTGCAAAGTGAGCCATAAGGCCATGTTGTAAGCTTGGCATAACATAAATTGAAAAGCCTTCTTCAACGGCCTAACATGCCAACATGTAGCAGTCGAGTGCCATGAAGGAGGAGACAGGAGAATGTGCACAAACACCTGTATACAGTTTCTTGCAACATAGCATTATTTACAACTGTAATTTATCTATTACAAAACAAAATGTCCACACATTTACTGATGAATAAGATATAAGCCTATATTCTATATTGGGTCTGGCATAAAGTTTATATATATCTATATGCATTTGTATGCCTAAATGCATAAAACATAAACCCAATATAACTGGACAACACATAGATGTAATAAGCATACACAGTACCTATACCATTGTGATGGAAAAGACAAAGACAGTGTAACTAAAGATTAAGGCTTGACATATTCAGCTTGGAGCCAAAAATAGCAAAGCCATGAAACTTTAATAAGTGGCCTCTGAGTTCAAACATTCGGTCACCTGTCCTTAATGCCACCTCATGATTAATTTAGCATTCATGATCTATAAGCCCGCTCTATGAATGTAGTCCTTTTGGAGGTGTGAAATAATACAGAAGTTAAGTTTAAGTTTATAAATGGGTCCCTCAGCAGCAAGTTCTTCAACCTCTGTGACTAATCTGTAATTTGACAATGTGAAGTCATAAAATGACAAAGTTACAATCTGCCTGTGTTACTGCTACACGATTTGTGAATCAATTTGGGAGTAGTAGATGGTTACCATCCTTGGTTATGAATTATGGTGATGGGGCCACCCTTTGATTAATATTTGAAGAAAATACATCTCCAGTATTATTTATCTGGTCCTTGGGTCCATGTTCAGATGGAAACAGTGTTTTCATTTGTTGCTGTCTGTCCCTCACCACTGTCTGGGCATGGTGTGCAGCGTCTATCAGTAGTCTGGTGTAACAGCTGGACAGACTGTTTGGACCTGGTGGCCTCCATATTAACATCAGCTCTCATTCTTCATAGGAACCCTTTCTTTGGCGCTGCTTCATGGTTTGGTCAGACGGCTGCAGAGGACACAGCCACACAGCATTTATGGGGAAACAATCATACAGTGTAAAGGTGTGTTCAAATGTTACACAAATGATGTACGTACACAATTATGAAAACTCTGTAAACAACTGCAAGTGCATCTCTGGCTACTGGTCTTGTAAATCAGACTCTCTCCAAGTGCAATGGACTATGAAGTGGGTCAAATTGCTATGCAGGAGACAGCTTGGCTACACCTGTCAGGTTTGTACCTAACACTCCAGGTAGGGCGTGACACTAGTCGGATTTCATTCAGTTCCTTTTGAACAAGGGCCCGAAACCAGATACAAATCCCAACAACAATGCAAATTAAAATCCTACTGTAATCTATTTTACACAGAAATCACTCACATCAGACTATGCATGTACAGCACACACAAAAGTATGTGTTCCTATGTATATATTTTTATTCTAATAATTAACGTTAATACTTGCAATTAAGCAACCACAGATTACAAGTCATTTTAACGTTAATAACATCACAGTTACAACCTTCTCATTGGCACAATCTTTTTAAAACTTACTGGCAAAGTAGCTACCAAAGTCTTAACCATTTTAAGCTAAGCTTCGACCTCATGGTTGAGTCTTACCTGCTAAAGTCCACTGGTGTATTAATAACTCCGGTCGGTGCACGGTGCGCCCGACTCTCGACCTGTTTATTGTTACCACGGCAACCGCTGGATAGCTCCAGAAGCACACAACCGGATGGCGAGTTTTCAATACTGTCTGTGGTTTTCAACGTGGTTACAGAACCTTGACATTTATACATGTATTGTAGCTACCATAACATTTTCCGTGGAAATATTCGAAGCCCTATTAGTCTTGCTACTTCAGTAGCAAGACTAATGTGCAATTAAGTTTAAAATTTAGTTTACATTTTAATTTAATTAGGGTTAGGGGCGTGTTAAAGAACGAATTACGTATTTGTTACGTAAGATTAGTCATATTGAATTATTAAATACGGTATGTATGCTTTTTGTTTTATTAAATGCAATATACAAATATGGTAAACAACATAGATCAAAAATACTACATACACAATGTATTTTTACATGTTATTATCAGGGTTCAAAATTAACTTTTTTGTCCACCAGCCAAAAGGCTAGTGAATGTTCAAATTTAACCAGCCACTCAAAAGATTACCATTGTTTTTTTTGGCTGTTGAGTGAAGCAAATCTACCAGCCAATTGCATATTTTTCCAGCATTTGGCTGGTAAATGGTGCTAATTTTGAACACTGGTTATTATGCATATTAGTAGTATTTTAATATATAGTATCATATATTCTGTGACACAAAATATATGATTTATGACATAAAGTGAGAATATTAAAGAGATTACATAAAAATAAATAAAACAACATGAACATACACAAATAAAATCATATTAATCAGAGGATTCGGGGGAGCTCTTGCCTTTCTAGCTGTACCTATAGGCTACTTTTTAGTTGTTTAACAAACTGATAAAAAGTTCAGTTCTAAGAAGAGGTCTATAGGTTATTAGGTAATGAATTATTATATTTTCTGTTTGTGAATATATCAGTAACATTTGCCATATTAGAAATGTAGGCTCAGATAGGCTAGAGTGACAGTATCTGGATTACTATAGAAACAGATAATATCTATAAGGTTAAAAGAGTAGACAGATTTAGTGAGTTCAAAAAAGTAAGACTCTTAAGTAAGAATCTTTTGGATATTTCACAATAAAAAAAAAGTTTCCATACAAAATGTAGAGAAAGTGTCAATGTCTGTATATTTAGCAATTATGATAATTAGCAGGGTATATATATACTATATACTAATAAGGAAAAAGCCAAGCCCTGCTCCAAATGTTCATGTTCTTTTTGTATTTTAAATATTTATCTGTTTTTTGTTATCTAGTGCTCTCTTGCGAGACTCTCTTGCTGCGTTCGCTGCCCGACTAACCTTATCCATCTCGCGAGACTTTCGTAAATGTAGTTAACCAGGCAAGTCCCTCCCCAAACCTATGATTCAAACACACACACGAACAGTTCGTCTATGACACAGATACACATGAACACGCATACCCTCATAACATAATATAATAAGGACATCTTAACGATATATATTTTAAAACAGTAGAAAACAGGTAAGCCGAGCAACGTTTTTAAACGGTGCCTCAACTTGACAGTAACGTTAACGTAAGAGCCAGTGAAAAACAAATGTTTTGTTTCCTCAAATTAACTCAAGCTAACATGCTAACACCGAATAATTGTTAACTTACTTAGCTAGCTAGCTAGCTCAACATTTGTTGAACCTCTTTCTCAGGTGGCCGGAAAGTTCCCGTAAAATGTGTGGAAGAACTGCGTGTACTCTTGCTTCTGACGAGGTGAGCCGAGCCTGCTCCTACAGAAACCGAGGAGGGCAGCGTAGACAGCCCCGCTGGAGGGATGGAGATGCAGACAAATACCAACCCTCTTATAACAAGAGCCCACAGTCTATGAGTCCCGTCCTGCTATCCCAGAGGCATTTTGATAAGGTAAGGTAACAACCGTGCCTGAGTGAAATGCATACACTGTTTCAATTGAAGGATGCCACATAGGTAACGTAGACGTGAAGATTTCGCCCTAAAAAACTTTTAGTAGGTCTAAATTAGGGCTGGGCGATATGGAGAATATCAGATATCACGATATTCTTGACCAAATATCTCGATATCGATATTGCGGCGATATTCTAGGGTTGACAATTGGTGTTTTAACAAAATATCTTCACACTTAGATTTTAGATCAATAATCATCAGTAATGTGGACATAATGTCTAAGTGGGGAAAATATTACGATATCCAAAATCTAAGATAATATCTAGTCTCATATCACGATATCGATATAATATCGATATATCGCCCAGCCCTAGTCTAAATAACTCTCGAAGTGGAGGGATACCGGTGTTGTATCGAACTCTGTTTCCCCGTTGAGATCAGTTCCCCTTACCTAAACCTGAACAAAGTCTTAACCCTGAAGGAAACAGACTTCTACACATCACCGATAATCTGTTAATGATCCAATACGGACACATAACAATATACAGCGCAGCAACAACACAAATCATAAACTCTTCTCTGTGGCAGTCTCAACAATATGGACCATTGTAAGCCCCCCGACGGGTAGTATGCACTGCATGGGTTATGGCATCAAATAACATTATAGGTACTCATTTTATTGTGTTCACTCCTATGTCTTCAGAATGCTCCGGTTGATGAGTGTGTGTTGGCCTCCATGCGTTGGGGCCTGGTACCTGCCTGGTTCAAGGAGAATGATCCGAGCAAGATGCAATACAGCACCAACAACTGCCGCAGTGAGAATATATTGGAGAAAAAAACATACAAGGTGCATGCAATTTAATGCACCGCAAAGCTAAACTTAGCACAAAAAGTAAGGAAATTTGTGTTTGGTAGATTATTTCTCTGTGGTAACAATGCTTTTTGGCAATACATCTTATACCGTTGGAAAGCCTGTTTAGTTCCCTTTCAAATGGTGCCCCATTTGTAAGGAACATGCATTTGTGGGATGAGCAGCAGCGCTGAGTATGTGGGTTGCGCCCATGAAAAATTTGCCAAATCTTCTCTGCCAATGCCAAGCTTATTCTGCCATTGATTCGTTTGGTGGATACGATGATTGAAGTTTGAAGAAACAAGACATATTGGCAACACCTTTTGGTGGAGGCAGTGTGATGGTATGGGGCGACATCTCCCTCACTGGAAAAACGAGGCTTGTCATCATTGGAGGCAATCTCAGTGCAGAGAGATATAGAGATGAGATTCTGCAACCAGTGGCAATCCCATATCTCCACAGTCTGGGACCGAACTCTATCTTCCAAGATGACAGCGCTCGCCCCCTCAGGGCGGGGTTTATCAGAGACTACCTCCAGAATGTGGGAGTGGAGAGGATGGAATGGCCTGCCAGCAGTCCTGACCTCAACCCCATTGAACACTTGTGGGATCAGCTTGGGCGTGCTGTTCGTGCCAGGGTGACCAACACAACCACGTTGGCTGACTTGCGACAAATGCTGGTTGAAGAATGGGATGCCATCCCACAGCAGTGTGTGACCAGGCTGGTGACCAGCACGAGGAGGAGGGGCCAGGCTGTTGTGGCTGTGTATGGTTCTTCCACACGCTACTGAGGCTCCTGTTTGTTAAATTAATAAATGGTTAAATTGCCAATATGTCTTGTTTTTTCAAACTTCAATCATCCAATCCACCAAACACCAAACGAGTCAATGGCGGAATAAGCTGTTTGACATTGGCAGAGAAGATTTGGCAAATTTTTCATGGGTGCAACCCACATACTCAGCGCTGCTGCTCATCCCACAAATGCATGCTCCTTACAAATGGGGCACCATTTGAAAGGGAACTAAACAGGCTTTCCAACGGTATAAGATTTATTAACAAAAAACATTGTTACCACAGAGAAATAATCTACCAAACACAAATGTCCTTACTTTTTGTGCCATGTTTATATTACCTTTCCTGTCTTTTATGTCTTGGTCTCTGTGCTGGATGTATGCACACACCAGTGTCTAATCACTTTGCCATCTTCCAAAAGGACCCTCTGATAAAAGGGCAGCGCTGCGTGATCCTGGCTGATGGCTTTTATGAGTGGAGGAGGAAGGAAAAAGACAAGCAGCCTTTCTTCATATACTTCCCTCAGGCTCAGGGAACCAGTCATGAGAAAACCGAGGATCACCCCACAACCCCAGCTTGCAATAAGGAGAATTCAGAGACAGTGAGCCCTCCAGAGGAGGCCTCCCATGACTTGACAGAGGTTCATATTGGATTTTCTATAAAAACAAAAAAATATAATCACCATGAACATTTGCTTTCATCCAGAATAGAAGTAGAGAGAATGCAGCTGTGGCGGAAATTACCATGGCTGAAAATATCCTGTGTGGGAGAGGAGTCAAAGCAAAAATGTGCATGTGTCCACCAGGTGTTTCTTTACCATTCATACTATATACAAACCCATACTTCAGTTTGGATTCTGGTGCTAGGCTAAGAAGTGTAAAAAATTACAACCATTCCAACAAAATGTGTTACTTTTTATTTGTAAAACCTGCTTATTGTTGTGGCCATACCCCTCTGCTCTATGCTATGTGTTGGCCAGGGAGGAGAAGCACCAGGTGAGTGGACTGGATGGAAGTTGCTGACTATGGCTGGCCTGTTTGACTGCTGGACACCTCCAGGTGGTGGAGAACCTCTTTACACATACAGTGTAATCACTGTTAATGCTTCCCCAAGCCTGGAAAGCATCCATGATAGGTAAGGATAGTTAATGGGGAAAGGTTTTTTTGTTTTCCATTTGTGTCTGTATGAGATCCTAAATTACTATGTGGTTGTGTTTTAGGATGCCAGCAATCCTGGATGGAGAGGAAGAAGTGAGAAGATGGCTGGATTTTGGAGATGTGAAGTCTCTAGATGCCCTGAAACTGCTCCAGTCTAAAAACACTTTGACTTTTCATCCTGTCTCTTCGCTAGTAAACAACTCCCGCAACAACTCTCCAGAGTGCCTTCAGCCAGTTGATCTCAAAAGCAAAAAGGTATCAGATTTACTTTGGTATTTTTTCTCATGGTAGTAGGAAAATGTAGCTCTTAAGTGGTTTAAAGCTGACAGATTTGACCCTTGACCCCCTAGGAGCCCAAGCCCACAGCCAGCAGTAAGATGATGATGAGCTGGCTGACAAGCAGCACACCTTCAAAGAGGAAGGAGCCCAACACATGTGGGAGGAAAGAAGAGAGCGAAAGCAAAAAGGTTCAGAGAAAGTCTACAGGAGCACTTCAGCATTGGCTTCAGGGAGCTAATAAGAAACCAAAAGCCACATGAAGATAGGAACTGGGACCAGGCCTGCACGATTCGGGGGGAAATATGAATCACGATTTTTTTAGCTTAGAATTGATATCACGATTCTCTGCCACGATTTTTTTCTCACGAAGTGTAATGTTTATTGCACACATGAACCATGACAAAACAAATTGGCAGTACCAAACATAGATTTTTTTGGCACCTATAGCACATTGCGCATCACCACAAGCCTGTAAACACAGAGGCTTCAATGAAGAGAAGGGAGAGCATTGCAGCGCTTTAAAACGAGAAAAAAGAAAGTAGTAGCGTTTGTGATGCAGTCGGCTCGTAAAATTAAATGAGAATCAAAGTCAAAAAAATTTTTTTTTAATTTATTTTCTTTTTTAATCAAACAAAAAAATCAGTTATTTAAAAATTAAACCGTGAACAGGGTGAATCGAGATCGTGATTTTATAACAATTAATCATGCAGGCCTAACTGGGACTAAAAACTCTGCAGTGTTTAAAAGAGCATTTAGACATTTTTATACCATTACCATTTTGACAGTTTTGCTTAGTAACTTTTAAATGCAATAAAAATTCTACACAGATACTATTATACTATATTTAAAATGATCAATAAATGTCAGAAATAAACACAGCGTGCTTTATTCAAGAATTTTATTACCCTTATTACTTGAAACGCAGACATTTCCAAACAATGTAGATACTATGCATTTATCATATTAATAATATAATGATGAATGCCAATACTCCCCCCCCCCCCCCCCCCATTTATTTTTTTAAGTTACAGTATGTATGCTTTTTTGTAATCTATAATGCATTTCAACGTTTTAACATAATAGGAACAGACAGTTAAAGATCTGATCAGTTAAAAGAAATGTCAAGCACTTTTGTTTGCCAACACGAGCAACGGGCAGAGTCAGATATGGAGATTTACAACACAACTTTTTGCCTTCCTACACAATGATTGAGAGGTTTGCAAATATACAAAGTCTTGCAATAGTTGACAGTAAAAAGAAATATACTAACTAATCAGTTATGAATATTTATACTTGAGAAAAGTCTCTTCAGGACATCAGGTAGAATGACATGCTGTCTTCATTTTGTTCGTTCCCACGTCAAATGTTGTACCACGAATAACTTGATTACAAAATGAACCTTCATTAGGGACCACACCTACATCAAGGAGCTGAGTCTGCATTCACACAATGTCCTCAACCTGAGCTACAATTGCATTTATTGTGGCTCCAAAATGAGATGTCTGAAAGTCTTCAGCAATTGTGGATGACAGCAAAGTGCAAAAATCTGTATACACTTGTATGATGGACTTTTCATGGAACTGGATTTTATAATTATTTGCCAATTAACGAAAATCAGCAGGCAGCATAATAATGTGACCCACATGCTCATCAGTCTCATCTTCACTACTTCAGTTTTTTTTTTTTTTTTTAGATTGCATGAGGTTAAGTGAAACCATGGTTACAAGTGTTTTTGAGATTCAAACAAATTTAAGCCACAACACAAATGAGTAAAATGGGGGGGAGCAGTGTTTCGTCTATCCATGCCAGAGTGGCGGGCCATGAAATGAAGAAAACTACCACTGCTAAAGAAACGGTTTTAAAAAAAAACAAACAAAAAAAAAACAGTTTTCCAACTTTACTCGTCAACACAAACATGTAGAGATAATGCTTTGATTTATCACGTGAAGTATCCAAATAAAAGCAGTTGGATATATTTATGGAACCGAAAATGAGGTTAGCCCATACCACCACCGCCATGAAAAAGTACATAGGGAAACACTGAAGTAATAAGCATCGTACAAGTAAATTCCATAATGTTTCCCTAAGGTGTTCTTTGGGCTGGGAGACTCATATTTTTATAGAAAATGTGTGTTTTGTATACATGAGGTGAGTGCACCATGTTTGTGTGTAGTAGTATGCTCAATGAGTTGGATGCTGCTTGTATGTTGGGCATTAAAGATTAACACAGTGGGCCATGGGATAAGGGATGTATAGACAAGGCAAGACAGGGTAGTGAGGGTAGTGAGGGTAGTGAGGGCCCCCCCCCCCCCCAGAAGATCTTCAGATTCCTCAGCAGCTGCAGGTCTCCGCTGACGGCTTGGCTCGCTCGTTCCTGTCCAGCTTTATTGGCTCAGGGAACTCGTTGTACAACTCCACTTCGGTCTCCTGAAATCAGACAACATAGTTGCATCACCCAGCTCTCACAGAAACAGATGCTGATGAATGTTATTTCTCAACATTCACGAGACTGGGTCAAACTGACGGATAGGATTTCGTGCTGGCCTCCGTTACCTGTTTAAGGGCATTGCGTGCAATAGTCTGGAAGGCCTGCTCCACATTGATTGCCTCCTTGGCACTGGTTTCGAAATATGGGATGTTGTTCTTACTTTGACACCAAGCCTGTGCTCGCTTGGTCGTTACCTGAAAGAAAAAAAGAGCTGATGTTATACTAAGAAACCTCAGACACGCGAGAATGACTGTTTAATCCAAGTTTTTGTTTTGTTTTTAATTACTAACCACAACTGTACATTTCCTTGAAGAAAGAAAATACACGTGGTGCACATGACGACACCCCTGGCAAACATAAATATGATTATCTGGACCCACCTGTCTGTTCTCCAGGTCGATCTTATTGCCCAGCACAACAAAGGGGAAATTCTCCGGGTCTCGAGGGCTGGCCTGGATCAAGAACTCGTCTCTCCAGCTGTCTAGAGTCTTGAAGGTGTTGGGTGCTGTCACATCAAACACCAGAACGCAGCAGTCTGCTCCACGGTAGAACGCTACGCCTAAGGACTGGAACCTCTCCTGACCTGCTGTGTCCCAAATCTGAGATACAGAATAGAGAAGACACGGTGTGTTTACATGCACAACATAATCTGATTATTCTAAATAAAGAGCTTACGGTAATACTTTGACTGTAGTGTTTACATGGTTCACATTAACCAGATCTTCCTGATTACCGACCACTATTTGTGCAATAGCTGATGAAGTCTGGAGTTATGTGAGGTACCATACAAGACACTAAGGAAATGAAGGGACCTTTTTTACCATTAATAGTGTTGTGTGCCTTTTTGATTTTTTAAATTTTTTATGGGCATTTTTTTTTATTTATATCAAAACAATGTATTAGCTTTAATATTGTATTGATTGTTTTCAATATGATGATTGTGTTTCAATTAGAGATAAGCTAGCATGGCATTCTTGCCAGTTTCCAATTTCCTCAGTACCTGCATTGTGACAAGTCTGTCATCCACCATGACTTCTTTCGTCAGGAAATCCGCTCCTATTGTGGCTTTGTACTGGTTACTGAACTTCTTATTCACATACTGGTTCATCAACGAGGTCTTCCCAACTCTAGGAGAAAAAAAATAAATCACAGAACAACATTTAGAGCATATGATGGAAAAAGTCACTGTGATGCATTGAGCATAGATGTGTGAAGCACAGAAAACATTCCTTGCTCGCTGTATTAGAGTGAGTGTATCAGACTACATTTAAAGTGCTCATATTATGCTCATTTTCAGGTTCATAATTGTATTTAGAGGTTATATCAGAACAGGTTTACATGATTTAATTTACAAAAAACACCATATTTTTGTTGTACTGCACATTGCTGCAGCTCCTCTTTTCACCCTGTGTGTTGAGCTCTCTGTTTTAGCTACAGAGGCATCGCACTCACACATGCGCAGTACCTAGGTAAGGACTACTAGCCAGTCAGAAGCAGAGTATGAGGGCGTGCCCTGACAGTACCTAGATAAGGACTACTAGCCAGTCAGAAGCAGAGTATGAGGGCGTGCCACGCTAGCAGCTAGGCGAGCATTATAACGTGTGTTACAAAGTGACGCACGTTTGTCTCTGAAGTAAAGGCTGGACTACAATAGAGCTGTTTGGAGCAGTTGGTGAACAGTGTTTTCTGTTAGAGATGGTAAGTCCATTTGGGGTGGACTTTGGACTTTTCTAAACCTATTACATGCACAAAAACGATATACAACACAGTAAAGGAAAGGGAAAAATGCATTATATGAGCACTTTAATACCCCGATTAAGTGTTTTCAATAAACCACCAGGCATCACTCCTTAGTGTTGTCCCAGTATGTTTGCTGTGGGGTTATGGCTCAACAACACTCACCCGGAGTCTCCGAGGATGATGACTTTGAGTAGTACTTTCTTCCTTGATGTCATTGTGCCACAGCTGTGAAGACCAAAAAAATATATAAATAGATTAAAGGGGAAAAGAAAACTCCTAATAGAAGCAGATCAATGCTGGAATTGCTCAAACACCATGAATACAGCAATGCTCTAGTGATGACCCTTTTGATATGGGCCAACAGTTTTCAATGAAAGATGATAAGGCCTCTGTGCATCTCGAAATACACTCCAAAGAAAAAAGGCCTGTTCTAGGAATTAAACCAAGTGCAGGGTCTTACATATGTGCATTTCCTTCACTTCACAAAGAAAGAAAAAGTAATAGGGGTAAAACAATATGCTGCACCACATTGTACAAATTAAATACAATTCATGATTTGTTTTCCTTTTCCAAAAAATGTTGAACAATGCTGTGCCAAAACAGTGCTAGGGCTGTTGAGATGAGATGACATCTACTATTTTTAGCGCCACAGCTGGTTGTTATTGTTATACTGTAAAGTGTTGATTTTGTGATATTTATATTATATTTATACAAACCATTCAATGGAAGAAACAACATTGTTTCATTCCAAGATACAATTATTGTACCTTTATAAAAGCTGAACATTACAATCAATGTAACACACCCAGTTAATCCGAAACATACTGGATGGAATCATGAATGGTATTAATTGTTGCATGTCTATACTGTATTGCATCATGATGCCTTCCCACTTGAGACATTATTTGTCCTACCAAACAGGCAGGTGCTGCACTTCAATCATTATCTCCACACAGACTTGACAGATTTTAGTAACTACAGATAATTGCTACAAATAAACAGCTCCAATATCTTTTTGGAAAGATAGGTTCACTCATTTTAAGGCTAAGCTATCCTCAGGTCTTCTTCAAATGTATGAGTTCATCCCCCATTTACACATACCTTGATATAAGATCACTATTAAACATAATTCCTCTTCCCAATCTTTTTCTTAGTAATGTATAAATCACCACTTAGTAATAATTTACGTTATAACTCGGCTAAATGTACTCACAGCTGGCGTACAGATTGTTTAAATACCTGGCTGATTAAAAATTATCATATGTGGGCCTGCTCCAGACATCGCCAAGCATTTCTGACTTTGACTGAGTGTGCTTTGTAATAACAAACCACCTCATACAGCTGTAATGACCGAAGTCCAAACTATATTACCGGTGGGCTTTAAATCATCACTCTATTCAAGTTAGACTTTGAAAAAAAGGCATTATTGGGGAAAACAACAACACAATCATATGTTTTTCTCCACACATCACTTAACGTTTATAGCCACTGATGTGATTGAAAAGCTACGGCTTGAATCCACACCACTGCCATTATGAAGCAAAACTAGCATAGAGCTATCGGTGGTGCTCTCATAATCTGCACCCCATGACACTGTGTCAGGGACTGATCACATGGTTTTAAACACAGGACTAACGCAACCATGACTTGGCAAGCATGATTAGCACAGCAAAATCCACACACCGGTAAAATCCATAGTTATGATAAATCTGTCGACATATCTGGTTGTAAATATTTCCACTTAATTAACTGACGTAGAGTCCTAGCTAGCTATCTCGACATTTTACCTAACAACCATAAATACATCAGACACACTTGCTAAGGTTGCCAGGGTAGAATACACACAGTACATTCGGTGATAAAATGATAAATAACTATAGATAGATAGATAGATAGATAGATAGATAACGTTAAGCAAATGTAAAAGAACGATGAAACATAGGTTGGGAAACAGTATCATTAAAGACTCATTTTAAAACATCTAAAGCCAAACGTTTTTACCGTGTCAACTAACGTTAGTTACCACAGCTATATCAGTGACACTTCTTAATTTAAGCTAACGTTAACGTTTAGCTAAAAAAGGTTTATTAATAAATGTAAAACAGTTGACGACAGCTTTATTAGTTATATATATCGTTAGCAAAACCAATAACAAAAGTCACCACAAACCAACCTGGGCGATGATCCTGCAGAAATAAAATATCAAAGTGGACTTTTCTTCTGCCTCGGTTGGAAGCGTTAGCTAGCTAACGCGCAGCCTAGCTAACAGCTCCTATAAAGTCTGCCGTAAAAAAACAACACGTTTACAGCGTCGACAGCTGAATACTCTCTGATAGCTAGCCTCGCAGCTAACCCTACTTATCAAAATCAACACTGCCACTGTCGTTGTATATCTCCTTTCGTGTAACAGAAGCGATTTAGTACAACGGTCTATTTCGCCCCGTTCCCGTTTGACGCTTGCTTTTCCTGTCAAGCTAACGTGCTAGCTGCTAGCCGAGTTCTGTTCACTTCCTCCAAAACAAGCTCTGTCGGTGAGGGCGGACGTCACGCACTGGACACGCCTTGTTCCACAGGAATCTGAGAAGTCAATAACAATAACACAATGTCTTAAATTATAATAGCCTATAGCAGGGTCCCCCTACTACATATATTGTATAAAATGAAGTTGCATATTAAACTCGGCCTACAATAACATGTAGGGCGGCCTAAAGCCTTTATACATACATTTTTAGTGCATAGAATACTAAGCTATTAAAATAATTGTCAGCATGATTTTATAAATCAATTTTTAATGTTATGTCACATACATGTAGCACATTGAATCCTTAGGATATACTGTATCTGTGGATGGCCTAGTGACTACCTTACCCATAGGCCAGTAAGCCTATCATCAGTGGGGATTTATATTTGCTAATAATATGTTGGATTCATGTTAATTGACATTTTAATTTTTGAAAAAACTTTCAAATATTAACAATAGTTTGGAGGCCCCCCTGCAGTGACTCTAAGG
This sequence comes from Zingel zingel, assembly GCA_023566125.1. NCBI lineage: Eukaryota > Metazoa > Chordata > Actinopteri > Perciformes > Percidae > Zingel > Zingel zingel. The sequence continues at coordinate 7,588,252 of CM042319.1, forward strand.
ACCCCCTAGGGGTCCCGGACCCCCCTGTTGAAGATCTCCGGCCTATAGGTTTAATGGCATTTATCTATCAGATGATATGCATGGTCACACATTTACCACATAGTACGTACAGCTCACAGTTCCATACTGCTACTATTTAAATCTTTGGAGGAAGTTGAAAATCCGTGTTGCCCAGCGACAACATCACTGCTCTAGAGGAGATCTGCATGGAGGAATGGGCCAAAATACCAGCAACAGTGTGTGAAAACCTTGTGAAGACTTACAGAAAACGTTTGACCTCTGTCATTGCCAACAAAGGGTATATAACAAAGTATTGAGATGAACTTTTGTTATTGACCAAATACTTATTTCCCACCATAATTTACCAATAAATTCATTAAAAATCCTACAATGTGATGTTATGGATTTTTTTTTCTCATTTTGTCTCTCATAGTTGAAGTGTACCTATGAAGAAAATTACAGGCCTCTCTCATCTTTTTAAGTGGGAGAACTTGCACAATTGGTGGCTGACTAAATACTTTTTTGCACCACTGTATACAGGCTTGTGGCAAGTGGAATGTGGCTTTTTCTTTTAGCAATGTATAGTTCAGTTGGCCAAACTCCCTAAAGCATGTTATTTTCAATCTTATCTTCTGTTATCTAATCATATGTCTTTAAAAACATGTTTTATTGGTTTGTTGATTGTTTTTTAATTACATTTTTTTTTTTTACTTTTTTATTAGTACTGAGCACTGTTGTCACTTTATCACGTTAAGTCCTACCGTGTGCTGCTGATTTTGTGTGTGTGTATGTGTAAAAGGCTGACCCACTCAAATCTACCTATGGGTATCAATAAGCGTACCTTGACCTTGACATCCACCCAGAACATTCTTGTGAAATACTCTCTCTAGTCCATACAAATCACACATATAATCAACATCCAGTTTGAATCTTTGTAACCCAAGTTTAACCGGGTAAATTTAATCTTGAAAGACACTGTCTCAAGCTTGTTATTGATACAGTATTTATTAGATTTCCCATGCTTTCTCCCACTGTAAACCAGGAGGACCAAAAATATCTAGATGAAGGGACAGTAACATAACTACCATAAGTGTTTTCCTAATATTTTTCAGAGCACTTATTTTTTAATATATTAAGTCCACCAATATACATATTTTTCCACACAGATATACCTTTCAAAATTGAAAGGTATATCTACTTCACTGCACCACAGTTAAGGGTTACAGCTGCTAGTATCGATAACTAAGGTATATGCTTTAGGGCCTTTCATACCAGTTCCAAGTGGGATTATCAACAATTCAGCAATTCGTTCCTGAAACCAGTACAGCAATCTACCAGGGTTTAAAAGAGAAATACCTTAGGTTAGCCTGGATGCCAGCCGAATTTAGCCCCGCCCACAACATTTGAGGTCGGTAACATCGGTCTGGACTTGATCTGTTGTGGAGCAACTATGCTCTAGCCAGAGCTGTCCGGACCAATCAAATTGTCGGGGCGGCCTTTATACGATGATGGACAGATGATCAACAGTAATTGAAACTGAATTGAAAACTGCTCTTTTAAAAAAAAATATTATTATAATTTTTGTATTAGGTACATCGCCAGTATGTACATATACAAAAAGTCAATAGAGGTGCATATACAGACCAAAATATATAGAAAATAAATAAAAAGGTATCAAAGAAGCGTGTAGTACATATTAAGTCAAATGTATCATCGGTACATGAGAAATACATCACAATTCCAGTCTTAATTGCCTTTTTATTTTTAATGTCTCTTATAGCGTTGCCGTATTGGTGCAGTTCTTGAAAAAAGTGTTCAAAGCTTGGTTTGGAGTCCGCCCATCTCTTCTTGTGAATGTGGAATTTACCCAATAATAAGATTAATTTGACAAAATAAACAACGTCATTGTCCATCTCATTGCCTTCAAAACAAATAAAAATATCTTTATCCTTAAATTGAATTGATTGCCCAGTGTGCCGTCTTATAAGATGTTGAACATCAACCCAAAATATTTTAGGATACATACAGTGAAAGAACAAATGACAAATTGTTTCTTCTTGTAGTTCACAGAAAGTACAAGAATATTCAATATCAAGTTTGAATCTCTTTAATGTCCTTTTTGCTGGATATATTTAATGTAAGATTTTAAAAGAAACCTCTTTTACTTTGTTATTAAGATAGAATTTGTCTCCAATTAACCAGAGTTTTTGCCAGTTCATTTCTCCATAGATTGAAGCCCAAAAGAACCTTCCTGAGGGCAGAGTTACCTCTTGTATCTAATTCCTGATGTGTTTATTTGAACATTTATTCTTGGTAATGTCAACTCCCCCAAGGAATGTACCACTACTAAGCGGATTGATCACTGACAGTACTGATTCTCAGCACTGAGAAGTTGCAGCACACTCCTCGGCACAGCATCAACAACTATTGCATAGTCTCTTGGCGTGACTGTTAACCCGTCAGCATTAAGGAGTTGCTTTACCAATACAATACCATTAGCAACCCAATTTCCATAATACAGAGATTTATTTTTATATTGAATATCCTTGTTATTCCAAATGTAGTAATTTGTTGGTGTAAACCTCTGCCTTTGCTCTGTTGAAGCCTGACTTGACTTGCAGCTTCTGTGACGTCTGCCTCCGTTGCTCTGATTGGTTGTAGCTCTATCCAATTGAGTTCAGAGGCATTTTCTTTCCTGGTTCGGTTGAAACACGCCCCATAATCACAGCCCAATGGAGCAGTATCAGATATTCTGACTAGAATCTGGGTATGACGACGTCAGGCTACCTCAAGGTATGTGTGATATACCTATTTTCTTTTTTTTTTAGATACTTTGAGGTTTACAGTGCAGTCTGTAGGCAGTTGGACATGGTCACATGACTATAAGTTATCAAGGGTCTACCATGGATTTTACATTGTATTTTCTTGTTTTCCAGTGCCCGGACACAGTCGACGAAAGTGGCAGCAAGTAGCCGATGGATTCCAGGCACAGTGGAACTTCCCAAACTGCCTATAGGTGCTCTGGATAATAAATACCTCAACTATAAGCATACATTTGCCATGGTGCTAATGGCACTGGTTGACAGTAGTTACAGGTTCCTGTGCGTAGATGTTGGTTGCAATGGGCGGATTTCAGATGGCAGAGTGTTTGGTGGATGCTCACTGCAGAATGCCCTGGACAATACGACATCCAACATCCCCACCTCTGCACCACTTCCTGCTTCTGACCAGCTGGCTCCTTATTGTATTGTGGCAGATGAGGCATTTCCCTTGAAGGAGTACCTCATGAAGCCATATACAAACAGCAGGCTACCTGTAGAGCAATGCATCTTTAATTACAGGCTGGCGCGAGCTCAAAGGGTGGTAGAAGATGCCTTTGGCATTCAAGCCAACCGTTTTTGGGTCTTTCTAACCACCATCAACATTCAAGACATTGTTGAGGACGTTGTTTTGGCTTGCTGTGCCCTGCACAACTTCCTGCGGACCGAAAGCTGTGACCTATACATGGCGGAAATTGTTGACCAGGAAGGACTTGATCATGACACTGTCCCAGGAAGATGGAGACCTAGAGCAGACCTGCCTGCCAAACACAACTGATGCAACAGCACAAGCCAAGCAGCACAGGGATGAACTATGCAGTTACTTTAATTTTGATATTGGTGCGGTGACTTTTCAGTGGGGCAAAATATAGGAAATATGTATCACTATGTGTTTCCTATCTAATGTATTTTGCATTATACTGTCTTGTCTGGTGTTAACTCTTGCCAAAGAATTACTATTGCAAATACCCTTTATCAAAGTAAGTGTTTTATTATCAAATGTTCAATACAACTTATGATCCTGCTGTACAATGGAATTCTTAGAAGGCAACGATCAACTGCATAGTATGTATCAATAAGAAATAAAGAATCACATAGTAATAGGTAATGATTAATCATAATAAAAAACAAGTACTGTAAATATGAATAACTTTTGGTACTAATAAAAGTTTGTAAAGTAGGTAGAGAAAATATAAAATAAAAGGTAGCAGCGTGCAGGAATTATCCATTATTTATTTACATCTATCTGTTCCAACTGATGCTTTCTCAAGTTTGAATGAACATAAATGGCAATCCAACATTACAGATAAGTAAAATGTGTGTTAGTAGAGGTTTCAATAACCAGGCTGTGGTCTACCAGTTGTCCACCTTGTGCTGGAAATGTGGCAGTAATTGTAGGGTCAACTTCTGTATTCTGTACTAAATTTTTTTTTTGCAGTAGGCAGGGATGTCATCATCGTGGTATTCCTGAGAAGCTAACCTTTCCAAGGTTTTAACAATGGTGCGCATCAAGTTTGTTGACTCCTCACTGTTGGACTCGTCCAGCATCTGCCTGCAGCGCTTCACTTGAGGCCTTTGGAAAGGTTTCTCTCAGTCAGTGTGGACTCTGCTCCACAGATGCTGGACTCTGCCTGGGGGAAGAAACAGGGCTCCTCTATAGGGGTGCTGGTCCTGGTCTAGCTCCTGGTACCATCTGAGGGTGAATCAGAATCAGGAACAGCCACAAAGGTTCTTAAAATAAATGAATAATAATAATAATTTACAATGATGGGAATTTAATACCTTGGATTCTTAAAACTGTTCACCAAGCATTCATATAACAATAAAAAGTTATCAATGGGTATAACAATACTCTGAAATGTGGGCTCCATTTGGTCAGGGTGTGGTCAGATGTGAAAGGTGGGAATATAAGATTCCCTCACAGCGTAGACAAATATAAGGATATAGCTTAATTCAAATTCTAAAGTCGCACTTCATGACAGATTGTGGAAGATAATGGGAGTGACACCAAGTTTACATATGAAAGGCTACATGTGAATAGAGGGGCAGAAACCCCTGCACCTGGACTATCAGTGGCCATTTCTTGCACATTCATTTACATTTTTGTCATTTAGCAGATGCTTTAATCTAAAGCGACGTACAATGAGTACATTAAACAATGTTTAACTTTTACTCAACAAATAAAACAGTTACCAAATTATAATAAATTATGTTTTATTGGAAGAAAGTCAACTGAAGTATCCAGGGATGTTTGGTCCCTCCTTTCCAGCGGGTGTACAGTGTCTGGGTGTTGGACTTTTGTGTAATATTGATTTTGAGGACTTCTCAGGTTTCCAGCAAGCTCTATTAGCAACTTCAACGTTTCTATGTTCTGTCTTGGCCATCTTATTATTTTGTGTATTTGATCATGTCATAAATATATAAAATATTTATGCCGACCACGCATAGCGCGGGGAGTGCGCCGTGACGCCATCACGTCGGACTGAATGAAGCGTCATCCTTTCTGATGTAGAGCGGCACAGCGGCCTTTCTTTGCTGCTCTACCGTTCCCTTATTCTGTCCGCTCTTATCCCAATATTTCAGCTCTGAATTTCTCTAACCATGACTCTAAAGTCGCATATTCTCGCCGCTTGCCTGCTGCTCCTGACTGCTGTGAGCTCTGAGGTTTCAGCGGACGGTTTGGTGAACGAGGACGTGAAGAGGACAGTGGACCTGGGCACTCATCTGGCCAAGATTACCGCGGAGATCGTGCTGTCCAACCAGGGACAGTCTGCCGTCCACAGCTTCATATTAGCGGTAGAGGCTGACCTGGCCCCGCATCTGGCATACATTGGAGCTTCGGTGAGCCTAACATCAGTGAATTCAATAACGCCAACACGTCTGTCTGTAACCTGCTCGCTAGCTTTAGCCTGTTAGCCATTTCATAGTATGCTAACGTTACTCATTTCTTGGCTGTGCAAAATATTGCTGTTCTCCACTCAAATGTTGCATTGCTCCAATAACATTATAGCAGCAATAGTGCACAGGCAATGCTACCATACGATGTTACAGTGTGCTTACTGAATGCATGAAAGCACAGCTACTAGCTTGACTTATGTGAGTCAGTGAGTCCTGCAAACAGCAAGTTAGCCAACGGTAAGTTAGCTACTAGTTCAGCATGTGACGTTATATTAGGCTACTTATTGCACGGTATTGCCATCAGCTCATTTGCTCTGCGCAGAAATGTACCAAACGACAACAGCTCAACCTAGATTAGATCAATTAGTTTTTAATTGCTAGGGATGTGGGTAATACGATGTTAACTTCCGCAGCGCTGCACGCTCTGTCTGGCTGAATGACACGTATGAGCTGGGCAGCTCACTTCCGTGTGTGACTGCGCAGTCCCGCCCCCTTCCACTATGTATGAAACAATGCTCTGTTTTTAGACAGAATAATAAACTTCACACGGATTCTTCAAGAAACTATTATCCACTGCATTATATACCGCTCACTTGTCCTGTATTTTTCTTGAAAGTGTTTTTCTTTTAAAGAGAGTATGCTCAAACCACCATATTTCCACAGGTGAAGGGTGATGAGGAGGAGGATGGCACACTTGAACTCCAACAGACAACAATTCAGAGCCAAAGGTATGAGATTGGACTCTTCATTGTCATCTAACATTCTCAAGCTTGTATACATAACTAAACTGGTGGAAACACTTTTTTTTTCACCGTTTAGCCTAGGAAATACAAGACTAGCATTGTTGTCCCACAGTTCCTTGTTCCAGCAATCACTATTCACAACACAAGCCTTCCTGTAAAACAGATTTCTGTCAGTCCATTGACTTTTAATATAAAAACAGATGGGGTTGATTCTAAAACAATACTTGTTAGATGACTAATTAATAAACATTCAGGTAATTTTGGCAGCATTTTCCATGTACAATGTAAAGTAATAAAACAAATCAAAAATCATTTTCAAAAATCCAAAAATTAATGCCTGAAAATTGCATTTTGTAGTTCCTGAGAAGCTGATCTTTTGCAGCAGCATGCACATATATCTTACCCACGCTCATCTCTGTCATTTGTTTCCATACAGTGGGGTTTTTTACAAAGTGCAGCTGCCCTCCAGTCTGGCGGCAGGTGCTCAGCTGAAAACGAAGGTGGAGATGACATTTAGCCATGTCCTGCAGCCCTTCCCCACACACATCACACAGGCTGAGCGCCAGCTGGTGGTCTTTCAGGGGAACCACTACCTGTACTCCCCGTACCCCACCCGCAGTCAGACCACGCGTGTCCGCCTAGCCTCCAAGACTGTGGAGACCTACACCAAGCTGGGTAACCCCAGCAAGAACGATGAGATCATTGAATATGGACCTTTCCGTGATGTGGCTCCATTCAGCGAGGTACAGCTTTGACCAGATTTGACAAGCTTCAAGTGAAGCTGCGAGAAAGTTGCTAAACGTTCTGTGTTTGTGTATGTTCTCTGCTGTCCACAGGACACAATGAAGATCCATTACGAAAACAACTCGCCCTTCCTCACCATCAGTAGCATCACTCGGACCATTGAGGTCTCTCACTGGGGTAACATTGCTGTGGAAGAGACCATTGACCTGAGGCACACAGGAGCCGCCCTGAAGGGGCCTTTTTCACGTTACGATTATCAGCGGCAGTCTGACAGCGGCATCTCATCTGTCAAATCCTTCAAGGTGTTGTATTAAACATAACGCACCGTCGTCTGATTTGTTTTTACTGTTAAGGTAAAAATGAGGATGACTATATGCTTTCTCCTCAACAGACTATCCTTCCTGCCTCGGCCCAGGACGTCTACTACAGAGATGAGATTGGCAACATCTCCACCTCCCATCTGCAGGTTTTGGAAGACTCAGTAGAAGTGGAGGTCAGGCCTCGGTTCCCCTTGTTCGGAGGCTGGAAGACCCACTACATGATTGGCTACAATTTGCCCAGCTACGAGTACCTCTACACCCTAGGTGAATTGACTTCTGATAACCTAGTCTCGCATTGCCAGACCTTCCTCCACAGCCCTGCGGAGGAGGGTCTGGCTAGTCCACACAGCATTCCGGGATAGGAGAAAAGCGTGCTCTGGTTTATTGGCATTTCTTTAAACCAATCACAATCGTCTTGGAGCCCCTGTGCCTCTGCAAAATAGCCTCGGCAAGGAACTTCTTTGGGTGGAACGTGTACGTTCAAAAGTTGTTTTAGTCGTGCAACAGAAAACTCAGATTGTACAGATAGTCTAGCTAGCTGTCTGGATTTACCCTGCAGAGATCTGAGGAGCAGTTAACCATAGTCCTCAGAAATCGACCGGAGTTTAAAATGTCAACACAAAGAAAGCAGAGGGTACCGGACATCTGGCAGAAATCCCGGAAGTGGAACGTTGTGGATATAGACAACTGATAACCTAACTAACCCAAACATAGGAGAAAACTTTGATTCCTACTCGTGTTCTTAAAGGACAATTGCAGCGTAAAATTAACCTAGGGGTTAATAGCGTGTACCGAGTCGAACGTTCTCTGGGATATGTTTTCATGCTAATCGAATGTGTCTCTAGCTTTTAACAAGCTACCGCAACACCGGTGATTAGCTGCTAACGCTAGCTTTCGGGGCAGAGGGTAAATCACTATTTTCTACCACTAACAAGGCTCAAAATAGCACCACACTTAAACAGTAGCATAATGAGGGTCACTACATGCAAACCGAAGCATTGAGAACTTCGTAAGTGTACAGACAGTTTATTAAAGAGATTATAAAGACAGTAACATTTGTTTACATTCGGCCGCCATCTTGGAAAACAGTCATGAGCAGTCGAACCACGAACGCCGTGCAACCAGTAACCAGTAACATACACAGCATTTCTAAGATGGCGGCCGAATGTGAACACGAACGCTACTGTCTTTATAAACTATCTTTTTAATAAACTGTCTGTACACTTACAACGTTCTCAATGCTTCGGTTTGCATGTAGTGACCCTCATTATGCTACTGTTTAAGTGTGGTGCTATTTTGAGCCTTGTTAGTGGTAGAAAATAGTGATTTACCCTCTGCCCCGAAAGCTAGCGTTGGCAGCTAATTACCGGTGTTGCGGTGGCTTGTTAAAAGCTAGAGACGCATTCGATTAGCATGAAAACATATCCCAGAGAACGTTCGACTCGGTACACAAGTTATTAACTCCTAGGTTCATTTTATGCCGGAATTGTCCTTTTAAGGACCACTCAAAACTGGGAGAAAGGCTATAGGCTGATAATTGAAAACCAGCGTTGCTCAATGGCCACCGCAGCAGGGCAGATTCTCAGGCGCTTGCTGTCGTCATGATTTTAAACCCAGGCTTTCCTTTGAGACCGAATCCCAGGGTGTGTTGGTAATGTGTCACATCATTTTATTTTCTAGGTGACCAGTATGCACTGAAGATGAGACTAGTTGACCATGTGTATGATGACCAGGTGATTGACGCCCTCACTGTGAAAATCATCCTGCCAGAGGGGGCCAGGTCAGTGTTTCCAAGCTAATCTACAGTATGTCAAATTTAGTTGAGATTTCTGCAGTATTTGATGCTGATTTCTCATATTTGTCCCTGCCATGTCCTATCAGAAACATCCACGTGGATACACCTTACAAAATTGATCGCGAGCCAAACCAGCTGCACTATACGTATCTGGACACCTTTGGCCGACCAGTGCTGGTCGCCACTAAGAACAACCTGGTGGAGCATCATATTCAGGATGTTGTGGTAAGACAAACGGTAGAAGAGGACGGTAATTTGGGCATTGCATATATATACACATTATTTACCAGCAGATTTGTAGAAGATTGCTTTGACTAACGTAACATGTAGCCACTACAGTGTTATTAACCACATGTCCAGATATGTTGAAGCCACATAACCTGCAGAGACAGACTGAAAGGTTTTTCTGCTTTGAAAAATGTTTAAAAAAAAACAACCAACCTTGCACACTAAATGCTTTCAAGTAATTGTGCACTACAGCAGTTTTACAATCTGATTGTTGTGTAACCTGTTTTGTTGTGTAACCGCAATTAATTGCTACCATTAGCTCAGGTCTTAAGGCGAATGACTGGCAGTTGTTGATTTTGTTTAGATTTGCCAAACTGCAATTACAAAAGTGATTATTGGTTGGACTATATATTTTTATTATTTCAATTGTTAGTTGTTGGCATTTGACCATATACACGTTCATAGCAACAAAAATGACAAGGGAGGATACAGTTTTATGGTAATAAAGAGGCGTTGTTTACTTCATAGGCTGTGTATTTGACAGTTATATAACCAAAAGATGTATCCTGGAATTTGTTAAAAGAAAAAGTGATAAATATTAAAAAATTTGACTGAAAGAGACCATTACATTGTTAGTCGTAATTATTTCGGAGACAATTTATTGTACAGTAACATTTTGAATTGTTACAGCTCTATTCATGATACATTTTTCACATTACTGTACCCTCACAGCACAGACAGTCAAAATAAGGTGTTCAATTTACAATAACAGAAAAGCATGCAATGCCTCATATTTGCGAAGCTTTAATCATCATAGGTTTTGTATTTTCACTTAATATAATTACATTCATATTTTGTCTTCAAATAATCTTTTATTTAGCTCTGCTTCCTACAGGGTGTCCTCATGGCTTATGGGTTAGAACACAGACCACTTAGTTCAAGTACACGGGGACCTTTGTTGCATGTCGTTCCCCCTTTCTCTCCTCTTTTCCTATCCTTTTCTTTCTTAGCTACGAAAAGCATAAAATGCCCAAAAACTATTGATAGGAATTATAATATATGTGAAATTGTATTCAAATTGGAGTTAATAAACTTATTTTGTGATTCCCAGGTTCATTATAACTTCAACAGGATCCTGATGCTGCAGGAGCCTCTCTTGGTTGTAGGGGCCTTCTACATCCTCTTCTTCACTGTCATCATTTATGTCCGCCTGGACTTTGCCATCACAAAGGTATGAGAGCATTCATGTGTTTCTGCAAAGGCAGTCTGGTTTCTGTTGGCCTCGTTTATCCTTTCGCTCCCCTCCTTTAGCAGATATTCTGCATGCTTCTATCTTCATTCAGTTCTTGTCACTTCAGTTTTAAATCTGTCTCTCTTCTTTGTTTAGGACCCTGCGGCTGAGGTGCGTATGAAGGTGGCCTCCATCACTGAGCAGGTGCTGACTCTGGTCAACAAACGTCTGGGTCTGTACCGACACATGGACGAGGTGGTCAATCGCTACAAGCAGTCCCGCGACACCGGGGCGCTCAACAGCGGCCGGAAGACTCTGGAGGCCGACCACCGCACTCTCACCAACGAAATCAGCACACTGCAGGCCCGCCTCAAAGCCGAGGGCTCCGACTTGGCTGAAAAGGTGAGTGGCGTGTGTCTGAGAACACAGGTTGAAACGGTGTAAATTAAATAATAGTGTGTTCCATTTGTACTCGGAAGTCAGATTTTCCGAGGCCAAAGTCGGAAACGATTTCCGAGCTCGGAACTCAGACAACCTCAGAGTACCCACAGCTAAAAATCCAACATGGTTGCCCTGTGCATCAACAGCTGTTGTGAAGCTGTAGTAACATCAAGGTAAACTTTATTATCTCACAAGGGGAAATTCATGTGGTCATTCATTACGCGCCCTTGTCACAACATATTCTCTAAACATATAGACGCCACAGACAAACCAATAAACATGTAAAGTAGGGGTGGAACGGTACATATATTCGTATTGAAACGGTACGGGCGTCTCAGTTCGGTACATGAATTTACACGGAGAATACACGGTATAAAAATAAATAAAACTTGCGTGCAAATGAATTAATGTAATGTGGAACTACTGTTACATACGTGTTTCTTAGGGACACCTAATCTGTAGCCCCGCCTTAGCTCTGCAGCTCCCAAGCTCCGCCTACATGTCGAGTCGGTCCAGTGAGTCCACACCAGAGCCATGTCTTTCTCTATCACTCTGGTCAACACGAAGCAAACTAGTCCCTTCCATATACAACCAAACACAGATGTACTGTAGCTGTATCCCTTCTTGCCTCGACCACAAATGGCTTCCAGGCCCATTTGCTCCGCTGCTAGCTTCGCTGTTTGCTGCTAGCTCCGCTGTTAGCGTGTGAAGCTAACGCCACAATTCGCCAACTGCTCTGTTTAGCTGTTCTTTTAACGCCCCTGCTCTGTGCATTCACATATGAGAGCAGCGCTTGTCTCCCATATCACACTACTAGCTGATTGTCTTATTTTGTTTACAAGTTCCAGATGGAGTCTGGAGATGATGCGGGGTAGCCTAGCCTACTTATTGTTTAGGCTACGGTTTACATCTTATACGCTTCAGGCTGTTGCAGCTATAGCTCAGGGGAGAGACTGGATGACACTAGGTGGTAGGCTACAGCCTGAGACATGCACCATTTATTTAATAAAAAAAAAAAAAAAAAAAAAAAAAAAAAAAAAAATTGCCTTCTGCATTTTTGTTGCTTTTCCCTCCATTGTTCTGAACCGAGGTATGAACCAAACCGTGACTTCAGTGTACCGTTCCACCCCTAATGTATAGAGAAGAGAATAACAATAGGCTACTACAGAAGTCAACAGTAACAACACAAAAAATAAACAATACTACAAAAATGACAAAGACAATCCGACGTCTGACGTTTACGAAACATTAAAAAAGAGGAAATGACTAATATTATTAGGTAGCTAAAAATTTAAACAAAAAAATAATAGCTAGGAGTGGTTGTCAAAAAATTGAGCTCTACCATCCAGTTAAAGTGCCAGTGCGGGATTAAAGTGCTTGCGATGTGCTTGGTCATTATACAGTCTGATCGCTGTAGGCACAAATGATTTAGTGTACCTTTCTGTTGTAATTCTCTGTTGTAAAATTCTACCAGTTGACCTATTGCTTCTCATAAATGTATGATGAATAGGGCGAGTGGGGTCATTAAGGATTTGGTCAGTCCGTTAACATACCGTTATAAGCTTATTTGTGTCTCACTAAATTAGTCGTAAACACAGTCCTGTCCAACTTCTATCTGTGAACATGTCGTTACGCTGTTTGTATGCACAAAAAACAGCGTAGTTATAAACTGGCATTGCTAACATTGGCTAACCTGGGCTAGAGCTAATGAAAACAATGAAAAAATCTGACTTGTAAATGGAACGCATTCAACGCACTATAATCTGAAAGTACAGTGATGTTAACTCCCCTGTCTAATGCTCTTAAGGTCGGGGAGGTGCAGAAGCTGGACGGCCAGGTCAAGGAGCTGGTGTGTCGCTCCGGCCAGGAGGCCGAGCGGCTGGTGGCGGGCAAGGTCAAGAAGGAGGCTTACATCGAGAGCGAGAAGACTCTGACTGGCAAGAGACAAGAGCTCGTCAGCCGCATTGACAGTCTGCTGGATGCCCTCTAAACTACTCCCGCCACACTCGCACACATAAACAGACACACACCGCCCCTTCTACAACATACAACCGACTGTTTGTATGAATGAGAATGCTATGTGACACAAATGCTTACACTTGTTGTTTTTTTTGTTGTTTTTTTTTACCATCGGACATGGACAATTAACATCTGATCTTCTAGTAGTGATTGGTTTATCCAAACACTCGTGCCTTGTGATAAACCTAAGGTCACTGCGCGCTCAACTCTACAGCAGCTACGTCACATCTTTTTGCTTTATTGTTTGTCTGTCTTTGAGTTTGTTGAGGTGCACTTCAACTTTCTCCCACTGCTCAAACTTGACACTTCCATTTTCATGTTCTGGACTTTGTATTATTCCCCCCCCCCCCCCCCCCCCCCCCCCCCCCTTTAAAAAAAGTTGGTTATGGGATGTTTTTTGAAAACTATTAGAAGGGCCCAAGTGTTTCCGTTGTCATGTCTTTACTCACATATGCCATATTCTAAGATTAAATCATCTTTAGCTCTTAAATTAAGGTGATCTTTTTCCAATCGACTCTTTTGCATTTGCAACTTTTTTCTACTCGCCCCTGACTGATGTTTATATTTTAAGAAAAAATTGAAGCTTGAATTCTGTCATCCCAAACACTTGTTTTTGATGTTCCTCAGTCATATTTTCTACATTTTGTATGATTTTGTTTTGTAAGTGGTGTTTTTTGACCATGAGATTAGTGAACACATGAGATTAGGTTGTATGTGAGAAAAGACATGGGAGATGGGCAATGCTATGAACAGCTGTCAAATTTGAAATAAAGTTTTGAGAAACTTATCATTTAGCATTTTTTTTATTATTTTTTTTAAATGACAGCAGGTGTATGAAAATGGGACAACGGCGTTTTTAGTTTACAGCTGCAGTTCATTTGAGGAAGCAGTACCCTAGGTTATTCAAAAGAGGGCGCACTTGGGTCAAGAACAAACACTGAAAAGCTTTACTTTCCCTTCAACAAAACTACACTGCCATTGAATACTCTGCTGACACATAGATTAAAGTATGTCATCCTAAATTCACAAACCAGCTACATATGCACTATAACTGCTGTATGGTGCCCTGTTTAAAACTGGCACCTCAGAGGGACTTTCCAGCACATTGTTGCATTCCTTGTTTCAGAGAAGCCCCACCTATCGCTCTCTCCTCCCCAGTCAGCAGAGCAGCCGACCTGCCGTGATCACAGTCAGAAGCCCAGGATAAAACATTAGGGTCAGTCTGAGGTCACCAGGGGTCCTGGCAGGTCATTTCCTGCTCCATAATAACAGGCCCCATTCCCCGCACAATGATAATGTTAACATATTGTATGTGCCATACAATAATCATTCTGAAAATACACAGCAAGGGGAAAGCAAAGACAATGTCTGTTAGCACTGATGCTCGGGGCTGGTGAAAGGCCACACAATAGCATTTTTGTTTGTGTGTTTGTACTTAAGTGGAGATTTGGAGCGATGAGAGTTCGGAAAACCGCAGAGTCTCACTCTCACAGCAGGCGGACTGCCGCCGCTCACACACGTCCACCTCAACGCCAGTGACTGTGTCGAACAAAGCGCTGAGCTCACGTCTGCTTGCCGCTCTGTAATGATGCTATCAGGTCACTCTGTGGTCACTGTGGGTTTGCGTGATGCACTGATGTGATTGAAGGATTCCTTTGGGGACTGGAAAACCATTTTAAATGTGTGGCTTTATAGAATGAATAATTGGGCTTGGAAAAACTTTCTTTAAAATAAAAGAACCTGAATTCTTCAGCATGCTTAAGCTCTCTTGTGATGGAGATTCATAATGATAACATTTCACAAGGATTTAAATTAATTAAATTGCTAAAATACTAAATTTTTTTTTTTTTACTTGTAAAATCCTTAATTTATACTCCATATTTACAGTCTAAAGCTTGTAATCAAATTACTTTTGACTTACATTTAACAGAGCTTTATAATTATCTTTGGCTGGTTAATAGTAGATTATAGATGGCTGCTGTCCAGAGCTGAGCATGGGCCTTCTGAGACATGTTTTGAAATGACATCAGCCAAGATGACCAATATCTAAAATTCAGAAAATATTAGGGGAATAGAATAAAGCTGGTATGATTTTGTTTGTCATAAAACTCCATGCATTGCCATTGTGGTGTTAAATAGACTGTATTGTATGTTTTCTCTGATGTAGGTTACCAGCAGCAAACCGTGATTTCAATTCAGCCAATTTCCTATTATTTAATCCCAATTTATATTTTACATATCATCAATATGTAGAATGTTTAGTTCTTGTGTCAATTGTCAAACAAAAAAAAAAGTGAAGTTGAGAAAAAAGGCTTTAAAGTTTTAAGGCTCTTTGCAAAACTGTGTAACAGATGTATGAGTTGTAAAAAATTTTATACACCTAAAAAAAGCATTTAGACACTGCACTGTATGTTTGGACAATCTGAAAGGCATAGAGAAAACATCTCACAAAATATGTTCTTTAGCTAATGGTCCAATTGAGCTAATGAGCCAGTTTAATGAATTCATATTTAAGCAAATACATTTAATTATGTAATTTAAAGGGAGTTTAAACAACATGAAATCACTTGAATTCCACCAGAGTGAAAGACTGCAGAGATGGCAGTTATACTGCTACTCTGCTAAGCCAGGCTAGTTAGCTTTTAGCAGCACTAGTTTATCTGGTGTTTATTTTTTCTCTCCATAATGATAAGATTGTGTTACTTATTTACTTATTTATGTGGTACACAAAAAAACTAAACAATTTCTTTTCTGGAGCATCAAATTGGATTATTCCATTACAGGAGACAGAGAAATTGGCTGGTAAATTAGCTTTTTAAGGGTGTCTCAGTCGCTGCAGTTTGGTTTTTACCTCTGTGTGTGTGTCTGGTAAAAGAGATCTGATTGTCAGCCAGATTTTGGTCAAAACTTAAATACTGAGGAATTTCTACTCCTGCATCATTGAGAGCGTCCTGACAACACCCAACACGACTGCTAAGCCCTGCGGAGAAATTTTCATTATACCGATTACAACTAGTTGAATTTGTATTTTAAGATGATTTCACATGACAAATTAATTTAATAATAAAAATAAAATAAAAAAACTGATAACTCAATTTTAACCAAAAATGTTGTTTCTGTTTTGGCTTAAGGGGGCAGAATAGAAGGCTATTGCTTCTTTGTCTGACCATTCATTCTTAGAGCGTGATTAATAATGTAATCAACTTTAAGTAGCAGTAAGTCCCTTGATAAATGTGTCTCATTTTGTCAAAGGACTTTTTTACTTTGTCTCTTTAGAGTATTCTTCAGTGTAATACTTAAAAGTTAGATAAATTTGGGCACGTCCTAAGTAAGAAGCGAGGCCTTTAAAGATACGTCTTTTCACTTAACCTAAAATAGGTCACATTTAAGCCCTCCAATTTCATGAAGCCACTGAAAAGTCTTTGAATTGGATGTTAGAATGATGCTGTTTGCAACCATTGACTATTACTGTACCTGTATTACCACTGAATAGATAGATACTTTATTGTTATTTACCATGGAAATGTTTTGCCACTGTCTGTACAAGCCCTCACATACATTGATAAATGAATATGGCTCTTGTCATCGCACATCATTTTGTTAATGCATTTTCCCCATTTGACTGTTATATCAGTGGCAGGGCATTGTCTTGTGAGGTATTGGTGTTTGCTTGCTTGGCCTTTCAGTCTTTTCACTTCAGGCCCTGTTCTATGGCCCAGGATGTGATTACCGGTCGCAGAAGAACTGCGGTTTATCTGTTGGTGTAAGCCGAGCAGAATACTGTTTAAACCGGAATTCATGTGAAGCACTGTATCCTGATGTGGCAAACCGTGTGTGTGTGTGTGTTTGAGGTGGATGAGGGGGTTTGTGCAGGGTGTTGGACTGGTTGGGCCATGTGGTTGAGCTGTCATGG
This sequence comes from Zingel zingel, assembly GCA_023566125.1. Classification (NCBI taxonomy): domain Eukaryota; kingdom Metazoa; phylum Chordata; class Actinopteri; order Perciformes; family Percidae; genus Zingel; species Zingel zingel. The sequence goes on from CM042319.1 coordinate 7,605,403, forward strand.
TCCCCCCTCAGGCATGAAGTTGATTATTATCTTCCTTCCCTGAAGTATAGTAAAGATGCAGATGTTCTTTCTTTATCTGCCAGAAAAATAATGAATATGCAAAAAAATGTGGAGTCAAACTAGGTATCAGTTGAAGGCGTAATCCACAAGCCCTGGGCTTTGTGACGTGGTGGTGATTGATTACATTGAGGGCTCACCTGCGGTACTCTCTCCTCTTAATCTTTCTCGCTCTGAAATACACACACTCACAAAGAGAGAGGCAGAAGTCACCAGTCAGGGAACAATATCCTGCTCAGAAGACCCTTCACAGCACACTCTCATAAATCACTGAGACAGAGCCACCACCCTCACTGTCAAAATTGTATTATGCACACACACACACACACACACACACACACACACACACACACACACACACACACGCACACACACACACACACACACACACACACACACACACACACATGTCCATGTTCCTCACAACATACATTCATTCAATTCAGTCAATCTTGCTACCCAGCCATAAAAGGATGTCATCGAAAAGAAGAAATATGACTCGAATCAAAACTCAAAACTTGCCCTCAAACACGCCTCACCTGCGTTGATTCCCCCTGGCTCTGCTTAAAACACACATCCTCACAACAGCCACTCTGTGTCCTGCTCTGCCCTGACCCTCTGCACTGGCCATTCCTCAGTGACAGGGTGCCGGGATGAGTGGATGAGAGGCTCTGAAGGGTGAGGTGAGGGATGGATGAAAGCCCTGCGGCTAAGGTCCCGGGGCCCTGTGTCCTGTGCAGGTGGCAGGTGTGATCTGGCCGGGTGCAGAAGCGTGAGTGCAAGGAAGAGGAGGACAATGAAGGCGTCTGTGGCCCTCGTCGCAGCTGCAGCAGGCGGGGAGGAGCAGGGCTGACAGATAAGACAGTCGGACAGACGGAGGAAGGGAAGGACAGCTCAGGGTGCGCAAAGATGGAGATGGGACTTCAAACAGAGGATTGGGCCCTGGGTGCAGAGAGATGCATTCTTGTCTGGCATGGAGGAGGTGGGGACAGAGGGAGAGCCAGAAAGATGGATGGCACAAAAACGGCAAGCATCAAAGTCCACAGACGTTCTCCTCTTGTGCAGATGTTTACATCGTGCACACTTTTGCTCAAAGCCCCTGTGCTCTGCCTATATCTGTGAGCATATTGATGTCAACCTCCCTCTCTGTATGGATTTGTATCGATGAGACAGTAATCCTCATCCCTTGCCGCCCTTGTGTGCAACTGTCCACAGCTCCCACTAAGACCCACTGATCTCTGCCACATGGCGCTCCATCAAAGCACTGATGGTCATGCCTCTCAGGGCAAGTTTTGCCAAAAAAACGCACCCGCGTGGCATATACATGTCCCTCGTGAGCGGCAGATGAAGGTCTAACGCTACTTTAGACTTTGTATCATCTTGAATCACATGAAGGCGAGTGAAACAAAGCTGCTCTCTGTTAAAAAGCACTCTTGTCTGAGCGCGTGCACAGACACACACACGTTTCCTACTTTCTCTATCGGACCTGATTAGAGTGACAGGGGCACTTCCCATTGGCTGTGAGAGTGGCCCTCTCCTTCCCAGGGCAGCCAATTTCCCCTACTCCAGAGCTGATAGGAAACTTTGATTGTCCACTGAGCTCAGGAGAGACAAAGAGATTTTTCCTCTTGCAATCCACATATCGCTCCATCACTTCTCTACCTGCAATCTCCCCACTTGGTCTCTCCTCTCCTCAATCTCTCCCTCGTGAATTTTCTTGCCTTATTTCCATGATCACAACTGTTGTGGGCTGCTGAACGTGAGTCCATTAAACTGGCACTGACTGCTTTGATGGGCAGGAAGTTTCACTTCATGTGGTGACATCTGCATCCTGTGACACAATCCTACCCTGCGTACATGATGTACTGTCTTGGCTTACCACTGTCCTCTATTGGCATTCCTATAATTAACACTGTGAGCACAGGCAGATGCTGCTGAAAGCATTTGCAAACTGGTACATGTTCTCATGTTGAGTGTGACGTAAACCGAGAAAGATACGGCGGCCAAAAGAACAAGCAAGGCGTCTAAACATGTGGAGAAAGCCAACAGGAAACATCTCCCTCTCTCTCTGCACCCGATGCTGGCCCTCCCTGAGAACACACTTCCTGTCAGAGCTCCTCTAACTTCCTGTCCAGCCACCGGGAATCCCAGCTGGAACATTCCAGCTGTGCAATAGGCAAGGCGAGGCAAGGCAGCTTTATTTGTATAGCACATTTCAGCAACACGGCAATTCAGAGTGCTTCACATAAAACATTAAAGAGCAGTTAAAAACAATTAAAAAATCAAATAGTCTCCCTCCCTTTTTCTGGGCTGCTTGCTTATTACAGTTTATTTTACACACACACACACACACACACACACACACACACACACACACACACGATCTTTGTGGGGACCGGTCATTGACATTATGCATTCCCTAGCCCCTTACCCTAACCTTAACTATCACAACTAAATGCCTAACCTTAACCCTTACCCTCACCCTAACCATAACCTAATTCTGACCCTAATCCTAAAACCAAGTCTTAACCCTCAAACAGCCCTTTAACCTTGTAGGGTCCAGCATTTTGGGCCCCACAAAGCTGTCCGGACCCCATAAGTATACTGTATTCCCGGTTTTTGGGACCCAAGAATATAGTTAAACAAGAACACACACACACACACACACACACACACACACACACACACACACACACACACACACACACACACACACACACACACACACACTCACACACACACAGGACTCAGAGGCTCTTGTAGTGCTACCGCATCCCCTCCTCGCCAGGGGTCGCTACATAACCGCACATTTTTCTCCTGCGTGACTTGACTGCGTCTCTCCTGCAGTGTGAAACTCTCAGTCTCAGTGCAGTGGGGATACGAGCTCCTCAGAAGGCTCTTATTTATATTACTAGTTTTTCAGAGCAGGGAAATTCGCAGTGCCATTAGTCTAATGGCATTAGATGAAATGGCACATGCATGTTTATAAATGTGCATTCACGCGGGGTCCATATGGGCTGGAAAAAAAAGCAGGTTTGGTGACTTTGAGTATGACCTTTTCGGAAAGAGAGCTAATCCCGAGCTATAATAGTCTCCGGGACCGATATGGAAAACTGCTGCACCGTTATCTCGGTTGTCTAGGAGACCATCAGAGCACCGGGGCCGGTGGAGATGCCACGGTATTAAAAGGGGAGTGCGTGTGTGTGTGTGTGTGTGTGTGTGTGTGTGTGTGTGTGTGTGTGTGTGTGTGTGTGTGTGTGTGTGTGAATTGGAAAATGTTGTCTTTTTTTGTCATAAGTGTCACTCATAAATACTGCAATATGGACGTTGACCATTTTTTTCTGCCACGTTTGGCCCGCAGTATTTTCTATCTTTCAGTAGGCTATGTTGACATTTTAAATTCAATTCGAAGACATATAGGCTATAGGAACACACAGGAAAAGATCAGTCTTATAAAAAGTGAATAAGGGGCCACGCTCGGCTCATTATTCGTTAAATTAAACTGCACTCGCCTGACATCAATTATGAATCATGAACTATATTATAGCTAACTTAGACTGTTAACCTTATATTACCACGGCAGTTTATTTAACTGATAACACAGGTCTAATGTCAGGCCCGTTTGCTCTAGAGACAAGTAGGCCTACTGACCAGACTAGACGAAATCCGAGAAAACGAACGATCTAATAAGCGGCTTAGTTGTTGTGAAACTGAAGATAATGCGATCATGTTTCGATGTGTTTATTAGGAAGGAATCATTTTCACAAGTGTAGTCTAAATTAAGTTGAAAATTGATCTTGTCGCGTTATCTGCATTGCATGCTGTTATCTAGAGATAGCCTAAAAATATCAAAATCATTACAAGATGTAGGCTAGCCTATATGTCTTAATCCACTGCGAGTTTCCTTAGTTTGTAAATGTGTGATAACAGGCCTCTTGTTTTGTCTAAATGAACTAAATCATAGGCTGCACGTGAATTACAAAAAGGTGGCCTAAATGTAGGCTATATGTAGGCCTATAGCTTGCATTGATAGATAGGATATGTAAAGTGTATGTAGTCTACCAATGATCTCACCAATAAACTCCCTCTAAAGCCGCCTATATTGGCTGGACCGCTGCAGCGCGTAAAACGTGTAAATATTTCTTATTCTCTGCGCCTATCTGTCTCTATCAATCCCCCCCCCCCCAACAAATGATGCATTAGATGCATTGAATGTATTTGTTGTGCAAGTTTGAAAAGGCGGCGATAATCTGGGAGTGAGAGATAAGGAACACCAATTTATTCAGCAGCACTTTGGACCCCGCTTCCAGCCTCGGTCGGTGCTGACACCCCCAGCAGTTTGCTGATAACGATTAGGCCATTTATTATCTTCACAGAGAACAAAGATTGCGTGGTGCAGATGAAATATTACCCCTGGTAATAATCAGAAGGAGAAGGGCCCTGCCCATCTAATGCAGTGTGCATATAATATCGTCTATGACGAGAAAAAAAAAAAAAAAAAACGTGCACACACACCACGCACACACAGGCGGAGTCTTATGCAGAACATGCAGAAAATTGATTAACAAAACAAGTGCAAGTAGACACAAATACAACATTAGACTGTGAATTTGATTTGCTGATAGAGATACTCCTATTTTCAACATAGGCTAGCATACTAATATCAATAATAATAATAATATAATAATAATAGACTCATTTTGGTGATTGTCATTTGAAGAGGTAGCCTAAAAACTTCATGGTGAATTGTTGATCACAAAGACCATACTGTCACAATTCTCAACTAATTCGATTCTAGTTAACTGCTAAAAGGCATACTGTATTGTTGTTTGTTTCGCCTAGTTATATTAATATTGTATATAGACTAGTCTACATGTTACAACTTGCAACTTATAAATAGACCAAATAATCAAAAGTCAAACTAAGAATTTCTTTCACAGTCCATTATTAATATAGGCCTACAGCCTAGACAAACTCCAAAAAAAAGATGTTTCATCCCCGTAGGTTTTACGAGTCAAAACATTTTCGAGAAACCATAAAGAACTTATAGGTAATTCATACTGGACAAAGTTCTATTTCCGTGGACGTCCATTATGCGTCAACTATTGTAAAGCTCGCACATATTTGCTCTAGTGATTTCAAACATTAAAACAAATGTTATTGATTCAGTCAGACTTAACATTTCTTTTTTTTACGTGTCTTTTCTTTTCATTCTTTTTGTTTGAGTGTGTACTCTGGGGAGCACGAGCCCCGAGTTGCAGAGGTCCTCGCGCCCCTTGCACCTGCCTGGCTCCAGCGCCGCGCACGAGCCCAGGTCGCGTGCAGGAGATTTTAGGGGCTTTGCATGTTTTACAAAGTTGTTGTTACTGTGTGGGATAAAAAGCGCAAAAAGGAGGGAGGGGACCGTATTTTCCTTCTTTAACAGATTCTACACAGGGGGGGGGGGGGGGGGGGGGGGGGCTAAGTCAATTAGGACCGAGGCTGTCAGTCTGACCCAAGTTTTAGTAAAAACAAACACAAGAGTAACAGATATTGTAATAACGTGATACGTTGATACGTGTAGATATATATATATATATATATATATATATATATATATATATATATATATATATATATATATATATATATATATATATATATATATATATGTAACACCACCAATCTTAACAAATGTAAAACAAAAAAAATATATATATTTTGGCACAATGCTAAAAGTGATTGTGCATGTATTATCTTGCACCTGCACAAGTGGGGCACAGAGATATCCACAAGCCCTTGAAAGACAGGAGTCCTCAACCAAATGCAATTATTTAATTTGTTTATTATTTGACTTCCCAGATAAGTGAAATATAGTCCTATAATGTCACAACGTTAACCTTGTAGGCAATTCTGCATTCAGTGATAAGCAACACCAAACATCTACCAGAAGTGTGTTGAAGGTGAGTGCAGAGGGTCCTTGACATAAAACGAGGAAATGCTGGGACCTTCTGTAAGGGGCATGGTAAACTCTACGGATCACCTCCTGGCAGAGCATAGGTAGCTATTGCTGCCAGTTTTTTAACCGGGACCCGGAAGATAGGCTGCTGGCTGACGTGCCATTACGTTGCTGTGTTGCTGCAGCCTCTCATACGGCCACTGAAGTTTTTGCTCATATTCAGAGAGGTTTGGATACAGCGAGAGAGGAGGGAGACACTGAGCGCAGACACACACAGCACTCTCCGGGAGATGAGACAGCGAGCAGCGGCTCCAGGCCACCGGTTGTTCTATGTTGTCTCGACAGCATCTTTAAAAAGCAGGGCCCGCCTGGACACCTTTTCCAATCGGTCGTTTATTTTGAGCCATTATTTTGGAGAAAAGCGCCGAAGCTGTGCAGTGAATCGAATGGACCCACTTTCTCTGGTGTGACATAGAAAGCGCAGCCACTCTGCTGATCTGCTCTGTTTACTGGAGCAGGTAGGTGACTTATTCATATTTTAGACTATCTGCTATTTTAAAATCTTCTTTTGGGAAATGTTTTTTTCCATTTAAATAGTAAAATATGCTAATACTATATGGTTTATAGGCTATAATAATTGGTTAAAAAAAATCTTCTCTTCGATGGTAAACATTATTGTAGCAAAATACAATAGCTTACATTTCTTGAGCTAAAGCTTTCATGATTGTTTTTTACGCTTTGTTCATAATTGCAGCTTATATTTACCTTCACATTCAGCCTTAGTTTGTCACGGCTATTCGATAACTGAAGGCTAAACCTCCGTAACATCTGACAAGAAAGCGGCACAATATTGGATTAAACGTGTAAAGCATATCAGTAACCTCCTATCCATTGTAAAGATGCGGTATTAGCTACTTTTGTCATATTCACTGGGATAGTCTGCTTTTATTTTTTTTAACCCAAATTATTTTTCTACAATAAAAAAGAAGACCAACATTGAGACAAATTTAATAATTAATGCACCTATACCAACCATAATATTGCGCCTAGTAGACATATGCCTACAGTATTTCTAAAATGTCCATGAATTCACGCAGTCACGTAATATACTGTCAAAAAGGCATATTAATAGTTCACTTTATGTTGCCGCGAGCAAGGTGTTCTATTCCTGAGAGAGAGGGAAAAAAACTCGATCACGAAATGGACTAGACACAGACACTTAGTTATGACAGAAGTATTCAATTGTCACGCTTTAAAATGCATAATGACTTGAGCAATGATCTTTCATCAGCAGAAAGAGCAATCACAACACTACAATAGAGGAGCAGAGACAGGGCGGGCTGGGGTCTCCACAGGCATGCAGGAGCAAATACATGGCACCTTTTACACTACCCCCCCTTACCTGTGCTGTTGTCTGCATGATGCTTTATGGACTTTTCGTTTGTCATTGTGTGAACCGTTGTGTAAGTGAGAACAGTGTGTAACATAGATATGGAGGTTAAAGGCAATGAGTAAGAAAGAAACATCTAGTTATTTTAATGAATGAGTGACTAAATGGCTGAACCAATGAATGAACATAATTCAACACTGCTGTTGAGCAGCTGCATATTTGACTTTTTTTCTTTCTTTCTTTTTTTTATCAAACCGTTTCTAGGACCATTACAGCATTGAGCTATAGAGAACTTTCCCAAAATTGTTCTTTATTTAAAGCTCCAATAAGGGGTTTTGAAGCTAAGATTCATCTTCTGCTCCATAATCCTTTTTGTTAAGTGTGCAGTAGTTCATGTTTTGTGTCCTGGCTGTGCTATTCTGAAATGTCATTATTCTGAGCTCAAGCTGCTTAAATGGGAGTGAGTGCTGTGCTCATAGCAGCTTCCAGGCCCCTCTCCCAGCAGTTATATGGTCCTGTGTCTGGGTGCTTGTGTCTATAAAGCCCCCCAGTGCCCTGGCTCAATCTAATTAGCCGTGAGTAAAGGGGACAATAATGCTTCAGCTGGTTTGTGTCATTCTCTTCTCCCTGGCTCTGCTTATCTTCACAAGCTCCACTGTGGCTCTTCACCCCCCCCCCCCCCCCCCCCCCAACACACACATTCGCACAGTCACACACCTCCACTCTGGATAATGATGGATGACCGTGCCCAATGGGAACAAACAGGTAGATAAAACCAATCCCATTTAATAACAGCGTGGATCGGAATGATAATCTTGTAGTTCATTAGCTACTGTGGCTGCACAGCGATACAGTTGTTGCACACAGTTCTCACCCAGTGCAGGAGGTGTTGTGGGAGGGATAGTGTTCTCCAGTCTAGGATAGCATCCCTGGAAGAAACAATACTGCTGTGTCCTTGAGAAAGACAGAGGGAAAGCAACAGCACCCCCCTCCCACCCCCCCTCTCCACTAACCCTCCGTCACCCTCTCCCATCTTTTGTTCCAGCACAGATACAAATGGGATTAATGAAGGTATAAATTACAGAGGGCTAAATCCTGCTGAGTAATCCATTTGGCAAACATGCAAACAACAATGGGCATGCTGCAGCAGCTAGCCTGAGCCTGACACACTCTCCGAGGCACAGTGGTTAGCACGGCCAGAAAACAACACAGGAGCACAGGCTGACCACTGCATGCTATGATGACATGTTACAGTGCTCAGAAAAAAAAGTTCTTTCACCATAGTATATAGTAGCCCATACTAGTCTGAAGAACAAAGTATCGCTGGTCATCCATTCATGCTTGAACAGAGGAAGTCATTGCTTCAGCTGCAAGCATGTGTGGCAGCAATTATTCAGCAGTATGAAATATTAGACATACAAATAGTGTATCATTTATGATGTATCCGTTTTGCATTAAATGCAGAGGATCTATAAAGGATAATGAATACAAAAGGTAAGCATGTTCTCACTCCACCTGCCAAGGAATGTCAGTTATTCGGTTAGCTGGCCCTCTGCTGCCCCACATGCACTAATTTGTTGATTTTAGGAGTTGACAAGCTCAAAGGGCTGAGCTCGTCAACTCGCTGCCCCTGGCAATGTGCCACTGATTTAATGACTGATGACTGACACACACACACACACACACACACACACACACACACACACACACACACACACACACACACACACACACACACACACACACGAGAGAGCAGATGAGAGCATGATTGTCCTAATGACCTGCATCATCAGAGTTATGAAGGCTCTTTCAGACACGGATAATTTGTACAGGTATCACAAGCTTCACGTGACAACCCCGCAACTCCCCCTCCACCCCCCGTGATTCTGTGACGTCAGGTCAAGGCGTCAGCGTGGCGGCCAGTCTAGGCTCCGAGCACCCTCCAATTATTCCATGTCAATCACACACACACACACACACACACACACACACACACACACACACACACACACACACACACAGAAGATCAGAGCATCCTAATGACGGACTAATAATTACGCACAGCAGCTAATTCTGCAATTAGAATAAAATATAGGCCTAATACGATTTAAAAACAATTATAATAGCCCTTTCCTCAATCCACACTGGCAGAAATGTGTTTTGTATCCTTCAAGGCAGCAAATAATAATAGGCTAATGATGACAATACAAATAAATAAATACGCCTCTGTGTAGCGGTTGGATTTCTGTTTTGATTGTACGTTTTGAATGAGGGCGTTAGGAGACACTTTGGTGATCACCAACTGGTTTTCCTTGCGCCCATCCCTGGTGCCAGAAAGAGGCGCCATTCGTATGTAAACTGTGTTTGATTGCTCTGTTCCCGAGACAAACCCACTGTTTTCACAAGAGAAATGCACTGCTATTAATTAAAGACAATTAGGCGCTCCCAACAATGGGGCCAATTTTGGGGTCATAAATCGACTCCTCCTCTGTTGGTTTTAGAGGTGCTGAAAACGCTGTTTATTTACATAACAGCAGTATGCGAAAAACAACACTTAGGCCTACAATTACTGTTGGTAATGTGAAGCTCAATCAGCGACATATTGCAAGTGGATTCTAACACCACTTAAAAGTCTTGAAAATGTTCTCAGATGATTCATATTGTTACAATATTTTGCAGACACAGGTGAAAGCGATTTACAATAGATTACGCTTTCTAAACCATTAATCCATAGGCCTATAGCCTATTGTGCAGACTGAATTCCCCTTCATGTTAGATGTCTGTCTTTAGGCTTCTAACTGCCGTTATTTAAGCAGATTATCAGGGACCGATTGCTCATTCAGTGTGAGCTTCATGAGAAAGAAAAGACCTCCGAGAAATTACACTGCTGATTGATAAGTCTTTTAGTTTTTCGGTGCAGGGAAATGGAAATTGAAAGAAGGAGAGCAGGGATGCAGCGAGCCAATTGTGGCAGGGCTGGCTGTGATTGGCTCAGACCGAGGCCCCGCCCCACGTGGCTTGATATGGGAATTTACTGGCGCCAGCCGCATCAGTCTGCGCCACATCTCATTACTGAGCTTGAGCACTGCATGGATCAGGAGGTTTACACATCCAAGCTGTGTTTGCCATCAGCTGGTCGAAATTGCAACAGGTAGCCTATCCGGAGGAAATATTGGTATTTTTGTCTTTATGCGGGGACGGGATGCATTGCTTCGACATTGATACAGCTGTGCCCTACTTTGTTTTCGACCTTTAATCCGGACTCTAAAATGTGCAAAGTTTATTTCACGTGCCAGGTGCTATGATTACTAGATACAATATATAAAGGACGCTTCTTCTTTGCGTGGAAGCAGAGGTGGAGCAGCCACGGTGTTTATAAATTAACATTTTGTTTTCATCTCATTGCAGGTAACTGAGGAGAAAAGAGACCGGTTTATTTAAGGATTCTATTTCTAAACTAGGCCTAAATAAACACAGCCGAGACTTTCACAGCTCACGAACTATATTGTAAGGAGGATTTAACTTCCACTTGGAAGCAAACATAAAGTAGCCCAACACACAGAGACGCCATCAGAGGAAAGGACACGGCCAGCTCAGCCATGGAGGTCGCAGCGGCCGATCAGTCTCGGTGGATGGCGCACCATCACGCTGTGCTGAATGGCCAGCACCCGGACTCTCACCACCACAGTCTGAGCCACAACTACATGGAGCCGATGGCGCCTTTACTGCCACAGGACGAAGTTGACATGTTTCTGAACCACTTGGACTCTCAAGGGAACCCCTACTACACCAACTCCCGGGCCAGGGTCACATACAGCCAAGCACACGGTAAGATGCGCACACGTTTGCAGTGGCACTTCTGAGGAATGTGATGAGAAATTAGGATCACGTTTGAAAAATGTTTTTTTCACATGTTTAGGTATAACTTATCAATTACCAAACATAGCTTTATATATACAGTATATTTGGTTATAAATATGTGTGTGTGTGGCTGTGTAATAGGTCTATTCGTTCAGAAAGTATAAGATTAACAATCCATGTAGTGTGCAGTAATTTCATTAACTTGACTTACTTCTGGGCCAATTCACGAACATAAAAGGAATTTCTAGCAAATGACAGCGAGAGGAAAGGGAAGTATGTCATTTAACCCCTCTCTGTTGGGGCAGGGGTTTCTGGAGGGAGAGAGAGAGGCACTTCCCGGATATAAAATAAAAACCGCAAATGCACTAATAACATTCTTTAGTCCGAGAGCTGCAGCCGATGAAAAGATACTGCCCTGACGAGAAGCTACTTTGTGTGTTTTCTGCAGTAGGCCTAGGTCTTTATTATCTCTATCCTAAACAAACAAGATGTGTTAGGCTACTGCCATTTAACTGATTATATAATTTTAATAACTAGCCTAAACGGTTGGAAGAAAAAAAATCTTATTTTAAATTAACTACCTATATTTTATCTACATCTGGAACTATGTCGGACTCGAGTCATTCTGAGTATTTAGCAGGTAAGTTAAAGGACTTGTGTAACTAATGTTAAGAAAACTGGTCGAAAGACGGGTGTGTCAAAGAGGCAAAAATATTTATTAAATAGGCTACATTATTTTGGCTTTCAGCTCGACTCACTGGGAACCAGGTTTGCCGACCACACCTCATCCACAGCCCCGGTATTCCCTGGCTGGACCCCGGGAAAGCAGCCCTGTCCGCGGCCCACCACCATAACGCATGGGCGGTCAGCCACTTCAGCAAACCCGGCCTGCACCCCACCGGCTCCGGCTACCCCTGCAGCAGCAGCACCGGCACGGCACCGGTCTCGTCGCTCACTCCGGCGTCCCACTCCAGCCCGCACCTCTACAGTTTCCCCCCTACCCCTCCGAAAGACGTGTCCCCGGACCCCGGCCCTACCTCTCCGACCTCCAGCTCGACCAGGATGGACGAGAAAGAGTCGATCAAGTACCAGGTGCAGCTGACGGACGGCATGAAAATGGAGAGCTGTAGTCCGCTCCGCAGCGGCCTGGCCTCGATGAATGGCCAGGCCACGCACCACCCTATCCCGACCTACCCTGCCTACCCTCTGCATACACCCCACGACTACAGCGGCAGTCTCTTCCACCCCGGCAGCCTACTCGGCGGGTCCTCCTCCAGCTTTACGCCCAAATGCAAGAGCAAGGCCAGGTCGAGCTCAGGTGAGTCTCACGTGTGTTTCTCCCTCACATCAAATGGCAGATCAAACTGATAAGGCTTATGCAATGTTATTGTTAATTCAGCTGAGCGGTAAAGCGTTACACACTAAGGTTAACCAATCAATCATCAGCAGATACATGTTTTTCACCATGTAATAATTAAAAAAAAATTCATAGCCTGCTATTTACAAACATTTCGTCAATAAGTGTACCATACTACCATGCGGGAATTTACGCAAGTGCTTGTGTAAAAAAACAACTGTTACGGCTTAATTATCAGTTCTGTTTTGTACTAATCTAATTGTTAATGCTGATGCAAACTTGTTGCTCCAGTGGGTCACTTAGAAAAAGTGATCGTTTCCATATCGGACCCTTCTCTCCTCTTAAAACCTGTCCTGACAAGTCTTATCTTTTGTCCCATCGCACTCCACACCCCTCCCTGCATCCACTTAAAAGGCTTCACTTTAGTGAGGAATCAACCTTAGATGAAACTCATCGAACTAATCGGGGTCAACTATTTACTACATGTTCAGCTTGACTCTCTATGCGCATGATGTTTCTGGGGGTGATTTAAAAGAAAGGATTAGAGCTAATTAAACCAGTCAATTATTTTTTATTTATGTTTATTTTTTTGGGTGCTTTGGCAAAACGCAATAATTACAGTTTGGCAAGAGATTTAACACTAACACAATTTCCTTTACATCTTTCACGAGGAATTTACATCGATTTATTTGATTGGGTCTATGTTCAGGCAGTCAAATGGCTTCTTCTTCGTGCCATAGACTTGTTTTCTTTTAAATGTGGCACTTAAAAATGAAGGAGTCACGACGAGCTGGCTCCTGCCATATCCTGTATACCTCGAAGTGAACAAAATCACGACCTCCACCCCGCCCACAGCTCTCCCCTGTACTAACAAAGCACAGGCGACAGAGCCCTGCTGTTTGTGTTTTTAAGCATGGCCTTGGTCCAGTGCACTGACATGAAGTGGAGGCAACCAAATCCAAGGTAGATCTGCTTCTATGAGTAGATGAAAGTGTATTTAATAACACAGTTACTTAGCCTACTTCTATTTTTCTCTTGGAGACCAGTGCATTGAGCAATCCTGATTATAGAGTGCATATAATTGGTTTTAATTTAAAAAAAAAAAAAAAAAAAAAAATATATATATATATATATATATATATATATATATATATATATATATATACATCAAAGAGTTTGTTTGGTATAATAACACACAAAATATTATCTGACTGTCTGGATAAGCACCTGATTCAATAGACTGATGTGTTGGGAGTAATATTTAGGGGATTATTTAGACTAATGTCTGACATTAATGTGCAGACATTTGAAAAACAACTCAGTCTGGTAATGGGTCTGTAATTTCCCTACATTGTTCCAGCTGTTGTGCTTTGAATTAATGGACCAAAAAAATAATAATCAAGAAACATCTTAGACCGTTGACATGTTGCTCCAAATGTATTATCAATATTGTCATCCATTGTGCCCATACCTTTTAATACACCTGGGGAATTTGAGTGAATGTTAGCTGTTGCAGCAAATAAATGTTATACTGTGACATTTAAAAGGAGCTGGCCAGACTGTGCCTGCATCAGTAACACAAACATATCAGCTACGGCATTAAAAAGGCTCTTATCTATCAAAGTCAATGTCCTGTGCCAGTAATGGTGATTGATTGTTGTACAAAATGCCCCAATGACATTTCAGCTGTCAGCACATACTGTATACCTTATAGTAGTGTGGCTTCCTGTTGAACTAGCCTCAAACCAGAACTCCTCCTCATCCTCCTCCTCCTCTCTACACTACCTTTTCACATGAAGCTTCCCATTTTTTCTTCTTCTTATTTCAACACTAAACATTGCATAAGACATAAATGCATGTCATTGCTGATTAATATTTGAAGTGTTAATGAACCTGCTTTAATGTGGTTGCCGGACCTGTGCAACACTTAAAGCGGAAGAGAAGGAAGGTACAAAAAAGCGGCGAGATGCATTTCAAAAGGATCATAGCTTTTTCCTCAGGTCAGATTCCATTGTAGAGCGAGGGTGGGACTGTGGGTGTCGCTGGCATTATAATAGGAATAATGAGATGATGCTCTAGGGAGAGAGGGATACTTGAATTAAATGAATCGGTCGGTTTAGCAACAGGCTGTTTGAAGTCATTCAAACATGAATAGGAGAGGAGAGCATGTGGGAATGACTAAAAAAGCAGGTTTTTATATAGAAGAGCACAAGTATGCACTGTGGTTCTCACATTCAGTCACTTTTAAAGAACAATAGAAACTTCAACAAAGTAACGTTGGAATAAACTCAATTTCTGTATTATTATTATTAAATGCGGCAAACAGGCATGCAAGCTTTTAATTAAAAAGTCTGCAACACTGTCCACCACATTTAATACCATCCCCACACTTGTGTTTCCTCTCATGGGTGCCCACTGAGCTGATGAATAATGTAGTCCTAATTTGATGGTGTGTCTCATTCTTCATGTTGGACACCTCTGGACATGTTCTGGCTGTCTCTGGCCTCCCCACTCTGGATCGGTTTACATAGAGGTGTCTGTGTCCATGACAGCCATGCCCACTTGGTACACCTGCTCTCTGATATGGACATTGTCACCATCATGAGACAGATTTTGACTTCATATTACAGGACCAAATAGGGTCATCCATCACCGTATAGTTGCCTGATTGGGCTGCACAGCTGCTACGTGTTGCTTCCGACAGAGGGTGAATTTTTTAATTATATAAAATTTCTTCTTTTCTCCTCTTGAATTATATGCAGAGGGTCGTGAATGTGTAAACTGCGGTGCCACCTCCACCCCTCTGTGGCGAAGGGATGGTACCGGCCACTACCTGTGCAACGCCTGCGGACTGTACCACAAGATGAACGGCCAGAACCGACCACTTATCAAGCCCAAACGTAGACTGGTGAGTCCCACTCCTCACTTCATCGTTTTACGCTAAGATAAGGCACCCAAATATGAGCACAAAGCAGATGCCTGTACCACAATTCCAGGAAAGTTATATTTTCCCTATGATCTTCCTGGAATTGTTTGTCCCTCTCACCCCCTGATGATCCGCCTTCATGGCCTGTTACAATACTGCTACTATTGCCATTGTTCCTGCTATCATTATTGCTGGTACTTCTGATACTGTTACTGATACCATTGCCCATGCTGCTTTAGTTAACACCATGCTTGAGTAAATGAAAAGCAGCATGGACATATAACATTCTTATAGTGGATGTACCACTGCACAGCCATTTCTGGCATTAACCCTACTGAAGCTGGACACATTTCTTTGCACCATAACTAATTTATTTTATGGCTTTTAAAACAATGAATCAATTAATTTACAATTTGTGTTAAGCCCATGTATTTCAATTAGGCTATCTTTTAAAATCTGGTTTCCTAAGTAGGCTACTCTCAAACAAGAGCACATCATTATTTTAATATTTTTTATAGCTTTTCCTATTATTTTTAAGGGTTGATATTTTTTTTACAGTAACTCCTGAATCCTTTATTGTTCAGCCAAAATAATTGTTTTTTTTCTTTTTCACTTTGACTGGGTGCTTTGTCAACAAACAAACCCAGTTGTTGTCTGGAAATTAGCCACAAATAATAACTTTGTATGATTTAAAAAGTCTTGAATTGGTTAGTATAAATAAAGAACCTCATGCCACTTTTAACTTCATGAGTATTAGTGATTAAAATAATGAAACAAACTGCAGCACAATTAATAATAATAATAATAATAATAATAATAATAATAATAATAATAATAATAATATTTGCTAAATTATTAAGAAGGAATTACAAGATAAATAGCCTACTTTATTCATCGCCATGGGGACATTCGAGAAATGAGTGGCTTTAACACAAAAAGATAGCCTAAATAATAAAAAAGTTTAGTGCTGGTATAACCTTTAACTTTAATAAAAAGGGGTCTGTGTGTGCGGTGTAGCCTGGGTCTAATGGTCTTCATGAACATTAGCTGGTAATTTGACTTGCCAATAAATTGGTGGATTTAAAAAAAAAAGCTTTCTTAAGCTTATTACAGTAGCATATATTTTTGGATTTTATATCTTTTTCGGGTGGTCCCTTGACCAGCTCCACGTCGATCCTACTCGTGACATTTTCCACTGGGTCGGCCTATGTGTATGTAGCTTTTGCATTTTCAGCTCAAGTGTTTTTCAGAGTTGTGTTCAAAGGGGCATCCAGTTGTTTCCTATCCGGATATCTGTCCGGCCCAGATAAGGAAGTCAGGCTCCCGGCTGTTTCCGCTTTCAACCAGCGCGCTGCATTCTCTATGGCCAGCCTGACATATACTGTAAAGAGATTATCACAACACTGGAGGAGCCGCTTATGTGTGAAGAGACAGACCGTGAGGGGCGGGGATAGGAAAATAAATGGATTTATGTTCTTCTCTTGTTTGTCATTCTCGGTGGGTAGTGGTACAGTCATAACGCGCAGCGGCGTTTTATTTCGGTTACTCAGACTATTTTATTTCGCGTAAAAAAAAAAAGACCATGGCTGTTGTTTGCTCTCCAGGTCAAAAGCAACGAGCCCATCTGAAATTAATTAACAGAAAAGCCTCGATGCTGGCTGCAAAGCAAAGAGCCGGAGGGCTCTTGCATGTAAAACTAATGTTTCTTATTATGTGTGAAGAATTGATCCGCAATGGACGCAGGAGCACATTGCCAGGCAGGACACCGGGTCTTACACGACTTGTAGCTCAGTTTCCCTAGATCAGGATAAATAGAGGGTTTACATTATACTACTGTAGCCACTTTACTTCATTACCCAGGTAATAGCATATTTATTTTTAATTCATAAAATTGATAAACAGCGACTGGCATATTTTAATGCACATATTAGACTTTTTTTTTTACCATGATGTAGCGGTCTACGTGCAATTGATTTAAACAGAAGAATTGAGAGTCGCTTCTTTTGATGTTTTTTTGCACGTAGTTCTGCGGTCTCACGGAAACCGCACGAAAGCTCACGGTCCGCCATTTAATTTAAGGAAAACTTTCTGTCTCTTATTGGATTTTGTGCTGAGGCAGAAAACACAAAGTTATTGCATGCGATGTCAGTGCTGTGGTTTCAATAACATAGGCCTACATTTTAAATGACTATAGCCTTCTACAGGTGTCGAAATGTCGAGGTGTTTTTGTGCAGCTCAGGGTCTACAACATGTGAATGGGTCATTATTCATGATGTATTTTCTCTGTTCCCTTCAGTCCGCTGCTAGACGTGCAGGCACCTGCTGTGCAAACTGTCAGACCACCACCACCACCCTGTGGAGGCGCAACGGGAACGGAGACCCGGTGTGTAACGCCTGCGGCCTTTACTTTAAACTGCACAATGTAAGTCCTGAAAAAAACTAAACAAACACCGCTGCACTCAAGTGCGGGGTTTTGGGGGGAAGGAGGAGGGGAAGAGGGGTACTGGTGGTTAACTGGTCAAGTGGGCGGACAGCTCGTATCGATTTAGGAGCAGTGAAACTGTGAGTGTCGAGGCAAAGCCTGCTCACCCTGTCGAGCAGAACCCACCGGTCGTCTTTTTTTTACTAATCCATCGTTGTTTCAATGGGGGGCGTTACTCCCCGGAGAGGCTGCAGGGTGGGACTGTCTTTCAGTGTAAAGGCGTCGGTTACACTGATGAGGATTTGTCTGAGGCTGCTCCTTTCAGCTCTAGCCAGGCCCTCATCCCCATGTATTCATATTGACCCGGACTGTTCTGTTTGGTTTGAAATTAGACAAAAGCTCAAAAACGCCCCTGACTCCTTATAAATGCAGCTATATATGCAAAACAGCTGCTCCTTATTTATGGCAGTTATTTCACACTGGCTTAACTCAGAATACTGGGCTACCATGAAACAGCATGTAAATCCATGTGACATATTCCAGGTGACATTTTTCAATTATGAGCTGGCGCTAACAGCAAAATAAACCTCATCCACTATATAATGTACTATTCACTAAGTCAGTGAGGCTTTTGTCTGACGTGTCTTGAGCTAATGTGCTGTTCTCCACAGGTCAACAGACCCCTGACCATGAAGAAAGAAGGCATCCAGACACGCAACCGCAAGATGTCCAGCAAGTCCAAGAGGAACAAGCGAGCAGGGGACGGCTTCGACGAGCTATCTAAGTGCATGCAGGACAAGGCCTCTCCCTTCGGCAGTGCACACGGCCTCACCAGCCACATGACCCACATGGGTCACCTGCCCCCCTTCAGCCACTCGGGACACATGCTGCCCACTCCCACGCCCATTCACCCTTCATTCGGTCACCCCCACCACTCCAATCGCTCGCCGGTCTGGGCTGAGCCTCACTGAGGCCCCTCCAGACCGAAAACTCCTCCGCTTGTAAGAGCCACCACATCGCCATTAACACTAAAATGGACTCCACATCACGTCGAAAGCTGAGCAGACTTGGTGCATCATGTACAGTGGTTGGAGGGGAGAGACTTTCAGTTGGGTTTAATGACTGAAGCTCGCGTTATGCCTGACCTCACTGATGGGACACTGCAGAGCAGGACTTTTGCGGACTCTGTAAAGAGCTAATATGACGAGGGGTTTCTTAGTCCTTTGGTGACTGAGGCTTGCAGGAATGGAGTGAATGGAGACGCTTGTCATTCTTTTTGCTTATTTTTACTAAGTCACTTTGGTACCCACCTCTCCATGACCCTGTAACAGGAGACTCACTAGAGGTCTTAAAAAGAACTGCTGTTTTAACCTCACGGCCATCTCATTATATACTGAGATACGTGCACCCTGTCCATCTCCAGGCTGTCGTCCATAACTGCTGTGGACAGACAAACTCTTGACACCTACAGCACCCGTACACCCCCGTTACAAACCAGTCAGACGCAGACTACAGTACCCACAAACTAGTGCTCTCCTCACATGCTGGATTGTACACCTCCACAACACTCACCACCTGTTTTTAATAATGGACTTTTATGGAAAAATACACAGTAAATAGAGTGTTTATAAATGCTTAATTGCTATTATTGTTGTTATATTTGATGTTATAATTATTGCTACGATAATTTATTTTCCCTCTTCAAGCTTTCGTCAAAGACACATGGAAACTTAGGATTTTGATTTCATGGTTATTACGTAAAGAAAAACGGACCTATCATAGATGAAAAGTCCCTGAGCTGTACATTTTTATCATTTTTCCATCTCACAAAAGTAAAGGAAATAAAGGAAAATAAACTGCCTCGTAAGTTTAGTCGGCCTCTCTTTATCATTCTTACGTGCACACACATATACACGCAGCACAAGACTAAACTCTCCTTTTAATGAAGAGTGCTTGATTATGAAAATCATAAGGAATATCAGATGCATCAAGGGAAGCTCTGTGATCCCTTAAGCGTGGTAATGCTTTGGTCAGGCTCCTCCTCTATCTGTGATGGCGTGTTGTTAAGAGAAGGCCTCTTTATGGAGTTAAGTCCCCAGGCTGGACCATTGTACCCAGACAGCAGACTCCAGCGAACAGCTCTGGAGTCACGTACAGTCATACGTATCCACATACCCACATGCTCATGCACAAACACAAACCCCAATTCACCAAATTGTAACGAATTTAACCCACGCAAGGTCTTTAAAAAAATCTCTAACAGCCACATTTTTAAGAATTTGTATGTGACAAAAACTGAGTCGTGAGTGCATTTCAGTGGAAGTGTTCTCCCTCCCTGTTTCTGCTGGAGTAGCCCTCTCTCTTGGCTGCAGTGATTGGAGTGAGAGGAAGGACTGCGGGTCTTTAGTGGGAGAGAGAGGAGGAAGGAAAGGCAATCAGGCGACCTGAGCAAACACGTGGGGGTCTGCTCAGACCCTTCGCACACAGATGTGCACGCAGCTGAGGCTGCCAGGAAGCAGGCTTCCCCTCTGTCGCTCCCTCATCTCGTCTTCTTTTTCTTTTCCTTTGTTTATCTTTTATTCTCCATTCTCTCTCTCTCTCTCTACATTGGTCATTCTGTCTCACCCTCCCATTTGGACGATTACAGTAAAATAAAGGGGCTGAAGAAAGCTTGAACAGAGCCAGCCACTAATGAGTCGACTCGATTAGGGCCAATTTGAGGTCATCATCACTGAGTTCAGCATACCCTCACACACCCACAGCACAAACCATCCGATTAAACAGTCCAAGCTAAAAGTGGTTGTAGGCCCCTCCCTGTACTCTCCACCGGGCTCATATCTGCTGGACTGCTGTGGAGGCTGATCTGCTGGGGTTTCCCAGAGGTTGATCAGTTCAAATTAGAAATAATATTTATCCAAGGACTTATATAGGTGATGTTTTGTTATCCAGTGTAGCTGGAGCACTGTATTTTCAGCTTATGCTACATTATAGTGCCCACCACCCGTAACTGGCTGTACACACATGGAGACAGGACCAGTCCTAAGTGTCTGTTTTCAGTGAGGGGGTGGATTCCACTTGCTGAACACCAGTGAAAATGTAACGCTCGACTGCCAATAAGCAGTCTGGCCATCTGTGTGTAGCGCAGTGCTGTGGGTGCTGGGTCGTGTACAGGCCGCAGCTCCAGTAGGTTGCGTGATGCTGCAGCCAGTGAGCCTGCTCGGCCGGGCTTGGCCGGACTCCCGGAGCCTGAGAGGGGGAGATGGAGAGAGCCAGCACTCTTCAATGAGGCCCTCCAGAGGGAAGGAGCAGGCCTCCCAAAAATAATACAGCCGTCTGCCAGGCCAGCGACTCCCAGAGCTGCCCTTGCCTGAACACACATTCAAACACACACGCAGACATGTACATGCATGTGTACATACATACATACAAGGATGGCGTGTGACAAAGCTTCTCATGTCTGACACAGAGGCAGTGTTTGTGGAAAGCAGGGTGACATTTCATCTCCTAGGCCTGATAGGTAGCAGACACATGACATGCACACTTGCTCTTGAAATGAATGCTTGGCTAAATGTTTTGGTCGTCAGCATGTGTTACATTTTCTACCCACTTCAATTCATACAGACTCTGTAATGTGAGGGTTCTGTATACTTTTTACTCACCAAGTCTTACTAAACCAACAAGACATCCCTTCCCAACTCACATCATGAATTATGTGACACAAAAAGAGCCATAAAATAGGATGTTACTTATCTTCACTATCAAAGTGGCGTTCCAAAGAAGAAATGATGCGGAGATATCTCGGATGCTTCAGGGGGGATAAACATGGTGGCCACCTAGATCAGAGCACATTGGAGAGGTTTACGACTTTAACCTGGAACTGGATGTTTCAACCCATCTCAACTCATTACCTCCTTTTCTTTCTCCCCTCTGCTCTTCCGCTTGTCCTCAACAACCCTCCCCCCCCCACCCCCACCGCTCATTCCCTCTCTGAGCTCTATGTAACTCTGTTTTCCCCCTCTCCACCCCCCTTACTACTCCCACTCTTTCCTCGTCTCCCACTCCTCCAGTGTATTTGTTTTTTCATCAAATTGAATTAGCCAAATCAAAAGGTATCCCAACCATCCCCTCACAAAGTTGAGTTAGGGAGAGAGAGACGTAGAAGATGAAAGGAAGTGGAGCGCAGTTCAGATGCAGGTCTCTAGTGTGTGTTGCGATGAGGGTTAACCTTTGCCTGGGCCTAACTAAAAAAGCAGCCCTCCTTCCTTAGACCCCTAAAAGGATATTAAGGCTGCAAGATGGGACAGTATTTAGATAATAAATACAAACATGGGACATTTATTTCATAAAGTTCAGTCACTCAGTAAGATGCTTGTTTGTTGACCTTGAGCAAAAAGAGAACTTATTCTTTCTTATGCCATAATGGAGCATTAACTAAGCTCTTAACTGTTTGAATTGTAATGGCTACCGAGTCATAGTGATTGTGCTATGATCAGACCCACATGTGAACTTCCTCTTTTCATAGATCAAGAGAAATTCATAGAAATACCCATCTGACAGTGCTTGACAGGAAAAAGGAGGGTACATTCAGTAAAACACCTGGTGAACACTATTCATGGAAACCGCCGCAGATGCACCATTTGACATTTGAAGGACTCTTAACACTTTTTAAATTAATCAATCATAACACGTAGCGATGACGTGATCGGCAAAGCTTTGACAGTAATAACTGTCACTCAGAGAGAAGCAGAGCTGACAGCAGATAATCACTGATGGCTTCTGTTGACAGCCAACGATCACATCCTGACCTGCCAAATCTCACTGATCTCTTCAAATGTCAGAAATTAGTCAGAAAAAGTCAAAGTGTTTTGATCTTGAATAATTTTTGTCTCCGGAATGACCCCAAGGGCCGTTCACGTCTTTTTCCTCCCCAACTTTAGGCCCAACATTGAAAGGCTTCTATACTAGTTACAGCTGCATACCAAGCTTGACTGAGAACATGGCTGTTCAAAGCAGTGAAAAAAATGAAAAACAGGAAGTGAGAAGTTCAAACAGGAAATACTTATGTTGTACAATTAGGACCAATTAAGACCATAGAGGACCAACAGAGACAGTAAAAAAAGAATGATTACGAGGGGTAGGATTGCACAGTATTTAAGTGTAATTCCCTGCAAGGTTTCCTCCTGCAGGGTAACATCCTGTATGCAGTACTGTAAGAGCACTCACCACTGGCTTTGTTAACGTGTGAATTATTTTCCCATTATGAAACCCACAGACTACGCCAGGACACAAGAGCTAACCATATGAGAAAGCTAACCGTAAGCGTTCAATATATTTTAGGCTTACTTGGGATGTATTGTTTACATTTTTTGTGCCTGTTTTTTGTGCCTTCACACTGTATTTTGAGCTTGAAGCATGCTTAAAAAGAAGGTATATTTATCTAAATACTTATATCCAATGTTCAAAAATGTTAAATGTCAAATAAAATGGCGACTTCATTTGTTCATTCATGTGTTTTTACCCTCAGAAGGACCACTTTCTGAATTTTTCAACAGCACGTGAATATGAAAGTAGAGAAGTGAAAGAGGGAAAAAACAGGGAGAGTGTTTCATATCATTTATCAGTGGCTGAAGATAGACCTTATTGCTAGTTTGTGGTTTTAAAAAGGTTTCAGAGTAGAGTACAAATAATGAAAGAGGTTTATGAGTGCATAGAGTTACAGGTCTTTGTGCTGCTACGTTGTAGTCCTAGATGATTATCCTCTTCTCTAACTTGGTATTCACTTGCCTCACTGGGGTGTTACTGCCATGCTAATGTGTCTTTGTTCTTCTGTTTGCACACAATCCCAGCTAAAATGAAGTGAATACAAAATACTGACACCATTCAGCTCCCCTATTCACATGGACTTGCTGCAATTCAAACTAAGACCATAATGAATTAGCATCAGTCATCTGACCATTTTTCCATTCCGGTCATCTCGCACATTTCCTTTTGCAGCAGCAGCAACAGTCTAGTGTTTAATCTGCTAAAAAAGTATCTGTCAGAAGCAGGGTGTGGACACGTAGAGCACCCCTCCCTCGACTCACCCTGAAAATGAGGTCAATCTCCTCTCACCTGGGACAGGGCGCATTCAGGATGTTCACCTGGGACAGGTAGTGTTCAGCTCTCATTCATGCCGTGTTCTGCTGTGCTGAGGCCCTCCTGCTCACCTGCTCCGACAGACAAATTCATCCCCACTGTCTGAGTACAAATGAACCCATTCACCTGGAGGCTCCCATTGACAAACCGGGGGGCAAGTACAGTACTAATACCTGGGAGGGCTCTGGGGAGTGGGCGTCTGGACCTGCCATCCTCTTCCTTGCCCATATAATGTCCCTCTCACTATTTCCAGCCCCCCGCCCCACTCCATTTGCTTTCACTGGCAGGTAACTGGAGAAAGTATTGAGTGGGGGGAGTCCAGTGCACCTTGGCCCATGGCCAGAAGCGAGAGGATGGGACCCAGGTGCCTACCCCTGGATGGATCCTGGACACTCCCACAGGGACTGATGACCAGACAGAGAACGGGAGGACTGTGGAGGACAGTAGAAGCCCACAGAGACCTGCCGTGCCCTGTTCAGAATCTCAAGCTGTTCAGCTCGCTATTATAGACTAACGATGGTTGCTTGTGCAGTGGATTAAGTGTCAGAGCTGTTCTGAGGCTGCCCTGAATTCACTTTTAAGCCTACTTCATTCTTATTGACTAATGTATTGAGGTATTCAGGTTCCTCTAGATTGCTGGCTTTCAGAATACACTTGAGAGAACATACATGAGACAAACGCTGACATGATTGCTGAATTCCGTAGAAAGAGCCAGCCGGCCAGGCCTCATTTCAATCCTGCTCATTGTTGTCACTCATGCGCAAACACTGCATGAGTTGAGGGCATTTCTAGACAACTTCTCCAGTACAATATTTTGTTAGGTCTATGGCTATGTTTACCCAATACTTGTCAAGTTAATACAGATAGGCAGACACACACACACACACACACACACACACACACACACACACACACACACACACACACACACACACACACGTTTGTTTCACTATCTTTGTGGGGACCCGTCATTGACATAATGCATTCCCTAGCCCCTTACCCTAACCTTAACCATCACAACTAAATGCCTAACCTTAACCCTTACCCTCACCCTAACCATAACCTAATTCTAACCCTAATCCTAAAACCAAGTCTTAACCCTCAAACAGCCCTTTAACCTTGTGGGGTCCAGCATTTTGGGCCCCACAAAGCTGTGCAGACCCCACAAGTATACTGGACTCCCAGTTTTTGGACCCCACGAATATAGTAAAACAAGCACACACACACACACACACACACACACACACACACACACACACACACACACAGTCTTAAGAAGAAGGAACAATCAATGAAACACAGTGTACCTCATTTTATAAACGCATAACTGAAATAAACCACTAAGGGGCCACAGGGACATTTTGGAGAGAGATGACAAAGATGAAAGCATTATTTTTCAGGGGCAACACTGTGGATGTGAAGAGCTCTATTAGATCAAAATAGCAGATAAAAAATGAATAAATAAAGTTTTTGATATCTATTACTTTAGCAATGTTTGATTCTTTTCTAAGAATAAGCAGAAGTGTAGCACTTTCTCATTTTTGATAGGCAAGGTCAGGAAGACTATATCTGTATCATGTATGTTACATCAATAACCTTAACATTAATGCATTGGACTGACAACCGGCTTTTCAAGTGTCTCTCCTTGTTTAACTTTTGTTTCACCAGTTTCAGGACATGAGACATGTGCAGACCTGCAACCATTAGACAGTAGATGCCAGAATTCAGTGGAGACAGAATTTATCAGTGGCATCACACATGCATACACTCACTCACACACGCACTGCAGGCCTATCTGTTCAGGATCGGTATGAAAAAGGCGTTGTGCTCACTCATTGGCTCAGTGGGATGTTGCAACCCCAGCGCCTAACTGGTCCTTATCTCCCCTGAGCAGACTGCACAGCTTGATATGCATCTGTCATATTTGTCGGAAAGAAAAGACACCGCGGCGAAAGCTCGATGAGTCAAAAAAACGGGCCAGCGACATGAACTCACTTCCCTGCGGTTTCTGCATGACCATGATAATTTGCTTGTCTGTGTCGACTGCCTTAAGAAGATGCTTGAGACCAACACAGTTACGGACGCACGATATTAAGCACTTGTAATTGCAGTTTTCATGCATGTGGATATCATACACCTGATCACACTGTGCTTACACGCCTGTACAGGTGTACATTTTGGCAGTCATGCTGCCCTGTAAGAAAACATGAAGCCAAGAGCAGATTGTCATCATTCCATCATGGCCATTACCATGACGACAGATAAGGCCCTGTCCTCTTGTCGTCATAGCGGCCTTGCATCAGCTCCATCAACTGCTGTGGCTAGCTGAGCCTCTGACTGTGCTGGTATGAGTTTCTATCTGAGGGCTATCTGGCCTGATAAGAGCTGGGAAAGAGACAGCATAGCGACACGTTTACAACCGAGCTACTCACAGCACTACAGGTTGTAAAGAATATAGACAGATTCAATTTTGAGAGCGTTTAAGTGTCATAGACAGCTTCTGCCTACATGTACACTATTCCTGACACAAACACATCCGTATACAGGCATGTATACAAGGGAACATGCAGGTAAACAAATAAAGTGATCCTCTCTAACATCTCACACATCCCACCACCTCCTTCTGCTGGGTCAGGGTGTTAAAGGGGCCAAAGGTCATGTGGGCAGATATTATCTCTGTTCTCTTGCTCTGGTAAAGTCGAGTCTCTTTCTCTGTGCTACGTTTATGCCACTGATTGACTTTTAGCCTGCCAAACATTAATTAATGGCATCTCACACACACACACACACACACACACACACACACACACACACACACACACACACACACACACACACACACACACACACACACACACACACAGTATGTGGCACTATCTTTCTGGGAACCCGTCATTGAAATAATGCATTCCCTAGCCCCTTACCCTAACCTTAACCATCACAACTAAATATCTAACCTTAGCCCTTACCCTCATCCTAACCATAACCTAATTCTGACCCTAATCCTACAACCAAGTCTTAACCCTCAAACAGCCCTTTAAAGTTGTGGGGTCCAGCATTTTGGTCCCACAAACTGTCTGGACCCCACAAGTATACTGTATTCCCGGTTTTTGGACCCCACGAATATAGTTAAACAAGAACACACACACACACACACACACACACACACACACACACACACTCTTTCAAACACATTATACACACACTCACTGATGCATGCACACACACAAACAGAGCATCTAATCCTGCGAAACCACCATGCCAGTTGAACAACTGGTAACATGGTTAATCACCCATGTAAAAATAAAGACAAGACCAAATTGACTGATAGAATTATTCCATTTACCCGTCTGATTAAAACATTTCACCATTGTATGCTTGACTGGAGATCATCTCGAAAAAAAGAAAACAACGCATGAAAATTAATTAAAAGTCAGTGATGGAAACGGCTTCATTCAATTATTGGGGCAAATAACAAGCTCTGTAGCATGATAACTGCCAACATACAGACACATCGAATTAGCTTTGAAGAAAAATAGGGAATCAGGGAGCCACTTTGAAACTCTTTAAAAGGGCAGAACTGACTTCTTGAAACAGGAGACACTTTCTCCAAACAAGGGAAGCACTCTCCTGAAAGGAAAGAACGAGCAGTTTACGACACCCTTTCAGACGGCAGAAATACTTGCTGGACACAAGCTCGTTCAACCTCGGGTCACATCCCAACAGCCCTTGCTCCCGTTGTGACATCATAGGCCGCGGGGGGTCAAAGCGAAGTGTGCTGAGACATGAGGGTACAGACCGAACTGCGAGCGGACCGAGGCAGAGAAAAGGCAGAGTGAGACAAAGGAAAAGTGTGGTGGCTGAGAGAAGGCTCTCTGATTCGTTTCCTTGGCAGGATGACAAAACTGTGTGGAATGCAGTGGAGAGGGGAAAGAGAAGTGATCAAGAGCTCAAGAACGAAAAGAGGGGAAAGAAATAGACGACAGACGAGGGGAGAGAGGCCTGCTGAATAAGCCAGGATGGCAGGGCCTTCCATTGATTCATTTCCCCTTTCCCACCCTATTACCATTCTCTGTTTCTCTCTCCCAACCTCTTCTGTAACTATACAATTATTAGCTACATGGCCACTGTTCCTTTCAGCATCAGAACAGCATCTTTCTGGTGTCTGCTGGAAGAAATACAATGAAGATTAGTGGTTGCTCTCTGTACATTGACACAAAAAGGTCTGTACACTGAAGATGGAGGCAATCTGTACATGCCAACTACGCAGTAAAGTCAATGAAACCTACAATTAATTTAGACACAAAAAAACATGCATGCTCAGCACAGAGACAGCAGACTACAGACACACACACACACACACACACCCACACACACACACACACACACACACACACACACACACACACACACACACACACACACACAGTGTGGAGAGGGCAACAGGCTGCCTCTGTCAGCCACATTTCACAGTGGCCTATCATGGCCAGGCGTACCAGGCCTGTGGCCAACCACTGCTTATGCCCTGGGTAAACACTACCACCTCAGCCGCACGGAGTCTCCCACACACTCCCAGAGTGCCATACACCACGCAAGCCCAGTCACACATACAGGCTGTGTGATTAATGGAGTGTGAGCATTAGATATGACAGCATTACTAAGCCTCTATGATAAAGAGCCACACACAGCCACTCTGTTTTCGCGTGGCCGTTTTTGTGCTCATATTTTGTTGTGTCCATGCTTTGTCCACTGACTCTGGACTCCTGTCAGCTAGGGCATTTTACTCAGAAATATCACCTTGGCATAATGTTTCATTTTTAATTTGACAGTGATGAAATGCCCTGCCTCCATAAAGTATTTTTAATACCTCCATTATACTTTACAGGCTCTATACTGAATACTGGCAGCAGATCCAAGTTTTGAGGACACACACACACACACGCACACACACACACACACACACACACACACACACACACACACACACACACACACACACACACACACACACACACACACACATCACACACATCATATCACTGACGCAGCTCTAGTGTGGAATAATTGATTAATTAGATCTTTACTGGGTGTAAATGTTAAACTCATGCAATGTGTTCTGTTCTCAGTGGTGACAGAAGTGTATCCTCTGATGTGGCAGTTTATTCAGAACACTGAACTGAAGCCCCATGTTTACACAGTGCTAAGTCAGGTCATGAGTCATTTGCGCAGTTATTCAACAGTTTGAATGTAGTTTAGCTTCATTTTATGCACATCATGTGACAGCAGTCAGCCAGAGTGCCCCCCTCCACAGCTCCATAGCTCCTCTTTCCTCCATTGCTTCTTCTCATGCCCCCCCCCCCCCCACCTTCTGCTGGCGCCTGCACGGTTAGTTAGGGATTGCCACAGGACATCATGTGACAAACAAGCAAACACACACACACACACAGACACACACACACACACACACACACACACACACACACACACACACACACACACACACACACACACACACACACACACACACACACACACACACACAAACAGCAGAGTGCACACACACACCAGCAGACGTACAAGCATGTAAACTACAAGCACCAACACATTCATTGGTCATTCTCCCTTCCATTGACTTCTTTCATGTGGGCTAAGTTGAATGAGCAGTAGAGCGCTCAAACAATAGAGTCC
Source organism: Zingel zingel (assembly GCA_023566125.1). Classification (NCBI taxonomy): domain Eukaryota; kingdom Metazoa; phylum Chordata; class Actinopteri; order Perciformes; family Percidae; genus Zingel; species Zingel zingel. The sequence continues at coordinate 7,635,177 of CM042319.1, forward strand.
ATTCTACTGGCAGCGTCAAGGCTGTGTGTCCATGTGTGTTAGTCCCGGCTGTGGCCAGACACACCTTGAGGCAAAAAGTTATCTCTTACTTATTGAAGTTCCAGCTTACCAAATCTATGATTTGTTACTTGTTTTTATACATGACAAGTTCATTTATGCTGGTTATGAATCAGACTGTTTTATATGGATTGTCCTTGACGACTCCATTGCCATTAATATTTCTGAGAAAGAAGACAGTTTAGGCTTTAAGCGTTTTGATTTATTAGGGGGATTTCTCTATTTTGGGACTAATGGATGTCAGAACAACAGGATATATTAATATCTAGAAAGGAAGCCATTATGAGGATAACACGCTGTTGATCCCTACACTCATTACTCGACCTCCTTACCTACAGTATCCAACCCAGCCTTGGCTTGCTTGAATCCCCCTACTACCCCTCCCTGTCTGGCAGACCTCCAACGTCTGAAACTCTAGACAGCGCTGGTTCTGCCCTTTCTACAAAATTTAGGAAGCCATTAGCAACATCAAATCATTACTTCAGGAAAAGGGAGAGAACGATGCATGTGGAGGGGTGGGGGTGGACTGACGGCAAAAGAGAGGAAAAGAACAAGTGAAAGAACAAGACATACACAGAAACAGAGAGATATCAGATTTCTCCTGTTCTTAGTCACTCCATTACAATAATGTGCAGAGACCCATTTTACTAATACATTACGGAATGATACCCATAATAAACAGTGAACTGAATCACTGACTGAGAGGGTTACTGCACTGGATGCAACACACACTCCCTACAGACAGGCCTTGGCTTGCACACCCACAAAACTAAAACTAAAGTCACATAGTTCAAAATGTTTATTTGTATAAGAGACAAACTGCAGAAACAACATCCTCAACTTATGTCAGCACTATGAACACAAAATAGGCAACTGAAAAGATGGCTAAATGTATAAAATAAAATGACGAATAAAGCAAAAACAAACTGGCACTACTAGCTGCTTAAGTTTACACTAAAAGGCAATTGATTCCACTTTTCATGTCCTCCATTACTTCTGCTTTCCCCTACTCACTCTCACTCTCTCTCTCATCACTGCAGTGTCACCCGAACGATAGAGCTGGGCGATATGGAGAAAATCAAATATCATGATAATTTTTTTAGCAAAAACATCTATGTCGGTATTGTGACGATATTGTAGGGTTGACTTTTGGTGCTTCAGAAAATGAACTCACAATCATAGTTTTGATAAATAATAACCAATAATAGGGATACAATGACTAAGTGGGCAAAGGCAAATAACAGAACAGCTATCTGGTTAGTTTAGAAAACCACATCAATTTACTGTAATGCAGCCTGTAAAACCAGGAAAAGACAACATTTTTGTCATATCAAGATATAACGATATTCAAAATTTAAGATGATATCTACTCTCATATATCAGTGTGGATATAATATCACTATATTGCCCAGCCCAGCAACACTAATCCAGTTCAAATGTAAACAGGCTTAGGTCTTCATTCCTCACTTAAACCGTATCAAATGTATCAAAGCGGAGGCTCAGTGGTGTCTTTGGCTACAGAGGGGTCAGAGCGGGGCCACACAGGGCCACAAACTCTACTCAATTAGCCGAAGAGCCAGTTGGTCTGTCTGACCAACACCTTGTGTGTTTCTGCCTGCGTGTGTGGCAGAGGGAAACAGTATGTGCATGTCCATAGATCTGTCTGTGTACATAGTGCAATATCTATCATTTTGTGTGAGTGTGTGTGTGTGTGTGTGTGTGTATGTGTGTTATGGCATGTAACAGCGACTGAATGTAAATGGTGCTGTGTACTGGGTTAATAGGTCAGTTCACGGTTGTAAGGGGCATGAGCATGTGTATATAATCGAGTGCGTGTGTGTATCTGTGTATGTGTCAAGCAGAGACATAAAGTCTCAAAGCTCCATCAACCAAAAGGGAAAATATGTGAACGGTTGTCTGCAGGCTAAGGACAATAATGCAGTCTGTGTCTGCAGCAACATTATTTCTCTGGTTAAGTCAGAAGCCCTGGAGGAGTACTTGATGTCCTTGAGAGTGCATCGCCTCTTTTTCTAGCAACCTTGAATATCCTTTTATTTGCTTTTAAATATAACAGCAAATACAATCCCCTCTTAGATGACATGAACTTTACAAGCTAAAGCTACGCCTGCTATAATTTACTTTCTAAAACAAATATTTTTGAACCTCTTTTAGAGTGGATTACCACAAAGTCACAACTTGTAATCAGGAAGTTTACTTAAGACACACAACAAAAGTGCTACTTTTTTTGTTGATTAAAATCGACCATAAGTGTCTCATTTTAAAAGATAATTTGGCTATTTTTTTTGTTTCCTTGGGGGGGATTCTGAATTCTCACATGGAATGGTTGTCCTAAGATAAAATCCTTGCATCTACCCTTTGACCCAACATGTTGGTGCATCCATGGTTGATACATTGGTGGGAAAGCTCTCATTATTGAACTATCTTGTTCTGTCATGGAACAGGAGGAGGTGAGGAAGGGTCCCAGGAGAGTTTAATTACAATCAGTTTTCTTGTCAAGCTCCAATCTCATCAGCTACAAATATCTTATTGCTTACATGCACAAGCGTGAGCCAATTGGACACAATCAAACTAATTAGCGAAAGTTAAACAACAGTTCAGTTCCACAATTGAATACAGACTTAGCCAGACACTGAATAAATTGTAATATAACAATAATGTCTATTTTATTAAATCATCACCAGAGTGATGTTTTCCCCAGTCAAGTAATCTGTGTCATTATGTTCAACATATTTTGTGGGCTCTGGCGGTCCCTTAGGGGCATTCCAGTTTAAGGGACCCTCCTTCCAATCTCAATCCCAAGCCCATCACTCTTCCTCAGGCACTCAACTGTCAATCGGACCCTGATCTGGGAACCAGGTCTTATCTGATCCCCCAGGGTTCCCTGGGGGGGGGGGGGGGGGGGGGGGGGGTGGAGGGGTAGAGCTGGGGCGTCCCAGCCAAGCCAAGCCAAGCCAAGCCAAGCCAAGCCATGTCTACATACTTCCCCATGAACAGGTACTGCAAAACTTTCACCCAGAGAGGTGCAACCCAACTGTGACAATGCATGTTTTAATCGCTGGTATAGAATGAAGACATGAAACAAAAATTGGGCACAGGATCCATGTGATAAATGTCATAAGACGGGTTAACCTGATGTTGAAAATCTATTAGCCATTAGCCAGTTATGTCTATTAACCATAAAATACAATGATTAACCTGAAAATATTGTTTATACCATGAAAGGAAAAGAAGAAGACTCAAAAATGGAATTTCCAGCGGTGGAAGAAGTATACTCTACTACAAGTAAAAGCCCTGCTTTGAAAAACGCTTTATCAGCAAAAGTGTTTGTAAAGTATCGGTAAAAGCACTAATTAGGCCGAAAAATTGCCTGTCAGTGTTACATTATTTTATGTGATATTATAAGATTATTATTATTACTGATGCAAGAGTGTGTGTGACTAAATGGTCATATTTTTTAAGATGATCAGACTGAATCCTTTGCATGCAAAATGTTAATCTATGAAATGTTGTCTAACTACAGCTATCAGATAAAAGCAGTGGAGTTAAAAAAAAAAAAAAATATATATATATTTATATATTTCTCTGAAATGTAGTGGAGTACAAAGTTGCATAAAATGGAAATACTCAAGTAAAGTACAAGTACCTCAAAGTTGTACTACTTCATTAAATTTACTTAGTTATATTATTTTACTGGTTTACTCCTTCTTTGAGTCCTTATTAACAACATTATGATATATTTATAAAGTACATCATATCAGGCTTTGTCATGGATTAAAACAATAAAGTCCTGGTCTAATTTAAAAACACGTTTAAAATGGTGATACGGTAAGTAGTAAGAGTTTGAGTCTTCATGCCTACAAACATCTACTCTATGCAGGTTTTAACCAGAGGACTGGCATTTATCTGCAGCTTCAAAAGTAGAAAAGGCATTTCAATAGTAAACATAATGAAAGTTTGTTTTTGTTTTTAGAATGAGCTTTCTTTCTTTTTGACAAAATTATACTGATAAATAAAAAAGCATTCGATAACATTCTGAAACAGGAACTGATACTTTAACGCATCAGTGACACGGCTGCTTGGATTTAGCAGGGAAGATAGTTTAACACATTTGAGCTACTAGCCAACAGCTACTAGGTTAGATTTTGAGAAAACAATGTAGTTTGCCCACTGTTGTCATAGAATTAAAACATTTCTAATGTTCTGTCAGCTGTCAGATGATGGCAGAAATGGCCAAAAAAATAATCTAAAAAAGCTGTAGTGTTGTGTAACTAGCACTGACCTCCAGAGGTGGAAGGAAGCTATATACATTTACACAAGTACTGTACTTTAGTACAATTTTGACGTACTTGTACTTTATTAGTCTTTCCATTTTATGCTACTTTCTACTTCTACATCTCAGAGAGAAATATTGTACTTTTTACTCTACTACATTTATTTCATAACTTTAGTTAGTAGTTACTTTACAAATTAAGATTAATACCTAATATAACTCAACTAATAAATTATAAATGTATTATTATAGATTAAACTACCGGGCAGTATATCAAGTCAGGGGTCCCAGGAGCTCCACCTTTTACCAGCAGCAACATTAAAGTGATGAACACATTAATGCATCAATAATTATAATCCAATTATATATTTTATTCTTTATTTTTCGGTACGTAAGTACATTTTGATGCTAATATTTCTGGACTTTTACTTTAAGTAAGATTTTTAATGTAGGACTTTTACTTCTAACAGAGTTTCTACACTGTGGTATTGCTACATTTACTTTAAAATAGAAAATTCCCTATTTTAAGCAGTTTTCTTACATGATATTGATATTATATATATAGAGCATTTAGTGTTTAGATACATGCTTTGTCAGCGTGTTCAGGGGTTAGAGCAACAAAACATTTGTGAGCCTGAAATGCCGCCCTGGAGGATATGTGTACAATGTATTGAATTAAGTATTATATAAAGTAAATAATACACTGCCCAATGCCTGAACCTTTTACCATTTTTACCTATTTGTCCACCTCTTAGTGCGTATGACATTGTATCAGTGTGTTGACTTGTCTCCTTCCCTTTATCAACAGATTCCATCATGCAGAAATTAGTCTGGATCAACAGAAATACATTTCCAGGATAAAGCCTGAAATCCACCTGTTGCTATCTGTGTGTTTCCGTTCTCAAAATCAGTTCGCTACAGGAAACAACAAAACACTTCAACTAGAAAGGTACAGGCTGAAAATGGCAAGTTTTGAAGAAAATGTAGATGGTGCAACAAGGCAGGCCTGCTTGGTTTTTTCAGGGAATGATTGTAAAGATTTACAAAGAATATGTTTACGACATTTACTATCAACTGGGACGTTTTGGGACCTATTGGTGGGGATTTGCTATGGAGAAAATACATGTGATGATACACTGGTAAGAGCAAATTACATTTAACCATGTATCCAGCTAATTTAAATACCGCACGTTACTGTATTGTGTAAACTTAATTTAATATTGTATGTGCCGTTTTCTTTTGCGGGGTGCAAATGTTCCACCAAAACAAGTTCCTTCCCGAGACCATTTTGCAGAGCCACCGTCACTGTGTACGGAGCTTAGCGCCGCCCAAGATGATTGTAATTGGTTTAAAGAAATACCAACAACCCAGAGCGTTTTTTCTCCTATCCTAAAATGTATTTGTGGTGTCAGACCTTACTCCACAGTGCTGTGGAGATCGGTCTGGAGACTATGCAGAAATAAGCTCTGTCAGATCTTGTAGCTAATCGTCCCAAGGCTCGTCCATCAGACACAGATTCAATTGGAGCCTTTTAATTAATAATGCTGGTTATCGGAGGGGGGGGGGGGGGGATTTGGAGCTCGTCTTTGTAATTGGGACGCCTGATTAGGCTCCAGAGGAAGCTTTTAAGCCAGCAAGGTTATCAGTTCTCCTCTCTCTGCCTGTCATCATCTCCTCAATGTGTCTCCCGCTTTCCTTTGCTCTTGTCTGATCACTTTTATTTTATTATCTTCCCCTGCTGGTTCCTCTGTCTTTTCCTGTTCTAATCTACTCTTTGCTGCCTTCAACAGGTGTCAGACATGGAATTCCTTTAGTGAGCTGCATGCACAGTGTATATTACATCTCAATACATTTGTATATGTCTTTCACCAATTCCCTGCAGTCTTAGCCTGAGTCAGGCTTATTGCTGCAGAAAGTGAGGCTCAGCACTCAGAGAGCTGGACAGCTCCCGTCCAGCCTGATGTGAATGGAGACGTATTGATCCCAGCAGGCTGTGGTTAGGGGGCCCTAATGCATTTACACCCTGCTGTACTCCCTCTACACATTCTGTTTGTCCCCCTTAATTACAGCTACACCATAACGGATCCATACAACTCCCCTGATACTCAGTGACTTTCTCTGGGCTCTCCCATTCTTCCCATTTCCCCCCTTTTTCCCATTTTCTCCCCCACCCTCAGCCACTCTGGGATCCCTGGGGTATTATCTCTAACGGCAGTTTGTAAGGCCAGTCTGGTGTTGGCATGGCTGATGTATTTTGGTGTGCAACGATGTGTTCTTTCAAATTGATTCAAATTGACCAATAGTGCATGGCAACAATGAGGAAGTGCCCACAACTGTCAACTGGGGTACCGTGTTGTTGACTGAGTTGCTACTACTTGGAAATAAACTAACAATAATATAATTCATATGATAGGTTCAGATTCTGAGCATATCACACATACTATTTAGATTTTTAGCAGTTTAAACTTGTAGATAACCATGCTGTAATTGCTAGAGAAGTGATTTTAATAATCATAATCATAAATTATCTGTATTTCATCATACACACATCCAGGGACCATAATGTAAACTGTACATAAATTCATAGGCTGTTGACCTCTAAAAGAAGAGCTCAGCAAGGAAACAGGGAGATTGATGTAGGTATCAAACTAAAAGGAAAGTCAAGGGAAGAAGATGAAACCACGCTTCATTTTATTATTGTGAATTACTGCATCTGACAGATCAAACAACACTTTTGTTAGTGTAGGACTAAAACATGTCTCCCTCCCTCCATCTCTGCCTCCCTCTCTTTTGGTATGCTGTGCTCTCTGAGAAACGTCCCACCCTGTCTTTGTATTTAAACTTTTAACCCCACCTTTACCTCCTCAAAACCTTGTCTTAAAACCCATATTCTGAACTGCCCTGACCTAGTTTTAATTCCTGTCCCCTCATTCACTCAAAAAGGTCAATCAGAGTAGCACCATAGTGCTTTTACTGTGTAGCTACAGCAAAAGTAAAACATCAGGTACACTTAGTGAAAAAAGTCAGATAGTTTAAATGAGTTCTTCTTATGAAACCAATAGCACACATTCAGATGACTAACAGCAATAACAAATGAATCAGTGTGGATACAAAAAAAAAATAAAAAATTCTTTCCATGTAATAAAACACTTTAATGTCCCATGTGACTAATATCTAACAGGGAGATAATTGTGTTAGGGGTTGTGCTGGGAGATCTGTGATCTTTGTCTGCCTGTTTAGAAAAGAGATGTAAATCATCAGAGAATAGTCTTAAAATGTGACACAAGAGAGAGCCAGATAAGAAAGGTAGGGAGGGAGGACTGGGACAATGAGAAGAGAGCTTACATACCGGTCTGTTTATGACACTGATCATTCAAACACTTAACCCGACACTATCGAATGGCTTTTTTCCTGTGTAGCACCCATCTCGTATTGTATGTGAAATGGATGATTCTGCTGGTACAAAATAATAAAGTCCTTGTAATAACTAAAGTCCTTGTCAGTATATTGCCATGACTTTCATTACACGCTAATACAGGATTATTTTGTACATACAAATTTGACCGACAGAATGACTGCTGTTAAAATGTGACTACTGTTAAAGGGGAATTTTTGTATTTTTTAACCTGGACCCTATAGAGCTCAACAGTGACCGCCCACTTTTTTAACGGCTCTGTTTTTTTCATTGACGTTTCAAAAATTGCTTATATAAAAGAGTTTTAAGTCTGGAACCAAGCCAACCAGCTACGATATGAATGGTGACCATAAAACATTTGATTCGGCGCAAAAAAACATTTTGAAAATGGCAAAAAAGACAAAGGTACAAGACCGTGTACATAAACTATCACAGACTTCAATGGCAGAAGTTCGCTCTAGCCGTCCACGGTTTTGCGGGTAAGGTAAACGTTTCTATGGTAACAAGTTGTACAAATCAGAGACGTTGCTGTTACGCTTAGAATTGTGGGCAATGAAGTACTTATCCAAAGACATCACGAATAAAAGACATTTATCTCAAAACAAGGTTGGTTCCCCATTAACTTTTGCCATCTATATGAGCATATACAATCGCTGAGTCATGTCGTAGCTGCTTTTAAGTCTACCATCGACGGTTACGATTTTATGGCTTATACTTCAATTGTATAAAAGTAATTGTGTGCACATCCCACCTTCTGGCAGGTGCAGGACAAATGAAAGTACTTAAAATGAAAAAAATGTAATGTCCGCAACACTGCTTTAAACTCCCATATTTAATATAAATGCAACGTTTCGACCCTACTGGGTGTTCTTCAGGCAAAAAAAAAAGAAGGTTTTTTTTGACAATTGGTATACTCCAATTGTCAATGGAGAAATTGTATTGTATTCTTACTTCCGGAACCAGCTGTGGGCGGGACTGTTTTCCCATGCCTTTGTGTAAAAACCAACCGCTTTTAGTGAGCGTACAATGACGGTGCGCATTAGCCCTACAGGATTACATTACAGCTCGGTTCGTGGCTGCCGGTTACAGCGTTCTTGCTCAGTACCAATTTTAAGGATTTTTGTTCACATTAGTCACTTAGACCCAAATGCATAGGAATATATGGTCCACGATGAAAAATACCGTAATTCCCCTTTAGCTCAAGTGCAATGGGGATTACACAAGGTTTTTGTTGCATTTCAAAACAAATGTGCATGTTTGATCTAAAAATGTTATCAGCTCTTTTTTTAAATGAGTAAACATTTTCTTACTGTATTGTCTATGAGGAAGAACAATGTTGTATTTTTATAGTGTTTTTCAGGGGACCCAAGGTTACACATATGGAGAAAAACAAATAACATAAGAACAGATTCCGAGATGGGGTATAGGGGTGAAGGAGATCATTTCTGGGGGACAACGGCATGGAGGGATTTGTAGGTGAGGATGAGGATTTTGTAGGCGATCCAGGACTTAACTGGGAGTGTAACTAAGAACCCTGGTAGCTGAGCCATCCAAGAGTGTCAACCTCTTAATAAATAATAACTAAGGATTTTCTTTCTTACTTTAACTTTGGAGCCTTTGGAAATTTTAACAAAAGTCCTAGAAGATACCAAGTATTTCTATAAACTCCAGGGTGACGTATGAGTTGGCAGTAACTTATGGTACAATTCTGACTCATTTTTTCTTTTATGGAAATGAGTTACCATTCCACCCCACTACTGCCCACTGGTCCCTTCACATCCTACTGCTCTGTTTTGGTGTGGGTGTTCTGACCCGCGGCCCATCCGTTGGCTGGTTCCTAATCCAGTTAGGGCTGAGGGGGTCTGGCGTTTCCCGTCTTGGCTGAGCAGGCTGTGCTAAATGAGGTTTTTACTTGCCCTGGGGAGCCTAACTTGAATGGACCCTGGTAAATGAATACATGAAGAAGAGAGGCAGACCAGTGCAGGGAAGGGTGCTCGGACCAGAGGAGAAGGAAGGACAGTGACAGTAATTAACAGGTAAAGTGATCAGTCAATCCACTGATCAATCCAATATGAATCCATCTCTCAAATAATCAACGACAAAGCTACATCGTAAGGACAAGGAAGCAAAACAAATGTCTACCGGCAGCTGCGGTTATTAAGTAAGTTAAATAAGGCTGTGGTAAAGCCATAAAGCTCTTAGTGACTCAGCATGGAGGCGGCAGAGGTCCATACACTGCTCAGAGCACTTCCTCTCTCCCACTATTGGAAAGAAACTATTGTGTGTATGAATGTATTTATAAGCTGTAGCCACTGTTGCGGCTGCTTGGAGCCCTTTGGTACAGTTAGAAAATAGCTCCATCTATATCCCTGCACTCTTTCTCCCTCACACATACACAGAATCACAAACAAACAGCCCTCCACTCCACCCTTTCCCACTGGGTCCATGGGATGGGCAATGGACTCAGGGGAAATGAGGTAACACACACACACACACACATATGCACACATAGAAAACACAGTGGCAGTGTAGCGCCATTCAGGCCTCTGTTATGCTTTGTCCATCAAAGCTGTCAATCTCGGTGAATTTCTCATTGCAGCCCCAACACTCCCCCCCCCCCCCCCCCCCCCCCCCCCCCAGACCTCGACCCACCTTTCAAGGCCCAGAATATGTGGTCCTGCCGGTTGCCATGGGAACCATCCAGATGTTGGTCTCTGATTAGCTGGAGACGGTCAAATGAAATCAGCAGAGGTGTGATAAGATCACGGGGCGACAGAGGCTGGGAGAGTGGTGGCCGCAAGCGGGGCGGGGGGGTGGGGGGGGGGGGGGGGGTGGGGCATAGAAAGGGGGCATTAGTGAAGAGTTTGCACACACATTTACACGCTTTTATGCAATTCACTGGGGAGTGCTATTTTCACCCAAACACTTTCATTTTCAGTCTGCGTTATCGCTTCTCTTTTGGCTCTGCAACATGTAAAAATGGCACCAATTTTCACTCACTCAAAACCAAACAATCACACTGTTTGTTTGTTTTCTGAATGAGAATGTGTCATGGACATTTGTACTGAATGACAACAGAGCACCTTTGACTGTTCCCCTTTCTCCTGAGAGAGTCATAATAGGAACAAACTGATATAGTGGAGCAGCCTGTTAGTTCTACACAGAGCTTGATGTTAAGTGACCTATATGACTTTGAATTCGCAGTCAACACCGTGCTTTCTCTCCAGTGAGGCTGATTCCACGAGTGATAGGGCTACAAGCTGCACAATCAAATGTATTTATACAAATGCCAAACAGCACTTTTCTTCTCCCTACCTATCCAGCAAGTACCTAATCGCATCCAAAGTCCCATTTCCTGTCAATGAAATTACATTAAACATCTCCCTCTAGGTCCTTGTCCAAAGTGACCCCAAACTCGCTGAGACTGATAAGAGTGCTAACTAGGTAAAGGCTGAAGCACTTCCCAGTGTCCGGCCAGTTAAAAGAGCTACAGTGAAGTGAACGCGGTGGAGCTTGGCCCTGCCCCTGCTCGCTCCATTTTCCAATAAACTCCAGCAATCTGATCAGCGCTGCTTTAAATGGACGACTTGATGGCAGCAGGCTGCATTAGCCGCTGGTGTTCTCCCAATCCGATTAGACGGAGACAGTGACAGTTTCCAGCCAAAAGAGGCAGGTAACACACACACACACACACACACACACACAAGTTTGCATAAAAACGAACATGAATAGGGATCACACACACACAGTGGCACATACATGCAGGACCTCTTGTGGCCATTTGTGGTGCTAATTGGATGGTCTGAGGCAGATGTCATTATTGTGGAGCAGTCAGCCACTTGATGTTTCCAAGTTGTCAGACAGTTATTAGGGCGTATTAGCTGCTCCTTCAGGGCAGAGGTCATGTCCCAGGGCTACATTATGTGTCTGTGTGTGTGCTTGTTCAGATGTGTGGATGGTTTTTTGTGTGTGAATGTGATTTATGCATGTAAAAACAACGCTCTCTCTCTCTAATGGCTGCCCTGCTTTGAGTACCAACCTTTTACGGTTATATAATTAACCTAGATTGTTTTTTATGTACACAATGGGGTACTGACATGGCAACAAGCTGCTAAGTGCAACAGGCAGTGTCATAAAAATGGTTGCCATACCTCAGATAGCTAAAACCTCTTTCTGGGTAGCCGCTCCTCCTCAGAACTTATAGCAGAGAGAATGGCCCCTCAGTGTGCTTATCAGGTAAAATAAACCTCAATGATGCAAAGTAATGGCTGGGTCATATGAGAATGCATGTGTGAGTTGGAGACTGGAAACTCTGTTCCTTATCACAGGGCTAGACAGAAAGGAGTGAGACTGTACTTAACAGATTTAGACGGTCAGTGAAGCCCAGCACCTGGACAGAGAGAAAGAAGGGAGGAGAGTCGTATCTCAGGTTACAGTGCAACCAGCCCAGCCTGAATCTTCGAGATACAGAGGAAACCTGGACAGGTCAAGAGTGGAGGAGAAGGCAGACCGAACAGCTCTATTTATGATTCCAACAATTTATATGTTTCTTTTGCAATTGACAATTTCTGCAGTTTTGTCAAATGAACCCCTCTTACCGATTTTTGGAATTGTCACATAGCAGAAAAAAAAGGCTAGATGTAAATGCAAAGATTTAAAATGAGTTTACTCATGCATAACTCTGATAAAAGCAGACCACCGGCTGCTTTTTAGTGTTTTATGTTGGAAACACATTTGTGCAGCGCTGCGCTATAGCTGACACCTTCTGATCCCGTGGCTGATGATGGACTGTGAATCAGCCAGTTAATTTAGGCCAGATAAAAGCCTCTCATCTCTGCCGAGGTAGATTACTGTAATAGCAGCCTTTCTCATCTTTTGATCTTTTTTACTTCTGCGTCGGTTCATTTGCATGTGTCAGAGATACAGCTTTATTTAGGGCGCTTATTAATGGGAACAGGAGGGATTCTAGATACTAAAACCTGAGGCAGATTAGCACTGACCCCCCTGGATCTCACATGCTGTTTCTTCACATACATTTTTGAGCATATTATCTGTGTGTGCAGGTACACACTAACATCATATAAAACTGTAAATGCACACAAACATGAGTAAGGTGTATACAGACACATATCTATTAATAACGCTGTGTGTGCACAAACAGTATACAGAAAAGAACACAAACTCACAAAGTGATGCACAAACACATACCCACAGCATATTTAGAGACACAGATGCAGACACACGACAAAACACACACTTAAGACAAACACAAATATTCCTTCATGCCTGCCCCTCACTGACAGCATGTTGGACTTCTAAGCGTTCTCTCAGGCCTCGGTCTGTCATCTTCCTGTCTCTCCTCGGCTGCTTCGCTCCAGCAGATATGGTCGATGTGGACGTGTACTTTGTCCAGATCATCCGTGAGATGAGATGAGAGGAAGTGGGAGGTATTGTTCTTCCTGTGGCGCTAAGCCCCTGGGCGATTACCCTGTCAGGAGGGAGAACTCAGCGCCGGCGCCGACTGCCACAAACCAACGCTAAATCCCAACTGATCGCAAAAGAGGCCGATTTTACACTTTAGATTCCTCCCATCTCTTAATGCGACCGATGAGGCAGAGGATCTTCGCCTCTCCCTCATCTTATCCGCCGCTGCTATCCTCCTCAGCCGGTGGCGTCAACCCTTAAGCTTGCGCTGCAGGGATAAGACTCAACGCCTTGTCAGGCCAGATCAATGTGATTTTACAATGCAGTCCGAGAGCGGGGCCCATATAGCCAAGCGTGGCAAAACAACAGCACATATCCCCATTCACATGCTCAAGCACTGCTCAAAAGTGACTCTTACCACCTCTGTGTATCTGGCTTGCTCAAATAAGATACCATAATCTAACAACAATGTTGTACACAAAACCTGCCAACTGCATCTCCTAAATCTGACTACCTCACACATACCTGCACTATCTCCACCCCTTTCCTCTCACAATCTTTCAGTTTATCACAGGGGTTGATCTCTCTGAATGCCTCATTGAACTCCTCCATCGGTTTATCTTATCTATTTTCTCAGAAACACTCCTTGGGACAGTTCTTCAAATTCTTTCTCAAGTCTTTTTTTCTTACAGTGATCACCAGAGGATACTTGCCCTGAAGATGACACTATCATGTGTGTGTGTGACAGAGGATGTTTATGTTATAGAGGAATTAATAACAGCATGGCAGTTATGATATGGCATAATGCAGTCAGTGATGCAGTCAATAACATTATAATTAGGGTTTGTATATTACATTTTATATTACATTTTCTTCTGTGAAAGACTAAAAAAGGAAAAGGTTTTACTGGAAAGAAGGCTCAGGCTCATAGACTGAAGGTGAAATGAGAAATAACAGAAATATTGTTCCCCATCAGAGCATCCAGCTGCATGATGACATCCTCCTCTCTGCCATGTCCTCCGACCTATTTCCTGTTTGGGTTTGATTATCATATAGGCCGCGCTAGTATATCATTCCCTCCCTCTCTTCTCTTCTTCTCCCCTTTAGTTTTACGAGTGACAGTTGGGAATAAAGTAGAGCGTAAATCTCTGACAGTAATAAAGCTGCTCAGGCCAATGTTCCTTCCTAATACTGGTTCGTCTCTCCCTCATCACAAATTTGTACTTTTTACAAGACAAGCCCCGACTGCCTTTCATTGCTCCCACTAAGTCATCCTCAAGTGTCAGCTCTCAATCCAGGTTTAAGAGTATTGGGAGATCCACCGTCTAGCACAAATACATCCTAGAGAGTGTTAACACACATCATAAATACATAGTCGTAGTGCGCTCACATGCTAGGCCCTACACACAAACACACTTCTAACAACTTTTAGAGGCACACACACACACACACACACACACACACACACACACACACACACACACACACACACACACACACACACTTTCCCTCTGACTGACCACATTCCTGTAAAGGGCGATCATGAATCTTGGCCAGGAATCCGTGTCCTCTGCTGGTAAGGCAGCCCGTGGCAGCACTCCTATCCCCATTAAAGTCATCCCTGGGTGGGCAGGAGAGCCCCACACCTCCCTAACCCATCCATCAGCCAGGAGGGAGAGCTCACCTCTGCTCACTAGATCCTAAATCCATCTGCTAGCATGCAGCACCACACACACACACACACACACACACACACACACGCACACACACACACACAACCTAACCTGTCCGAGGCCCACAGGTGTCAAAACATGCACTAACTGCTCCAAACACAGCCAACAACCATCTAATTAGTCAACTGCTAGATAGTGCTGTCAAGTGATCAGCTATTCAGCTCCTGATGTATTACTTACAAATTCTTTTTCTACTCATCATGTATAGCAACTAGAAGGACAGAATGTCATTAATTCTGGAACTTTAGGAATAATCAAAAGAGCAGCATGTGATTCATCTTATAAAGCAGTCCCAACACACATTGATCGCAAAAGGTCCGATTCTTGGTCCAAAATGCCCAGGCATGCCTCTGCATTCAGAAGCAGTTTCTGTTGACAACAAGAGACCTGGTGGGTCTCAGGAGACTGGAATAACTCCCCAAATCATTGCAGCATGTAACTCAAAGAAAACTACAGTCAGATTGGTGCTACACTGATTCAAGATGCTTTAGAAATGTATCTTAAAATTTGGCTTAAGAAAAAGTACACAAAAGGTGCCATTTGTATGTAAAGTGAGCTACTTTAAGACACAATTTTTGCCATGAAAGCATGCGTCGCCCTAGTTTTGGGTGTGTCCCGCAACGTCGCCATGCGCCAGCTTTCCTATGACTTTTTTTTGGCGATTTGAATCGGCGTCGGCATTGGCTCAACAACCAATCCGTCTGATTGACTAATCAACTGTAGTGAGGAAAGCAGAAACTGTGACACAGAAGGCTTTTCTCATCTGATCAATCCAAAACACAGAGCTGTCAAAACGTTTGAATGTTCACTCTAAAAAATGTTTGCACATTATGTCCATAAGATGGCAAACGTAATGCCGATACATAACTACTTGTGTAGGTATATTTATTTCAACATATAGATGTATTTTAAAAGATCTACATACCTAAACATTACAAAATAAACTACCATCAGTAAACTAATGTTCTACCGTGAAATATAGCAACATTTGTATCCGGTTTCCCTTTTTGATTAATGAAAAAAACGTACGTGATAGTTGGCTGTCGGCTGTAGTCTTGAAGATATGTGAATAAGATCAGCTATACTGTAAATCTGGCTGTATTAAAACACACTACAGGTGATCACAGAGAGCAGGAGGGGACAAAAGAGGTTTAACCAGCTGAGATTCAACAGGGTAAACCAGGCCATTTGGCCTGTCCTGACCAGATGTTGGCTCATTTGTGCAGTTTGCCTATTGACTAAAGAGGAAGAAGAACACATTTAACCATTTTCCAATCATCGAGGTGGTTGTTGAAAATCTCAGTGAATGGCATTGGATCTCCAATGACAATGCTTATTCACTCTAGGAAACTAAAAATGGGAACTTCCCTGATTCACAGGCTCTAAAAGAAGCCCTCAATCAACTGACAGACAGAGTAAATTACCCTAATTTCTGGCAGAAGCACCAAACATCATTTTTGACAGTAAGTATTTCACTTATTTACAATTTTTCTGACGAGCCTCGAGAGCAAACAACATCCCACTAAAACCCCACAAAATGAACTCAGGGACTGACAGAATTCTTTTAGTAACAAATGGATCCCTGGAGTATAAGCTTGAAAAACACAGTCATTTCGCCAGTTAGAGCATGTTAGGTCAGACAAACACAGACCCTGAGGCTGACACAATGTCAGAGGCCAAAGACTGAGGGACTCAGTGGTGTGCAGGAAAACCCTCCCACATATAGTAAAAATGCAGTCTGTAAACAATAGATTAGTTAAGTAACATGGGTTTTTAATAAATATGTGGGGACATGGGTACCTAATGCACATATGAACACACACAGATGTCAGCACTCCCCCAGTTGATCAGTCTGTTTCTCACAGGGGTGGGACTGTGGGAACCATTCTGTCACTTCCTGTGCCCGCGGGCCTCAGCCAATCGTCATCAGATAAGAGCCACAGCTCAGCCAATCAGAACTAGGCCCCAGCTTAACATGGTGGGGCAGGGGATGCGATAAGGACATAACTTGCCAGGGAAAATGTCTTGATCTCAATTGTACCCCCTTCAACCCAACCCTCTCCCCCCTTCCCACCAAAATAGTTGTTTGGAGACAAGGTTTCTTTTTGTCTTTTGCCCATAATTACGCTGCCTTTCATCTGCCCCCCTGTTCCCCTTGACCCCTACTCTGGGGTCAGTGGCCAGGATATCCCACTCTCTTCAGGCCAATAATGTGCCTTTTAGGGTGGATGAAGAGGGGCATTCATGCCAGGGCAGACAGGAGAGCAGCGAGGAGAGTAATCACTCCATCACACTCTGCCCCCGTCTGTCCCAGCTCCTGCCCAAACACCCAAACAGCTCGCCTCGCTCCTTACATCAAAGACCTGGACCCGGACTGCAGCCTCAGCTTCAGCCCTGCGTAGCACAGAGAGCGACTGTGTCACCAGTCAGGGAAAATCACAGTGGTTCACCAATGCAGTTGTTATCAACGTGGAAATCCCCTTGAGAGTTTTCAGAATAATATTTGATGATACAGGGAATGAGATTGCTAGATTCAAAGAATTGAACTAACTCGACAATTTACGTGGAAGCACACTTATTCCACGCACATACTGAAAGCTAAAAACTGTCATCAAACAGACCTTTAATAAATAGTGCCAGAAACCTGCACAATGACTCATTAAGGAAGTGTGTGAATCTTGGGGAATTTTCCATTAGTTAGACCTTGGGCAGTAACACAGACCTTACATACATTAGCATTGTTCCTGAGCAGCTCACAGGTGGTGGGCTGGTTTATAAGCTAGTCCCTGGACGCTGTCTGAGCAACACTAACTGCAGTCAGGTTATGTCAACATTGTGAATGTATTATAAAGTGGAGTACGCCAAAAGAGTGTCACAGCATATCTACAGCATGTCTATGTGTATCGGTCTGGTTTTACTTTACTGTAACATGTTAAAGGGCCTCTCTTGACCCTGCATGCAAAGAACAATAAGCAAAGTGTGGGGCAGTATCTTAAAACATTCCTCAAAAAGAGTTCAAGAATGACTGGAATTCTGCCAAAATCTTTGGTCAAAATCCCTGCACCCTCACTGATACATAGACCAACTCTACTGAAATACAGCAAACTCAAATGTTAGCTCTTACAAGTACACTGCATGGAACCAATACTTGCTTTTCCTCATATTGTAAGAAATTGGAAGTTTTCAATGTAGGAGATTCGTTTTAGGAATTTTAAATAATTTAAATAAAACATAAAGGACCACTGCACTGAACAACATTAAGGCCATAATGCTGTGGCTTCAGTAGCAGTGTGGCCTTGTGCAGCCACCGGCCTGAAAAGACCTCAACCAGTCTGCCTGCAGCCTACCAGCCTTTCGAGTTTCACCGTGATCAATAGCTGGATTAATTGCTGAAAGGGCGGGGGGAGGAGGAGAGCAAGGAGAAGGAGGAGGTCGTCAGAGCCTCAGGCAGGGGAGGGTTTCAGAAGGTGGGGGTTAAGATGGTGCTGACAGGCAGGGAAAGCTGAAGGGATTTAAAAGGCAAGCAGAGGGGAGCTGGAGTTGGAGCAGTAAGAGCTGGAGAGGGAGCTTCAACCCTCCTCCACCCTACCCAACCCCAGGTCACCTGGCAGCGTGCAGGGCGGCGGGCCGTCAGATTAGGATCTGAGAGGGGGAGATAACGAGTTTATTGCCCCCTGGACGGGGCTGTTGGAGCCAGGGAAGGAGGAGAACAGGCCAGGACGGGAGGCTGAATGGTGGTGGTGGGCATTTGTGTTTGTTTTAACCTGGGGAGATAGATGCAGCCAGACAGGGTCTTTATGCAAGAGCACCCCAGCAGGGCAGTAAAACACATAGGCAGCATGGTTAGAATAGCAGCAACACCACTCATCCAACAGTTAACAGTTACAGCAGCTCATCCATCACAGCCTCGACACACACATTCACATTCACATTCACACACACACACACACACACTTGCATATGCGCATGTGCTTGGAGACACACACATGATTCAACGCATTATGTCTGTTTTTCCATGGCTTAGTAAGTAGCTACACAAATTGATTGTCAAGTGCTCAGTGAACTGATATTGCAAATACTTATAACAGTTGCCATTTCCTCCACTGTCCCAATTTGTGTGGGTGTGAGTAAATTCATATCCAAACATATCCTGTTAGGAATTTCACTCACCTCATTGATCCACTATGTGTACTTTCATGTTATCTCCTGAGTTATTGGAAATGGGATAAACCTGAACCCATTACAAGCAAACACAGAATAACGTATGAAATCTATATGTATTTCACACAGCTGTGATCTTTGGTCACAGAATTCTGCGCACGTATTGGGAGTCTGTATTAGCTTTGCGTGTCTGGCCCAGGCTTTGGAGGAGAGATAAGGGGTGCGGATATGAGAAATATGAAAAATAGCACTGTGATAGGATGATCAGTGAGAATGAGCAATATGGGCTGCAGTGACAAATGGGACAGGGAGCCAAAGAGGAGAGCAATGCAAAACGGCATTAAAGCCAAGGACAGAATGATTTTCTGAGAGGTGTGGAGATGAAACATACTTTCTTAGAATGAACAGGTCAATAATAACCTCCTGCTATTAGTCATTTAGTCATTTATTCTATTTCACATTTTTCAGTTTCAAGTCATCTTTGAGAGTCTGTTTAACACTGAAACAGAAACCCACTCAGTAGCACAAGTGCTGCGATTTTGCTACATGGATTACAATGTACATATTAAGAATTTTAACAGTCTACAATGTAATAAAGTTCTCACAAAAGAGGAGCATAAGCTAAAACACTGGCAGCATCACAAAATACCTGCTTAAATTCTTGCTTCTTAATACGTCTAATTTTTACAAAGATAAGATTACATATTAAACGTTTTTATGGTTTAAATTTTTGGGTGTTTTTAGGGAGCAATCCTACCAAACAATTGAAAATGGACAGATATCAGCAGCATCAAGAGATATAGGATGAATAGGAGATCCTCCTCAAACACACAAACCCCCACTTTCTTTTCAACACTATACACACACTCAAAGGGATTTTGTTGCCCTGTGGAGCGGCACGTGAGCAGCCCTCTGTCAGCTGTGTTTGCAGTGAGGCAGGCGAGGGGCACCCTGCACCTCCGAAAGAGAGTAGCGACCAAGGGAAATGGGGAAAAGGAGGGGTGCTCTGTGGAAAGGCCAAGGCCTGGAGTGGAGAGAAAAGAGCGTCCACAAAACAGCTTTCCTTCAGAGAGAGAGAGAGAGAGAGAGAGAGAGAGCGAGAGAGGGAGAGAGAGAGAGAGGAGGGGGCTTTTGGAACAATGCCCTTCAGCTGCAGGTGCAATGGCTAAGACCTTGTGTGTGTGTGTGTGTGTGTGTGTGTGTGTGTGTGTGTGTGTGTGTGTGTGTGTGTGTGTGTGTGGAGAGAGAGAGAGAGAGAGAGAGAGAGAGAGAGAGAGAGAGAGAGAGAGAGAGAGAGAGAGAGAGAGAGAGAGAGAGAGCACTTTCTTTTTTGTGTTAATTGAGCTGATCTGTTGTCTTTTCGCTGCAGCAAGTTTAACTCACAGCTGATTAACATGTGGCCTTTCGGAGCTCCTGTGTGTGCAGAGTGTGTGTGTGTGTGTGTGTGTGCAGAATTACTGAGTAAGCTCCGTTGCCAGTGTGAGTAGAGTAATGACACTGGCACACGGTGTGTAGACACAGGCGAAAAGAGAGTGTTAACTTCATTTGCACTTGTATGGAGCACAGGGCAATGGTTAACACATCTGAATAAAGGCTTTATGCGCTACATGTCGTGCAATTGGAAGTGCACAGAGACGTCACTCAGCCACTAGATTAAATAGCATACTCAGAAGATTAAAGGCTTTATACCTAAGAACAGTGTAACAACAGGGCATTCAGCTCACCTACTGTATTTACCACCACCAGTCATATTACTATTATAACAATGCATCACTTCCAACACCATCATTTCATGATGCAGAGGCTTTGTACCTTTTTTTACACAACTTGACTGACATAAAAACTTTATTTTAGATGACAGTTATTGTAACCACCGGAGGTTAAACAAAACCACCTTGAGTATTGTCGAGTTTCACATCAAAACACTTTGGCGACTGAACTCATTAAGGTCAGGGGTCCTGACGCCGACGGTCTGTCCCTGACAGCAGCCCCACGGTGAGAGACCTGATATTCAGACCCCAGCAGACTGGACAGCCCTGTTTGGACAACTGGTTCCTATCCTGCACTCAGATGAGGCATTGCAGCCACAGGAGGACGGCCCTGCAGCCCGAGGGCACACCATTGCAGGGCCTCAGTGCTAACACACTGGTAGAAAGGTACCTATGTACCACCCACTGGCTTTAGAGGTGGTCCTCACCTACACACACACACAAGAGCAGAATTTCTGTGCATAAACAGTGGGTACATGCATGTCATCTGTAACTCACACACACATACACAGTTAACGCGCCTCAAAGTGAGAGCCCCAGGGCCATTGGCTGGGTGCTCAGACAGCCCCAGTGAGGCAGAAACACAGAAACATGTGTTAAGGCCTTAAAGAAGACACTCACTTCACAGAGGAGTGCGTCCCCTGTTCCTCCCCCATCCCACACCTCGGCCCATCCCTTTCATAGGAGATTATTGGGAGAGAGAGAGGAGCAGAGGGTAAAGATGGAGAACCATGATATGAAAGAGAGCGAGCGAGAGAGATGAAAACAGAAACAGAGAGATTTTGCTCTCCACCCCTCTCTGCAGATATTACTGCTTAATTAAAAGGGCAGCATGTGCTAAGTATTATTCCAGCTGAGATATCTATCTTCAGCCTATGTAATAAGATCTTCAGCAGGCTTACAGCTACATTTTCGAGCAAATTTCCTTCCTATTCTTTGCCCTTATTTCCTCTTGGCCTACGTGTGTTTTGTGCTGTCGCGGCAATCTTTTTGCGTGCCTACATTGTGAGTGTGTGTGTGTGCCTGAGCCAAGCGGGACTGTTTTGCATGTTAATTAATGTAATATTTTGTAAACCACTCGGGAGCATTTAAGTGTTCTCTTGAATGTGTTCCAATTAAGAAACATCCCTTAGGCACAAACATGGTTTGGACACACTGAAATGTTCCATTATTTTTACATATTTGGGAGACAATGAAGAACGTGAACAAAATGCAGTGTTTACATTCAGTGCAAGTGTTAAAAAGATGTTTGTTTTCTGCGGAGTCCTACAGAGTAGCCCCCTTCTCCCTAACTGTCTGACCCACAGCCAACTCTCCTCGTCTCAATCTGCTCAATATCTCGACGATGATTCACGCCTGCTGCTAATGCTGCAAATCTAGAGATGGTGGCTGGCTTAAGTGTCAGGCCGCGTGCTTTTAAGTATAATAGTAATAGTAATAGTTCAACAACATTTTGAAGTATTATTAAAAAACCTGCCTTACACTGCTGAACTACAATATGCTGGAATACACCACATATCTTGTCCATACAAAAATCACCTTCAAATCAGTTCATTTTATGAAGGAAAACGTATAACACACACTCACATGTACACACACCGTAAGCATGATTGCCAAGTCATTTGTGTATCATGGCTACTGGAGGGGTGGTCGTCAGCCCCTTTTGCATTTTTCCAAAAGAGTGGCTTTGGACTCACATTCAATCATCTGGTAAATTAGTTTAATCCTGCAGCAAATCTGTCCCTCTCCTGGGACATTTCCAGAGGTGTCAATCGGAGATAAGGCCTGTGTGACAATAAAGCTACCAAACCACGGGGGTATTGGCGGGGGGGGGGGGAGGGGGCAGCACTGCTCTTTA
Organism: Zingel zingel; assembly: GCA_023566125.1. Lineage (NCBI taxonomy): Eukaryota > Metazoa > Chordata > Actinopteri > Perciformes > Percidae > Zingel > Zingel zingel. The sequence continues at coordinate 7,657,885 of CM042319.1, forward strand.
ACTCTTCCATACATTCGAAGCTATTTGATTTATGGGAGCAGAAAGACAGTCATTTCCTTTTTCATTAAACTGTTAAAGTAAGGAAAGAAATGATGTGGACAGTCAGTGTGCTTGACAGAAGTGTTACCTTTCCCAAATTAAATACGATTGCATAGCTTCTGTATGCCAGATGAGGAAAAACACACTGTGCAAGACATGGAGAAAAGTAAGAACACACCCTTTTAATTAAAATCACTGTAATACTCCTAAAATATACCTTTGACACATGCATTGGGACATGTATTTAGTAATTAGTTTATAGGGGCCTTGTGGTGCTTTAGGATCTTCTTTTGAATCTCTAGTGGTAGAGCCAAAATTCCATTTACAGTCCCACAGGGTGCTTAGTATTTTTTTTAATATGTAACATTGTGCATTAAGGGATCTTTAAACATTACCATCCACAGCAGCTGGACCAGTGATATACAGACATTCATCAAAGGCATAAACAAGCATACTATCAAAACCTTAACACACACACACACACACACACACACACACACACACACACACACACACACACACACACACACAGTATGTCTCGTCTCACTTCATATTATGTAAAGCCTCTGCAGATCACTTCTGCCCTCTATTGACTTTGAATGGGACTGCAGCTGCAAAGATATGGAGTTATGGACAGTTGCATTAAACACAATCTAGAGATTACGTTTTCATTTAGCATTGCTTTATAGAATCTAGAGAGTCAAAGTACTACGTCATTAGCTGCTTAATTAGTATTGGGAGGACTGTAAAAGAGAAACAGGAAGAGAAGTCCTCTGTTTGACTATTAATTATGACTTATAGCATATTTATTATTGTAAAATTATGCCATTTAAAATAAACTGTGGTCACCCTTATTTTAATTTAATATTTTTTATATTCAATATATGAGGGACAACCTCTACTAAAATAAAAACAATGCTGAAGACAGACAAGTCTGACAACAGATAGTAAATATTGAATTCATATTATATTAAATTTAATAGATGAGCACCTATTTAAAACTATCATTTAGCATAAATTCAAATTTCTGAAAACTATCAGGTATTACATTAATTACAATCAAATGTGAAATTTGGTAAACTCCATGACCAGCCCCGAATACACTTCAGTTTATCATCATCACAGCAATGACATTTTGATGTAGTACCTAAAAATACTGGGAGAAAAATATTCAAGCGATCTATCAGCCACTGCATTTTTTGTTGTTATTGTATTAAAAAACTAATTTCAGTAACTGAGTTTTCTTTTTTTCTGTCACTACTGCTGCTGAATAATTAAATGCGGATGCAATCAAAGAGTGTTTTGCGTTACTCTATACTAGCGCACATCTGCACAATAAAAACAGACTCTATTCAAACATGCTCTCTAAACCTATAAAAGTTTCCACAAACAGTGAGCAGAGAACTAATGCGTTGCTGAGTGGCATAACGGAGCGGGATAGAGCCGGTGATTTAATGTGAGTCATTTTAACATTAAAACAAGTGGGACACAGAGGAAACGAAAAGAGCAAAAGTGGAAAGGAAACTTCAAAATGCTCTTTGAGGAAAATGAGATCACAGGCTGCAATTATATAATTCTTGTCAAGTGATGGTGGCGATAGCCAAAGAGGAATGCACACACACACACACACACACACACACACACACACACACACACACACACACACACAAATAAACTCTAGTGAGAATAGCCTCCTTGACTGCATTGGAAAGTTATGGGGGTCACTTGGGGGTCAGGTACAGGAAGAGTGTGTGTGTGTGTGTGTGTGTGTGTGTGTGTGTGTGTGTGTGTGTGTGTGTGTGTGTGTGTGTGTGTGTGTGCGCGCGTGTGTGTGCGCGTGTGTGTGTTGTGTACGTGTGTGTCAGACCCTGAACACTGGGCCCCTGATAAAAGCACTTCTTCTGATTTCCTCCTTTGGTTCTTGTTTTTTGTCCATTTGGTCCCTCTCTTTCTAGTTATGATGAAAGTCAAAAAGCCAATCATTCCCAAGTGTTCCCTGATGCCAAGTGCAGATTTGAAGTGGGAGCATGACTTATGAAGTGTGTGTGTTGTATGTGTGTGTGTGTGTGTGTGTGTGTGTGTGTGTGTGTGTGTGTGTGTGTGTGTGTGTGTGTGTGTGTGTGTGTGTGCGCTTCAGTGTCTCAGGGCTTTGAGAAACAGTCAATCTTGATATGGCTCCTTCACATGGACCACAACACAACCGCATGAATACAAACATACCGTATATAATGAATAGTCAGCTATAGTATGGTGCACTGCTTCCAGAGGAACGCTCAGAATGAACCAAGAATTTATAATGTGGCCTACATATCATGGAAGTACACATCTCCACATCTCCTAGTTTACAAAACCCATTTACAACACCGGGAGGGACTGGAACACAAAGGTTCCAGTCTGAGCCCTCGTCATCCACACACCCACACACACACACAGACTGGTGGTGGGGCCAGTGGGTCTGCTGCTAGGTTCCCAGGGAGCCTCACTGGTCTGATGGAGGCACTTTGTCTGAAGCCGGTGCAGACTACAGCCGACTCCAGAGGAGATGCCTATCAGCTACTGGCTATGCTAGGGCCTGGAGGAGAGAGGTAGTGTGGGTGAGAGAGAGAGAGAGGGGACTACAATACAAGATACTGAATGAAAAAATAGTCAGCACCAACATAGAAAAAAAGTAACTGCTCACTTAAGACAGAAATACAAAATCCACACCAGCCTGAACTTTTGAAGGCCATATGAGGTTAAGACAACTCAGGAAATAAACATTTGGTATGAGTTGTGTATGCCGGATATTGACATCAGCGTTTTACTGCGACAGTCAAACGATTGGGATAAATCCCTCAACGGGCGTTAAGGAGCCCAACTGCTCTCCATCGCAGATAACAGTAGCAGTGGAAGCCATAGGCAAGTGTTGACAGGCAGAGTGATGTATAGTGAAACTGAGGGTGAGTCAGGTCGGTGACATACTTAAGGTCAACAAGGAGCATGACCTCTCCAGGTGTGGCCTCCTCTTTCACCTCCAACACATCAGGCTCTCCACATTTTCTTCACCCCTGTTTTTATCCTCCCAAATTATCTCTGACTGGTTTAAAATTACAAGTATTTACAATATAGAGTTAATCTTTCACTCTGACAGGTACTGTAAGGTGCTGAGCAATGATAGGGACAACAAAAAGCGGATACAAGGATAAATGCAAATCATTTCTGCCATATTTTTCTCTAATCTGTCTCTCTCATTACCGAGGCAGTGCGGGGTTATGGATTGGGTGGGTTAGCTGGTGTAGTGGTAGACAGATCTAATGTGTGCTGTCTGCTGCATGGCGACTTCTTAGTTAGAGCATAAGGGCGCAGAGTAGGGGGGGGGGTTGGTGGGTGGTGGTGGGGTGGGGGCGGGTGGGTGGGGGAGGGGGGGGTTGGAGGGAGTCGCACCGTGACCCAAGGATCTCCACGGCCTCTGTCAGCGGAAAATTAGATTACAACAGTCAGACCAGAGGGGAACTGAAGAGGGGGCGTCAAGCAGTCTAAATATGGAGGGCTCAGTATGTCCATAATCACTTTATACAAGTTAGATGAACCAACAAACTTATCTCCTTCCCGCTGTCCAGATTGCCAATGCTGTTGTCAAGCGTATGTGTGTGTGTGTGTATGCGACACAAATCCTCTGCAGTCATTGTACCTCTGTGGTGTCCTTTTACAGTGAACCAGACAAAAACAAGTTTACAGTGAAGCAGTGATATGTCTGAATGGATGGTTTTGACACGGTAGCAGCCAAAACAGGCCAATTCAAATGGTGCCATTCAGAATGTAGTCTGAGAAACAGGCACAAAACATGAACCGGTACGTTTGCTTGGATTAACATAATGGAATGATCAACTCAAGGTGGAAAATCTATTTTCTTTCTTTTCTGAGATCTTAAAAGACTTAGAAATGTTTTTTTCCCCTCACTAGGTCGGATTATAGGATACATGAAATCATGTGGCTGCTTATGTGAAGAAAGACGATCAACTTTTGCTTAGATGTATAGTCTGTCAGGAGACAGAGAGTGAATAGGAGGGAAAAACAGGAAGGAGAAGTCTGGTGGGAAGACACTGGCAGCGACTGGAAAGTGGCAGCAGACGGCAGTGGTGACGAGAAAGGGAACGGAAAGAGCGGGAGGTGGGTTGATGGACAGAGACAGAGCAGAAAATTGAAGTACATGTAACATGACACAAATGGACAAAAGTGTTTAGCTAATGATTTATTATTAAACAGAGCAGGCAGCCCTCCCCAGCCCGATCCCCCAGCCTAGCCCAGGCTCCGGCCCTATTGTAGGGAGATGGAGAGGCAGATAAGCAGGGCTGTAATGGTAGTCAGATGGCAGGTGGGCCGGCCGAATCCGGGGTTAATCACTGCTAAGTGCTGTGGAGAGGGGAGTACACGGGGCCTGGCTGAAACTCTGTATCCTGGGGGGCATTGGGAGGACAGGTAAGTCAGCCCAGGTAACTCACCTCGGTGGTTCAGAAAGACAGCTGGACTCTCACACTGGATGGCTAATAGTGTTAAGTCAAGAGAGTCGCCACAATGATATTACATCACAACACACTCCCCTCTGTCTTACTCTCTGTCTTGCTCTTTCAAACCATGTTAGGTTCTTTTGTACGTGCTCCATCCTGCCTTATTGCTTGGAGCATTTCCGAGTAACACAAGTGATTTAATCTTTCTGAGAGGAAGGAGAGAACACTGTGTAACAGTAACAAAATAGCGAGGTCTACAGACCTTGAAATGGAACTGTTCTAAAGCAAAACAAAACAACTTAAAATAGTTTTTATTTCACAGGTGGATGAAATGCGTATAACTTTTGGATTTAAAACATGATGATAATGAAAACCTGAGATTTCAAATACTGGCAGACCAAAACTGACATCACTATGAAAACCCATTTCATGTAGTCCCTCTCTAGTTTCAGTTCATTCACATTTTTACATGGAGTGCCCCCTATCTGTGGCTGTCTCTGAGCTGCATTTGCCTGAAGCGGATATCAGACTACATGAAAAAAACAAGTGGCCTCTCCTGCGACAGCATGAAATGCAGGCCGCCGTGCATTTAAACAGGGGATGACAAACCCATAATGAAGGCAGTAATTGGAACAACATTTCAGGTCCAGGGTGAACGTATTGCTCTGGTATCCCTGCTGCCATCAGGTCCTTTTCCCAAATCATTTCCAAACGTCCTGCAAATCAAAACAAAACACGGGGAAAGGAACACAACTTTACAGAGCAGTGACTTCTGATGGGTCATTTCTGCTGGAGACTGCAGTCTGCGTGGAGGTGGGCCTTACTTAGCCCCTAACATGAAACAGGCTGCTACTCTGGGCTACATTCAGCTGGAGACATCGAAGGTTTTGGTGCACTGTTACTCCAACACACACACATGAGCTGGAAATAAAAGCTGCACAAAATGAGCCTGCACTGCATGCAATCTGCCCTGCGATAACTGAGATGTGAGGAGGAATAAATGCACACATACAAGGACCTCCTCAATTTCCACTTTAACACACACACAAACACCTTCATCTTAAAACACAACCATCAACCGTATAGCTAGCCTATTCCTCTGCCTGTTCCCATAAAATGGAGTCGTCGTAAACAACAGATGAAGTCATCTTGTTTTGAAGAAGCGAAGAGGAGAGGTCAAGTTGAACAGAGAGCCTTAGTTAAATCATCTACTTGTAATAAACAGTTGAAAGGAACATCTATCAGCCAGGCACGTGCCGCTGACAGTATAATAATAAGGTAGCAAGAGCTGGAGCGTGCACTGAAAACAGATGAAGAGAGCCACTTCTCTCCAGAGACAGAGGGAGAGAGAAAGACGGAGAGTGAATGAGGAAAGAGAGGACAAATAGAAACTGAAAAGTATACTCATCACCTTTTCCATCAGCATGGCGGGTGGTGGCGGTGTGACTGAACACAGTAACACTGTGGACCCTGTTCATAATCACAAGGTTACTGTTCATTGTTGGACATGACCCGGAGGATGTGAGTGACAAGGTGGGCAGCTGGACACTGTGCTACTTTGCGGATAATTACCTCATGACGACAAAGTGAATTTTGATGTACAGTCTCCCGCTGTAACGCTTTAATGACCTTAGAGCTGGTATCTATGCACGTCTGTGTATATGTTTGTGTAGAAAATGCCTGCACACACTCAACACATGTACACAGACACAAAATGAGCGTGCTCGCTCTCGCTCTCTCTCTCTCTCTCTCTCTCTCTCTCTCCTCTCTCTCACGCACACACTAGGCTTCAGCCAGCCAGTAGCCTTGATGTCAATCAAGTGGGTGTCTAATTAAAAGTAACAGGAGGAAGCTGCTGGGGACAGCTATTGCTATCGGACTCACATTTTCATATGAATGGCCTTTTTTAATTAAACTGAACAGCTAATAAGCCTCAGTATCCAGACCATGTAGCAGTTTAACAGACAAAGAGCCACAAAGAGCCACAAAGAAAACACACATACACACACATAGAAAAGAATGGGGGATGAGAGGTAAAGACAGAAGGATGAATAATGAAGAATCAGAAGCAGAGTGATGCATTGCCTTTGAACCTGTTGGCTCTCCTTTGTGTGTGGAGGCACTTTGCCAGCAGCTATTGTTGTCAACAAAGTTTATTTAGCGTCATTGATGGTATTAAAGAACACAGTCCAACAGAATTTGCCTTTGCCATGAGATGGGGAGAAATGAAAGAGAGGTAAAAGAAAGAGCACAGAGCGCTATCTCTTCCTTAGATGAAAAGGAGAGTCTACAAACAATTTGGGCACATGTGTGCTGTTTATTCTGGCCCACAGCTAAGGATAATTATAAATGTATTTGACTTAGGGTGACTGGATCAAACATAAAATAGCAATACAACTAAACCAGCTGTCTTTATTTAAGCCAAGAAGGCAAAACAATAGGAGTATTTTGCCAAGTGATTTGGGGTATCATACAATTAATTGAAAAGGAACAGTAAAATGTCACTGGAAAATCCAATCTAGTTCCATCAATGGATTTAGCAGCTATTGAAAAAAAGGAAAAGGATGACAACATAATTCAGTGACATGAATTTAATGCTTAGCGGCATGGTTATATGATCTTCAGAGTTGTTCTGCCACGCTCTAACAATTACATTTAGCAGCTCCAACAAATAGCTTTGTTCATGAGCCAGACATAATTAATGTGTTGATCTTCTTCTATGTGAAATAAGCAAGCCACTCAAATGCGGTATTTCTGAAAAAATGACAGATTTTCTTCTTAACCATCCCTCCCTTCTCATATCAACAGTGTGTCGGCAAATATACATAATCACACCAGGTTGCCAAGATGTGTGTGGAGAGAGAATGGGGACAAAAGCTAAATAAATGGGATGTATGATTCCCATACTGCAAAGATTTCTCTGTGGAAGAGATTATGGTTCCGTTCTAACAAACACGACAAATCTCCATTTTCCCAACCTTTTACAGCAGATAAAGGGCCTTGGATCCCTTTTCCACACTAAATCCCAGATCAGCTTCTCCTTAGCTATTCAAACCACCCAGCAGGTTGTTTCTAAAAGGCTTGAAAGTGAGCCTAGAGATAGCCAGCTCTGGCATCTCAAATGAGCTCTCCACGCCGCTGTGATGTGCGCTCGACTCGCTAATTCGCCCCCTTTCTTACTCCTTCAGAAACTTTTAACATCATGACCCCGAGAAACATTTGCAAACTATAACAATAAAATTAACTTGTAATGAGCAAAATAATTGCACATCAAACGCTGCTCGATGGTGGAGCGCAAGCTTGTAAGAAAGGGCCCAATTTACAGATTACATGGCTCATGACTATACCGAAGTTCAAAACACAGAGAAATTGGTTGTGAAGTGAGAAAAAAGGGTCCTTCCAAAACGACTCCGAAGCATACTTTAAACTTGTGTAATGGATACGCTGCGGGCAACTGGGCAAATTTACCATGCAAAGAATCTCCATTCTGCACGCAGTACTTCAAAGGCGAAAGGAACTGAGTTTCAAGGAGCCAGTGGGCACAGGGAAAGGGGGGGAATGAACTCGAGATGCACATTTGTCTCCTGGAGTGACAGAAATTGGCGGGGGGGTGTTCAAAATGAGAGATTTAGCTGATCTAGGGCAGGGTAGTAGTTCAGTCAACACCACAGTGCTTCCTCAATTTTCAAAAAACAGAAGAAATCTGAAATGATGAGAAAGTTAAAATGGAAGGCAAGACGCACATCAAAACTCAGAGGGGACTGGAGACATTTTTTAAGAGCAACAGAAAGAATGCGCGATAGATGGTACAAGCGACTAGGCCAAGCTGTTGTATTTTTCTCTATCAGGCAGCGGCCTTTATTGTCGCGTTAATAGAGGAAGTAGAGGGAAGATTACATTAGCAATGATAAAGTGACCAATGCCATGACGTGTCTTACCATCAGACACACACACACACACACACACACACACACACAACACAGCAGATTACACCGAAAAACACCTAAAACTCAGATAACATTCTGGACTGCAGTGGACAGCTGATATCACATGCCAGGGAAAAATGTCTGATTTTCACTAAATAAAAACTCGGTGTGAAGGGCTAAAGCTACATGGTCCTCTTTCTGTTCAGCAACCAAATTAAGTAAATTGTAGTTTATTTTTTTTATTCCTATAAAACTTCTGTATTTCGTACAGTTGTTGCTAAAGTTGCTATCAGTTATAGCTAAAATACTGAAACAAGGTCACAGAACTTTTATGCTAAAATGTTTAAAGGTCAAATAAAAAAAAAAAAAAAAAAAATTTCCTCAGACAAATTGCGTTGCTATTTACTTTGCTGTCTCAAAATGTTCAAAAGAGACATTTTCTGGGCCATGATGTTTTGTGCTCATTTCTCACACTGCCTCCGCTTTCACCCCTCACTCATTCTGCCTCTCCTCCCCGCTCTCTCCCTCACAAAGCAGTCTCATTCTCCTGTTCTGGCGCCTTATCTGATGGGAGCTCTGCCACTGTTTGCATAAAACACTGTTTATAAGGGGTTGCATATGTTAAAACATTAAAACACACACACACACACACACACACACACACACACACACACACACACACACACACACACACACACACACACTATTGGTGCATGTGCACACGTACAAGTTGAGCTGTTCTAACCTTGCTAAAAGCTGTGCAACTGACATGCAGTGGATTTGTTTAAATAAGGCTTTTTCTTTAATATTGTCAAAGAAAAGGGTAATACACCACACCACAGACAGTTAAAATGATTATTCAGCTTTTACCCTAATACTTAAATAGTTTCAAGTTAATTGAGTTACTAATTTATTTTACAAATAATATTACACTACCTTATGTTTGTTATTAATGTAGATGTACCTATGGGCTGAAATATGACAAGATAAAAGAAACAGTACATTAAGTGTTATTACAGTTATAATGAGGACTTGCATCAACTTTTAAAGTCTGATAAGATAAAGCAAAAGAGAACCAAATGGGCCAAACACATTGTTTTGCCTAAAAAAAGGAGTCAATAAATAGGTGACAAACCAACCCAGTCTCATGGCAGTTCGTTAAATGGTCACGTTATTTAATCTATTGATTTGTGTACACGGACACGTTTATGTTGTTTGTTTTTGTGGTGGTGAGCACGTTATTTAAACTAATGTATTTCAATGGGAAGCATGTTTTGTGATCACAGCACGAGTAGTATGAAATGCCAAAACTCCGCGCAGGGAGGTTGGTTGGGGTGGTGTATGGGTCAAACAACACAGGACTTTTACCCCGGAGACCAGAGATCTTGTCCCGCATGTGGCGTTTCCTTTCCCTGTTGTTCTTTTCCTAAACCCAACCGTCCCGTTGTTGTCGCACGTCCCCCAGAGACCACAGATCGTGTCCCGGCGTGTGACGTGTCCTTTCCCCGTTCTTCTTTTCCTAAACCCAACCTCCGTATAGATGCTCCCCATTACGTGCTGACCACCACGAAAAAAATGACATAAACGTGTCCTTGTACACGAATCAATAGATTAAAAATAACGTGACCATTTCACGAACTGCCGTGAGACCGTGTTGGACAAACGCCCGTCACGTTTCTAAATCCCAAAGTGACATCTTCAAATTTATTGTTTTGTCGAACCAACAGAGCAAAACCCCAATGTATTAATGTACAACAACACAGAGGATAGCATTACATCTTCACATTTGAGAATGTTTTGCCTTTTTGCTTGATGAACATACTTAAGTGATTCCTTTGTCTTTAAAATAGTTCTCGATCATTTTCTCTTGATCAGCAGTAAATAGGAGCAGTCGCAGAAGTCATGATTACTTACATGTCATAAACATTTTATTAAGTTTACTCTGCCCTTTTTGAGAAAGTAAAGGGAAGTGATAATTGCTGTGGCAGCCGCTCACACAAGCCGTTAGTCTTTCTATCAGTCTCACTTCATTTTCCCCCATTTGCCGTGTGAGTTGACCGCTATTGTGCTCAAAGAAAATTCTGCCATTTATTTTCTCTGAAAATTAAGTTACTTCTGCAAATTTACACTAATTTACTAAACTCAGGCTGCAGCCATTCAAAAGGCCCTGCTGTTTGTTTAACATGCAACTTGAACTCTGTGACTTTTACGTCAACTCTTCCTCCACCCATGACCCATCGCCTCCCCTTCTCCACCCCTCTCTATTCTCAGACCCTCAAACATTGATCAATGGTCCATGTGGTTCAAGCCAGGGACACCTTTCCCTGTATCGGATTCAAATTATAAACCAGAGGGGGTATGACTAGTGAGATACATCAAGATGTGGGTTCGATTAGTTGACCACAGCTCTTCCTGAGGGGAGTTTTCCTCTCAGCTCACACCCCTAGAATATGGCTCCTTAATATCCTAACTGCAAACAATGGCTGTCTATGCTTTGGTCAGTCAAATCAACGTGTCTTTTCCTGTGTGGACAGAGCTCTTTAAACTGAGCAGCCAGGGAGTACGGTTCCCAGAAAGTTGAGGAGTGAGAGTTGTGTAGCGATTGGAAAGGGTGCTGTCAACAGAGACAAGCATTTTGCCCTGACACATGACCTGACTACTTCCGGGTCATGTCGTGATAGCCTTCCTGAAGGTTATTCGGAGTGCCAGCGGTGTTTCACATGACCTCCAACACATCACATTCCTCAGGGCTAATATCATGAAGCCTCTTTCCTTGCTCTCTTTCTCCCACACACACACACTTTCACACCACTCATTTTTGCCCACTCAGTCTGCTTATGTCACATCCAATCATTCAGTCAGTCTAACCACATAGACAGAGGCTCGATCATTTCTGTTTGATGTGTGAACATTAGACTGGGGTGGGGTTAGTGTCAATAGCTGAGTCATGGGGGTCAATAGAGACGATGGCAAGTGCAGGGGTCTTAAACGCAACGCGCTTTCTTCAGCCACGCGTGACAGATTATTATGAATCATCATTAGAGCTGAGGGTACGCAGCGATGAGCTCATGATGAGATGATGGTGCTCATTTGTCATGTCTATGAGGGGGAATAACATATTCACTCAACAAAAGTATAAAATGCATCAGGCTGTACACATATTCTGTGTTTATAGTGAAATATTTTCTTTGACAGATAAAAGTTGAGTTTTCAAAGATGCAAGATTCTTGGCTATGCAGCGAAACCGGTAGTTTCCTGTTAACAGGTGAAGGCTGGGTAAAATGGATGAAATTTTGTATTACAAAAGTGATATATATATATACACACACATAGTTCTTACACACAGTACAGTAGTAACTTATCTGGAAATTAAATTAGGAAACCGTTTGGGATGGGAATGTCTAATTTTGGATAATTCAATGAATTACATGAAAAGCAGGATACTTTTAACATTGATGCAAAAATTCTGTAAATCCATATATTGCCATAAAGATGTCTTGCTCATTGATTTTCAACATTGCCTGCAATGGTCACTCTAATAAATCTAGAAATACAAAATAATAAAAATGTATATTGCTTTGTTTATTTAAAGAGCTGAAACGATTAAGTGATTAATCCATTAGTAGATCAACAGAAGATCAATTGGAAACAATTTGCGGTTTGTTTTCAATCATCAGAAACTCTTTGGGTTTTGGACTCAGATAAACCATGTAGGGCTCCTGGAAACCACAATGGACCATTTTCCCTATTTTGTGACATTTTATTGACAAAATGATGAATCAATTAATCAAGAAGAAAATCTGCAGATTAATCGATAATTCAAATAATTGTTATATGTGGTACTATTGAGAAACAAGATGCCAAGTGTTTTACAGAAGACATACAACCAAGAACAAAATAAAAATAAATTAAAAACATGGATAAAATGAAATACAATTATAAAACATGACAAGTATGAATTAAAAAAGCAAAGAAATACAGGCTGAACAACAATTTAATAAGACAAAAATAACATTTTTATAAAGGATTTAGATATTTTTTTAAAGATGACTTTTTAGGGAATTTTCGGCCTTTATTTTTGACAGGACAGCTGAAGACATGAAAGGGGAGAGAGAGGGGGGGGGATGACATGCAGCAAAGGGCCGCAGGTCAGAGTCTAACCCGGGCCCGCTGCGTCGAGGAGTAAACCTCTATATTTGGGCGCCCGCTCTACCAACAGAGCTATCTGGGCGCCCAGGATTTAGAGATTTAAAAATATTTTACGTAGATTAGATTTTTTTTATAGTTTCAAACATTTTGTATTTTAGTCTGCGTCCAGACTCGCACAGAGCCTTTAAACCTCTGAGTGAACTCAGACTCAGTGCTCAACTTTCAGCGGATACACGGGGAGTAGTGTCTGGGTCCATTAGGGCAGGCTGGGGGTATTCCAATGGTGCACCGAGGTCATGTGATGGGTTCCCACAGCTCAGAAACTCTGCTTCCCTAAAGCTACAACAGGAAGCAGAATTTAGGGACAGACTAATGGACAATCATTATGCTTTCTGGCTCCGTTCACTCTCATTTGTTCTACTAGTGTGAGAACATAGAGCCTCTAGCCCCCTGGCACAAAACAGCAGTGGTATCTGCACTTTGTTCATTATGCTGCACAAGTGATAGCCCATTTTCCCATTTGTTGGCTTTTATTCATTTTAATTCATCCTCTATTTGAGCCATTTCCCCGGCTGCTCTGCTCTGCTCAGTCTCTAGGTCTCTACTCGATCTCTTAAATCCCCTTTGATTGGTGGAACTGAATGAAACACTGAATAAACAAAAAAAACTTTCCTCTGAACTAAACCATCATTAAATGTCACTGTCTTCAAAGCAAAAATCCTCATCCATTCCCCCTGTCTTTTCTGTTTTTTTAAATGTGAACATGTAGAGGTGGCATTAATGGAGGCAGCTAATCAAAGCACAGGGCAACTTTAATTTTCTGTTCTCTTTCAAAATTAGATAACCCAATATTGTTTGTTAAAATCACTGACAGCATTCTATCCTCCTGTCTCAGCACCTGTCCAGTCTGACTCAAATGGACCAGAATGGAGAAAAGAAAGGATGGGGTACAGGCAATATGGCTACAATTGTTAAAGTATGCTTGAGAGACAGCCAAACGAGACAGACCCACCAAACTGGGCCAAAAGAGAGCTCGCTGAATGGTGTGTGTATTTAGGGGGCAGCAAGGATGGGAGATGTCAACATTTTTTCTTCAGAGTGCCCATCTCCATTTGCATAATTTCCATTCCCCACGAGCAACAAAGAAAGGAAGGAGATGCTCAAACAAAAACCAAATTGACAAGGGAACAATGGTGGCCTGAAGGGTCATTTTAAGGGGCCTAAAATTCCCTAAATCATGGTTTAATATTTTGTCAGGCTAGTTTTGGAAAATGCTATTTTGCCAGCGCTCAGTCAGACTGCTTTGTGTGATTTGACACACAAAATACATTAAACCTGCATGTTCTTACATAATCCAAAAAAGAAATAAAAAGAAAACAATGCCTTTCATTTCACCTGTCAGTATCCGTTGCCTTTGCTGAAACCAAAAATGAGCAGCAGCAACAGATGA